>CM060366.1:174595211-175195211 GCA_030545235.1 Helianthus tuberosus | reverse complement strand
TAGTTCGTGTGCATTGTTATTTAAATTAGGTTACCAGGCTAATCAGTAGGCTAAACTCTGCCCGTGTAAATCTGCAATGTGAGTCATTCTCTTTTTATCAACATTGTTTTACAATACTCCAAGCATTTTCAAAAGTTATAATTACAGGGATTAAGTCATGGTTATCTTGAATCACTGGCTAATTGGGGTATTGTGCACATTACTAATTTTTCACGGTTAGGCTAATAAATCCTAACAGTGATAATCATCACTACTTGGGGAAGGACCCAATAGTGGTATGACCATCGTCACCAGGAGACACGGCGCCAGATAAAAATAAGATAGAAGCCATTGTAATCGCTCTTATGCTGTAATTTATAACTATGTGTCATTTTATCAAATTGAGTGAATCGCCAGCATTTCCCCGCAGATAAAATATTTTTAAAACATGTTTCAGGCGACCTGCTGTAAATCAAGGAAAACGTGCTACGGAGCACTAACAAGCTTGAAGAGGTGGCTCAGTAAAATAAATAAACATGTTTTATAAATCAGGGAATTTCCTAGTAAAATTCCTCTATTGTAAATTACGGGGTTTATCCCGAATTATGAAATAAAATAATCGGGCATTTTCAAGTTTTAAAAGATCCTGTTAAATCTTCCGCTGTCGCAACAATTAATACCACGGGTTCCTGTCCCGCGGCTCCTGACCGGGTCAAACCGGGGCTGGGGCCGTGACATATATCTATAAGAACCATATTGTACGAGTTGAATAAATATAATTTTATATACTAAATAAAAAAGCTATATCTTTAAAACCGCTTGTTTTACACGAGTTGAATAAATATAATATTGTTTACCAAATAATAAAAAATATATCTTTAAAAATCTCGTTTATTAGACAGGTATCTTAAAAAACCTCATCTATTACACGGGTCGAATAAATGTAATTTTGTATAGTAAATAACAAAAAAGGTATATTTATAAAAAACCACGTGTATTACACGGGTTTAATAAATCTAATTAAATATACCAATAATAATAAAGTCAGATCTTTCAATATACTAATGGATAATACTCGATACGCGATGGATATGACGATTGTGAAGATGGTTCTTGAAAAGAAGATATGTTATTCAAGAAGCAAATCAACATCTATTTGAGTGATAAAATGTTGGTACCAATTCCGACAAATTGATTTATAAATTATGTAATAAAATTAATATAATATTTTTTTAGTAATGAAAATAAAAATATTTCATATATTAATACAAAGTTTGGTTTTTGTGATAAATAATTTGTTTTATTTAAAAATATCTTAAGTTAACAATTTAAATTTTAGTGAGGCGAAATTTAATATTAGCCCATTATTCATTTATTTATTTAATTAATATAAGGTAAGTTTAGAAGTGAGGCGAAAAATTCATAAAATAAATGCTTACAATGAATGATAGGTGTTACACATCAATGTTTTATTATATAGTATAGTATACATATATATTTATATTGATATAAATAGATTATTATATTGTAGTAAAAGTTGTTAACAAAGTCTCAATAAATTTAACCTTTTATTTAAAACTTGTAAATGTAACGAACTCTCAATAAATTTAACCATTTATTTAAAACTAGTAAATGTAGAAATAATAAATAATGTTAGTTAATTTTATTTTAAGTTTCGTAAAATCTATTTGATACCAAACTAAACAAAACGTTTAAATATATAGTTAATATCAAGAGTAAATTACGATTTTGGCCCCTGTGGTGATATCACATTTACCCTTTTAGCTAAAAACCGAATCTTTTAACATTTTGGCCACTACCAAAAGGGTTAGAAAAAAAGACGTTGGGGTCCAAAAGGGTTAGAAAAAAAGACGTTGAGGGTTCAGATGTTAAAAAATTCCTTTTTGGGCTAAAAGGGTAAAAGTGATATAACCACATGGGCCAAAATCGTAATTTACTCTAATATCAAATTAGATAACTAAGTTTGAATTTGAAGTAAATAGATAAATAAAAAATTAGTAATTAAACTAAATAATATTTAGTAGGAGGATTATCTATAATTAATTAGAATAGATTAAATTAAAATTATAATTATTCATAAGACATGGCCTAATATGATAACAAGTGTACTTAAAATAGTTTCTTTTATTATATGTATAGATTACAAGCCTAAATACATATAAATAATAGCAAGTTTTTTTGTAATATATTATAATGTATATAAAAATAAATAAATTATAAAGAAAATAATCCGAACTAAGCCGAGCTGAGCTACTAAGCGAGTCAAACCGTGCCAATTCGGCTCATTACGAGCCGAGCCGAGCTGGCTTACTTTCTAACTGAGCCGAGCTAGCTCGGTTCACTTTCAAACCGAGCCATATCGAACGAGTTTTTTCGGAGCTAAATCCGAGCGAGCTTCGAGCGAGCTGCAAGCATTTTGAAAAACGCTAATTAGACTTGAAACCATAATTTGATTTTTATAATAACAAAACTTAAAAGTTACTTTTTGAGTTTAAACATTTTCCAGTTTAATTTCAGGTTTTACAAGAAGCATCACAATAAGTTACGTTCTTCATCCGTGAATTTGCCTATATATAGACTGTATCTAACGTTTGAAGCCCTAGATGTAATATTATTGAATTTAATTTTAATGCTTAGCTAACACGTACTTTAGTTGATAAATATAAATATCAAGCATAATAATTTTATTTCTTAGGTAACATTTACATTAGTTGATAAATATAATTATCAAGCACAATAATAGTGGAAACTCAATAGTCGATGTCTAAGATTAAATAGATTGATGGTGGACCGGCCAAACTGTACAACGGCAACTAGGTTAGTGTGTGCATTCTTTGAAATTTAATAAATTAAATCAAATGCTTAAAAATAGTATCACACAATTGGGTAACTTTCTAAAATATTAACCAAGTTTTTGGAGTTGTTCCACTTAAGTCACTGATTTTTTTTTTCTCGGAAAAATCACTTAACTTTCCTATTGATGACTTGTCACTTGTTAGGTAAAGTTAATTTTTATATTTTCACAAAAAATAAAAAAATAAAAGAACCCTTACTTTTCCTCATATGCCATCACATCCAACAATCATTTCCTCTACTTCCACATCTCCATCTTCTCCACTGTATTTTTTTAGCTAAATGCATTTTAATCTATTTGGTTTGGATCATTTTCCTAATTTATTCCAAAGGTTTGAAACATTTTCATTATAGTCTAAATAGTTTGAAACGTTGCCATTTTAGTGCACCGGATTAACTTCATCACATTTTTCTGTTAATGAGAAGGGTAATTCAGTCATTTTATATGGCCGAATTGCCGTTCTAGTAAGCAGAATTACATAAAAAATAATTGAGTTGCCCTTCTAGTTATATGAAAAAATGGATGAATTTAACTAAGTGGACAAAAATGGCAACATTTGAAACTATCTGGACTAAAATGGCAAAGTTTCAAACATTTGGGCCAAAGTGACAAAATAACCCAAACCATAGGAACTAAAATGACATTTAACTCTTTTTTTTTTAAGGTGTTAATTATTCGCGAATGTCATCAGGTCTGGCATACGTTGTCTTAACCGTATCACCGCTAGAGAGGCCCCGTGCACAATAGATCCCCCAATTTAAACACCTCAATGTGAAATCACAATCACGTAGACTCGAACTTGAGATTTGTAGGGGAAAACTCACTCAGACCCACTAAAGGTGGAATTTAAATACCCGTGGCCACCACTAGAGCCCTACTAATGGTTATCTTCCCCACTATATGGTTGTTTCTGAAACTAGCACATCAGTTGTTCCCAACACATTGCGGAAGGTGAAGAAACAATACAACAACTAACGAAACTAGACGATTTCCTCAACACCCACCCAAACCTTTTGTTTTCCCCAACGAAGACCACCACCGCCGGCCACCCCACCATTTCAGGCCACCATCGTCGATCATAGGTCATTTCATTTTCTTTACTACAACCACTCCCCTTGCACCTCGATTGGATTTTTCAAATCTTCGCTTGTGTTTCAAGGGAAGATGGTTGTTGGTTGCGACTACATGATGGTTGTCAAGGTTGGGGTGTGGTTAGGACGATGCCGGAGAAGTTGGTCGGGAAACTTGTCACCTCCGAATGAGGTTGGAGAGATAAAGTAGACAACCGAGCAATTGGTTATAATATAATACTAGTAGTAAGACCCGTGTGCAAACACGGGTGGTTTTTAGAAAACCATGCATAACGTATTTTAATAGAAAATATAGATAGGTATATAGATATTGTACCAAAACGTGTTATCTAGTATAGCTAATAGACAACTATAAACATAGATCATCGGTTAATATATATCAGTTACATACGACTATTTCCATTCTCCTATCCAAAAAAGGGAGTATCCGTCCATTGACAATGTAAACTGTTTATAAACATAAGTACATATAAAAGATGTCTAACAAACTTAATAGAATTTCAATAGAACTTAAGCTTAAACAAACATTAACTACGAACACACGATCACCTGCCTCAACAACTTTCTTCAAAGCTCAATCAAGAGCGTGTTAGGCAGCAACATCTCCTTTGCTACATGTTATGACCTGGTTAAATATGCTGGAGACAATGTCACAGCTGCTAATCCAACAATCTCCCTATAAAACAGATGATACCAAAACCCTTCTTTATTGCTGATCTTTATTTCTCATCAACATCTCCCTGACTTGTCCTTTGAATTGTAGTTCAAAGTCTAGGAAGAACATGTCTTTTTCATCATCCCTTTCAAGTTGAAGGTCCAACAAATCTTGGAGATCGTATGCATTGAGATTATATGCACTATCCATTTCAATCTCTTCAACACTACCATCTGATCTGATCAAAGTCAATACTTGGGTTTTTGAGCATGACTTCCACTTTACTATATTTAGATCAGTTGGTTTTCTTGGGAAAAGACTTATTGAAGATGAGTTTGGTGATTGTGGTCTGCTAACTAAATTTGCAATGGTTTCAGATAAAGCAGATGATGAGAGAAGCCTTTTGGGAGTACAAGTCTTTTGAGACAGAGCAGCAGTTGTAAGATAGACTGGCTTTTCAGGAACATTTGGATCTTCAGCTCTAAGTTCTTCCGGCTTTTTGTAGGTCTCAACTATCTTCAGTTTAGACCATCTGGCAATGGATCTAGCTGAACCATAACCAGCAGCCACAAGCTCTGCTCTCTTTCTTTTAAACTTCAATGCCTCATCTGAATCCACTATTTTCACTTTCTTCCAATTAGGTGGAGTTGGCTTTACCAGAGGATCATTACGCATTTTTATGATTCTTCTCTAAGAGCATCCGATGACCAGTCTTTGAATTGATCTCTGGTTGCATTATATGGTTTGTACTTCATAATGTGTCCAACACAATCATCCCTTAGTTGCATCTGAAGCTCAGGAATTATTGGCCTCCCAGACATGGATTTACTCAGGTCCCTAGCAAAGTCTTCAAGTTTTCTGACTTTGCTAAGCTGAAATGATAAGAACCTCTGGTATTCCCTGTCATCCATCCCTATGATTTTCTCTCTTGCTAACCTCAGCCTGTGTAACTTTTAATTTCAGATACTTATCTAAGTTTTGAGGCTTCTTATAGCCATAAAGAGATGGGTAGGATCTTTTAGATGGATCCTCTATTGTTAAGAATGCTTCAATTTCACCTTTAACAATGACTAACTCCAGAGGATATTGAGCTTCCAAGGGAATGACTAATGGTAGTGTAGCAATTGGAAGGGATGAGGTGAGTTTTCGGGGTGGAAATGATGAGGATGGACTATTTTGAATGGGGGCAGATGATACGGGGATTGGTGATTTAATCTCCTCATCATCTTCTAACACAACATGAGTTTTTCTCTTACGTGTGGACATGATTTCTGGTGAAGGAGAACATTTTGGTGGTGAAGATGAATGTATGGGAAATCTTTGTGATGTTGGAGGTGGTTGGATTGTTGTTAGTGTAGTGAAAATGATCATGGCAGATGTTTAACAAACTTCTGCTGAAATAACTGGTGTCTCAGCAGCTGTTTGGCTAACACCTGCTGATACTTTTGTTGTATCAGCATCTATTGGGTGAATTGGTGATGATGGTGTTGAAGTTATTTTCTTCTTCTTTTGTGGTGATTTTTCTGGAGAAGGGTTGCGTTTAGGTTTTTCTGGTGAATGAGAACATTTTGGTGGCGAAGGTGAATGTGTGGGAAATCTTTCAATGGTAGACATTCTAACCGTCAAATCCTTATAACTTAATTCATCACCTACTTTAATAGGATCATCTGAATTCCCACCTGTAGTGGTTGTATTTGTTTTGATAATAGGAGAAGACTCCATATCATTAGAAACAAATGCCCTTTTTTTCTTGGTTCTAGGGGACATCCCACTGAAGCAGTGATTACAGTTGTAACCTCAACAGTGCTTACCTTCAATGGAGTCTTAATGATGTAACCACTGTCCAACTGATAACCAATGGGTTCAACAGTTGTAGTGGCTACTCCACTTGAACTACCACCAAGAGTTTCGTAAAACTCAACGGGCATAACCTCCTCAACTGTTTGCAGGAGAGTAGATTGAATTGGTTCAGACACAGTCATTTGTTGGGTTATACTCTCAGTAATGTGTGGATGAGAGGGACTGTTTTGATTCTGAATTTCAATTGCTTCAAACAGAGGTAATATTGTTGATGGAACTTGAGAAGAGGGTTGTGGTGTAGAAAGCGACATTGCACTGGAAGAGGGATTTTTAAACATACTTTCATATGAAAGGTCTACTTCATATTGTGGTTTCTCTGTGCTTAGAACATGATCCTTTTGTAAGGATACATGAGGAGTTTGGATGGGTTGAGATCTTTCCAACAGTTGTGAGGAAGTAGCAGCAGTGGTTTCAAGTGCCATTTGAGTTGTCACTAGGTTAACCTCTGGGATATCATCTTCCAGAGGACCCTTTTTATTTTGTTTGGTTTTGGTGAGCTTTTTGGATGTGGCAGGTTTCTTTTTGTGTTTTGCTGGTGCGAGTTTCACAACACTGGTTGTGGTGTCATGATCACAAGGAGAAGTTGGCTCAACAATAGAGGTTTGAGCAACAGATGTGGACGCATCTAAAACAGGCTCACCCCCCATTTGTTTCTGTTTTTGAAACTTTTGACTCTTTATCCATAAGTCTGGTAAAAGTTTTACTTGTAAGACTATTTATTTGAAAAGCTACATCTTGTTCAAAATCTATCTGTGACACTTGTTTTCGTAGGTAGTAGCTTAGAAGTCTTGGATACAATAGAAAAACATTATTACGAGCACATTTTTTCAATTTTTTCACATATTTCACATTAGTCAACAAATCAGAAAATAGTGCTTGTGATAAATTGTAATCAGATTTTGTTAAAATAACATATCCCAAATACTGAATGTTTAAAGGTATCTCATTAAATGCGGTGGTCTTGGCTGAGAGACAAGTTAAAAGAGTATGGAACAAAAATTTCATTGGCAGAGGGAAGTTTGGTTTGTACATTGTTGTCACACCCCCAAAATCCACAAGCGGAGTATCACCGCATGGAGGTGCGACGGACCAGGATCCAGCCACCAGTCATATTGAACAATGCAATTAAGTAAATAAAACCAAACCCAATATAATTGGTGTTCAAAAGAAACCAAACATGTTCAAGTAATCAGCGGAAGCATAGAAATGTTTAAATAATCAAAACATAGTTTAAAGTTCAAGTGTTAAGCATGGGAAATAACAGTCCATATCCCACAACGACCTCTCCTCCTCGTGCAAGCTCCATAAGCACCTAACGACCTGCAAGGCATGTAACAACAAGTCAACAACAAAGTTGAGCGAGTTCACTGTTGGTGTTCAATTATAAGTTGTTTCAAAAACCATGAGTTCGTTTGTAAACCATAAGTTAACCAGTTCCCTTGTTTCCCAAACATATCCATAACCAGTGGGGGCTTCCCCATGTGAACCACTAGACCCGTTACCATATCGACCACTGACTAAAGTAAGTTGGTGCCCTGACATCAATGTCTATCATCATTGACTAGTGCCCAGATCCATTAGTCCACACCCATCCTCTGCGGCACGGTGTGAGGCTTGTCAAACCTAAATAGCGTTATCTAACTAATGATCCGCTCGCCATTGGCCCGGCGATTAAGTCGATATAAAAGGAGGGACTTCATGATAGAGATTTTTGTCTAGTATCCGTGTTGTCACCCTTCAGTAAAGAGGGTGTGTACGTAATCCCCAAACCAGGAGATTACGCAGGTTCCAATTATATCCTTATCACATGTTGTCACCCTTCAATAAAGAGGGTGTGTACGTAATCCCCAAACCAGGAGATTACGCAGTTTTAGTTTAAATCCTTTACCCATTCCCAGCCCTTGGGAATCCCATGCCTTGTGGAAAGTGTGAACTCACCTCGGTTTTCTCAGTATGCTAAATTACTCGCTCACAAATATTCATTCAAAGCCTATTGTATGCATGTATACACAATCAGTCTATGTTCTTAACTTTCATGAAACCCGACATCACAAAGTGTGCTTGACAGTTAACATCATGTAACACGTAAAAATTTATTTCAAGTTCATACAATTCATGCTTCACATAATTGATTTCTCAGTTTATTCTAACATAGTTATCCATTAACAGACCTAACAGACTAACTGAGTTACTGTGTCTGTTTCCCAACTTGACGAACATTCCTATTTTCGTCGCGATCTCCCTTCGGCGAAAACCCCCAGGCGACGAAATCCCTTGAGTGACGAAATCTCACAGGGTTTTCGTCGTGATTGCATGTTCGTCGGGACAGGGTTTTCGTCGGTCCGGGTGTTTCAGCAGTTACATAATTTTTAACTTACCAAGTTCCAATCATCATCTAACAGTTACGTATCACAGAAACCCTAGTTGCATTCTAACAGTTGATCATCAATCATCACGCCTAGCCACGAATTACATGTTGTCCGGTTGTTGATTCATACAACTATACCATCCATTCACTTAAACATTCAGATATATACACAACATCAAATCGAACATGGACATCAGGCATAACACAACCGATCATAACATCAGATTATAAGGATCCCTATCAAACCAATCAATTCAATCCACAACAAAATCACATATCAGCTCTACATATATGTGCACTTCATCCATTGATTAATTTTCTAATACATCCAAACCCTACACTTCACAGCACATAAGCATGGTTTCTAGTACAGCCCCCAATATACACAATAGTCCGCAAACAACATATAACAATTATCTAATGCACAACAGCAATCTAATCACAAATATGGCATACTAACCAGTTATGATACGAGACTAGCAAAGGTTCCCAGAGAGCTAGAGATTGCCCATCGCACAGGGGAGAGGGAAGGAAAGACCTTAGGGTTTTCAAAATAACAACTCACATAACCTATGTCTTTAAATACGTAAGCTATCCCGTGTGGCCCTTAATGGGCTCCGGCAAAGACTGGGCCGGCGAAAACCTGGATTTCGTCGTGATGGCCATGGCGAAAACCCTTGGGTTTTCGTCGAGCAGGCTAGTGGTGAAATCCCCCTTAGATTTCATCATGCACATAAAAATATATATATATAATAGCACATCACATATTTCACAAAGTCCATGTTTAACATTTAACCAATTAACACTAAACATCAATTTACAATTAAATAACAAGGTGCACATAAAAGAACGCAACGAATTTAATAAAACGTAGTTGTGAGGAAAGACCTTGAAAACTCAGGTTGTCACAATTGTAACTTCCTTTAATTGTGCATCATACCCTATTTCCATGAACTCTGTATGAAGTTCACGTTTTTAAAAGTTGGTATTGCCTCCCAAGTCTTCCAATGCAAATGTAGTGGAAATTCTAGATGGGGAAATTTGAACCAGACTTTTTCCGACTTTAGAAGTGATGGCAACCGACTTATTATCTTCAGACTCTATTTCAGTATTAAACCAAAATTGTCAGAGTGTTTCCGTATGAACCGTAGCATCAGCAATAAGGATTGATTTGTATTTTGATGACGTTAAAAAGTCAATTATTGAGTGAAAGCTGGTATTTTTGCTGGTTTTCTTAAAGATGGGAGGTAGTTGTGAGTGTTTTTGATGTTCAGATCCATGATCGGAGAAGAAGGTGATTTGGGGATGAAACAGGGTTTATGTTGGAGGGTTTTTAATATGTTGGCCAACTGCTTTTATGAATTTTGAATTCGAGATGGCAGTGGAAGAAGCTCGATTTGGGGATGAAATAACGTTTATATAGAGTGAAAAGTGAATTTTGACGTGGCAGTAGTTACAAATATCTAATGGCTAACATTTGTCCACGTCAGAACCTCTCTTGTGATAAAGGATGACAGTTGTTTTGGAAACCTTTGTTGGCCAATGACAGAGGTTGGGAACAGTGTAAGTCAACAGTCGTTAGCATAAACACAAGTTACGAGAACAGATGATACTTTTCAGCAATGGATGAATTTTTAGCTAACATATGTCCACGTCAGAACCTCTCTTGTGATAATGGATGACAGTTGTTTGGAAACCTCAGTTGGCCAACAACTGTGACATCTGTGCCTCTACAGCCATCAAACAAATACCAAATTAATGAAATATTATGTTTCATACTTGAGATTTGTATAAATATGTGTATCATTTGCACATATAAATTCTCGTTCGATTTCGAGCTCTAAATCGCTTTCTGGAAAGTTATACGCGAACTGATGTGTAAACGCAGTCAGTTTAACGCGACAAACACTCCGAAATAGTGACATGGGCTTAACATACCTTATATAACCTTTACACTCCGAAATGTGTAAACGCTGTCAGTTTTTCGATGTTTTAACGATGGTTTCGGAAATGATTAAAATGGTTTATACTAAATTAATAACGATTTCGATAATGTGAACAGACTTGTTTGTTGTAATTACATAACAAATAACATTCATTAGTTTTGGCCGAACCGACAAGTATTAGGTTATGGTACCATAGGATCTGACAAATCCCGTTATCAAACTGCGCCCATGGTTATATGTGGGGGTTGTGTGGGTAACGACTGAATCTGTGATTGTTAATTTACCCTTTGGTGGTTTATTAATGCGAGATTGGCGATAGGCGAGTTGCGAAGGTTTGGATGTTATTAGCGAGACGACCAAAAGTAGTTTTCACAACCAAAACGAGAATGATTTAAACGATTGAAACGATTTTAACGAGTTAAACGAATTGGATAAACGATTGGTTTTTGGTTGTGATTAAATAATGGGACGGGTGTGATATGATAAAAGCATGGTAGATACGCCGCTGATACTTCTTATATATAAGTGTTTTTATCATATTATATTCCGTGGCATTATTTAGTTCACTTGGATAAACGATTTTGAAACGATGTTACATAACGATGTTTTCTAAAAGATATAAACCATACGAGTTTTATTAACGAGATGATTTACAATTTGGTTTTCTTAAATAAATGTTTTTGGGTTAAGAATCATGGCTACAAGATTTTACAAATTATAATAAACTTGATTTGAGTTGGTTAATTATCTTGCAATATTATACACTTTTCAAAACAAGGTATTTAACTTTTGACTCTTGTAGTCTAATGAGGTATTGCAACATATAAACTAGCCATGAATCCGACACTCTCATAAAACCTATATGCTCACCAGCATTTCTTTGCTGACTTTGTTTTTACATATTGTTCAGGTGTTGTTGAATGATGTTGATTGCTAGGATGCATGCTCACTTAGGACTGGACGAGGCCTTAGTGACTTAACAACAATGATAGACTATATTTAACTTGTTTGTTTAAATTTCAGGACAATGTAAATGGTTAATCTTTGAATAAAACAAAACTTCAAATTTTCGTGTGTTATGAAACAATGATTCTGTTACAACACTCCCCGACGATTCCGCCGCGATTTGTTGTTTTACGCGGTCGGGGTGTGACAGAAGAGTTGATATCAGAGCTCATGGTTATAGGGAATTAGGTTATTAGTAATGCGTTGACCTAGTCTATAACCTTCCTAGGACCCTAACACAAGATTTTTGTGTTTAGATCTTAAAACAATACCGTCACTTATCCTTAGGTGACAGGCATAACAAGAACACAAATTTCAAATCTGCTTTGGAAACCAATCATCTGTTCTAGGATGATTTATTATAAGGTTTTGAACCCTCTATGTTTTCAAAATCTCGTCAAAGTTTGGGTCTTATAGTGTGAACACGTGCAATCTGGAAGAGTGGATGCCTGTACTCTGAGTTTTTTGTCTAAGGCTAGAGTGTTCGTACAAATCCACATAATCGGACCAGTCACTCTTACCTGGGAACTCTTGGGGTGAGTGTCCACTTATAGGCTAAAGCATGTCTTGGCGATACATTAATATGACTCATTTACTTTGATTAATCACCGTCTCATTTGTTTGCCTTAGGTAACAAACAAATGATCACAATTTTTATGCGTTGTCATTCTGTTTTGATTATCTGATAACATTTCACTTGTTTCCTCCCATGTCTTTCATTTCCTCTAGAATGTCTCTTCATCGCAGCGACGCTCAGATGTCTGAACTGGCTACCAAATTTGCCCAACGAATAGGCGTAGTAATCTAGAAGACTGCTGAATTAGTTGTTGCCATGTCTCATCTCTAGGATGAAGCCACCCAAGAGGCATCAAAGGAAGCAGAAGACAAGCCTTCGAAAAGGTCAAGGAAGCGTAAAACCTCAAAGAATCCTCCAGCCGTTGCACCAAATAAAGCGGAGCCTAGCCAAGTGGCAACACCACCAGCCAAGAAGTCGTACTTGGGAACTGCTCCTTGGTGCGATCAATGCAACCTTCATCATCCGAATCAGATACCCCGTTGCAAATGTACCCACTGTGGACGATGGGGACATTTGGTTAATGTGTGCCGCTTTGCTATCCAAAACAAAGTTGTTGCAAACCCTGCTACTGTTCAACCTCCTGCAAGGAAACCTTATGCCGATACTGCGCCGATATACAACTAATGTAATGCACCTCACCTAGCTTACCTTCAGTGTCGTCTGTGTGCATCATGTGGGCGACTCGGTCACCTGGCAAATGCTTGTCGATTCAACCCAAGCCAAGGTGGTCCAAACCAACCCCAAGGCAACCTTGCTCAAGCTCGTTTTCCTCCTGGTACTTGCTACATCTATGGCGAGACGGGTTATTCCAGGATCAAATGATCAAAGCTTGTCAATGCAAATCCGACCCATGAATGAGCATC
Source organism: Helianthus tuberosus (assembly GCA_030545235.1). Classification (NCBI taxonomy): domain Eukaryota; kingdom Viridiplantae; phylum Streptophyta; class Magnoliopsida; order Asterales; family Asteraceae; genus Helianthus; species Helianthus tuberosus. Next base: position 175,181,992 of record CM060366.1, on the reverse strand, counting down.
TGGCTGATTAGAAGACGTTGCTGCTTTGAATTAGTTTAAATCTTATGCTTTTCTTTTTTTTTTTTTGAACTCTGAAACAACTTGTTTGGTTTATAAATAAATAGTTGTTCACAATTCCGATATGCAAGTGTAGTTACATGTGTGTATGGCATACCCCTACTATACCTACACCAAAGAATTATGTTCTTTAGAAAACAAACTACTCTTGTAGTTCTCCCATTCATGTGATTGCTCACGATTTCCTCGAAAATTCTAAGTACTCGTTTCATTCTAAGAAACGAAGGACAGAAAATAAGTGACATTTTGAGTAATCACTTTAAATCCTTGGTTAGATAACTAAGGGTATTTTTCGATCTCATACCCAATCTTCAAATTCTGCTTCACATGTCGCCTTGGCATATTTAGCACCTCAACTTCATGAGCATTCTACCTCGTGTATCGACTTAAGCACGTCTAGTGCATGGTTTCAAAGCATCGCCCGCTATTGAAATTCCAAAATCCATATAGGATCTTCTTATCTTCACAATTAGATCCTTGCGGATGATTATCACTCAAATTGGAGCCCTTAATTGGAATCTTTGTATGCCTTAATACATACATTACGATTCAATAAGGACAAAGCCGAATTCCTATTAAGATCTTCCTATCTTCATGGTTAGATTCTTAAAAATGTTTAAAGTGCCAAATGAAATCCACGAATTGGATTCCTGGTGTGCTTTAAATACCCATGTCCAAAGATAACAAATTAAAGGTCAAGTTAAACAATTATGTGATTATGTGTTTTCTTTTATGTTTTTATGTGATCTGAATTTTCGTTATCCAAATCCTCGTAGAATCTTCAATATCTTCGTATGAGGGATTCATAGTAGGATATCCAAAGGTACTACTTCAAATCCTTAATAGGCTTCTACGTAATAGTTAAGACCCATGGATTATAAAAGTACAATTCCATAATTCGAAAGAGACCCCTTGAGTGGTCTAGTTAAAAAGATTGATTCAAAAAAATATGGTTGGGAATGTCATGTGATGATATAGCTGAAAAGACTCCTTGGTGGTCTATTTAACGAGATCATTTGTTGATTTAATTAAAAGGACCCTATGGTGGTCTAGTCACACTCATCACAAGTTCGTTCATTTGGTTTTCCCCTACACATTATAAAATGCACTGTGTGGACTATGCAAGGAATTACATAATTATGGGTGCATACATAATTATGAAATTCAGTGCACGAAACCACAGTAAGATTTATCATGTGTAAGAACCGATAGTGGCAACAATAACGAAACGTGAACAATGTAATGGAGGTACGGTGGACGCACCAATGGCGCTTCATATACTTGTATAAAAGTGTCCCTCTTACATTGCAAGCGTGATGTTATCTAAAGTTAATAGAAGTTCAGAACCCTAACCAGTGTTGTGTTATCTTTCGACTTCATATTGTGAGCTCTCACAAGTTTCCTCTAAATAAATTTCGGGACGAAATTTCCTGAAGTAGGGGAGACTCTGACATCTGTGCCTCTACGGCCATCAAAAAAATACCAAATAAATTAAATATTATGTTTCATACTTGGTATTTGTATAAATATTTGTATCATTTGCACATATCAATTCTCGTTCGATTTCGAGCTCTAAATCGCATTCTGGAAAGTTATACGCGAACTGATGTGTAAACGCAGTCAGTTTAATGCGACAAACACTCTGAAATAGTGACATGGGCTTAACATACCTTAAATAACCTTTACATAACTTAGAAATAAGTTTTGGAAGGTTTGGTGTGTCGAAATCAAGTTTATTCGCTTATAGGGACTAATTTCGACAAACTGTGAAAGTATGCCAATTCGTACTGTAACAAACATTCCGGAACATGATCATAAGTTAAACATGCCCTAAATATCCTTTACGTAGCTTAGAAATATGCTTTGAGGTGTTCGGTGCGCAAAAATAAACTTATTTGATCAACAGGGACTAAAAGCGTCAAAAAGTGCATAGGTTTGCATTTTCATGCATATCTTACGTTCTGAATATATCCGGACATCCAAAAATTTATGTAATCATTAAAATATTTTATTTTAGTTATTGGCATGATAAAATTCCATTCGTCGCGTAATTTGGATCGTTTTTCTCGTCCGTTCGTGTTTCGTCGTAATTAATCGAACAACGCAACCGTACGACCAAACGAACCGACATCCAAGTTATTTTTGAGCATATTTTAAGTTCCCTATACTTTAACTTCATTATTGAGCATTGAAATGGCGTTAACGGGGCTTAAACGTGCCAAAAATGCATCAAAAATCCAGTTTTGGATTTGTAGGGACTGTTTTTGACATTCTGCCAAACATGTCTTAGGAGGGCCGCGTAAGATGAGCTCTATTCTTACACGGGGTGCGAGAGCTGCCCAGTTCAGCAAAATCAGTTTCTGCATTCAGCAGCTGGTTTCTGGGTTTTTGCACATGGTTTCTTCATACTTGGAGCTTGTTTTGGGCACCCATAGGTTTGTAATTTAGTGGGTAACACTTGGATGGTTGAGATTGAAGCCCGTAAATCGAGAAATGATCCTAACGATTGTCCAAATCCTATATAAACCCATCATGGTTCATTGCAATCCTCATACTTGATTCATTTCTGCTCTAAGTTGGGGTTTCCACACCTCATACCTGAGCAACTTGAATCAAATCTCCATTGCTTGGACATTTTGTAAGTATTCTTTCATCTTTTATATGTTTTTAGGCTCGAAAGTCAAACATTGTTTGAATTTCTCCTTTGACAGGTCAATGGTCAACACAAAGTTCGTTTGAAGTTTGCGACGCGAGCGTAATCACGAAGGTTATAGTCCCTTGTGACTATACCTACTGATTACCACGTTGATTAGGCGTAGTGACGAGTCATAGTTTCGGTCAAAATACGTGCCTATGCGTATTTTGCAACCAAACTATTCTTGGGTATCAAAACTGTTTGTTTTGATATCAAACTTGTTTTCTAATTTCATTAAACATGTTTTAACATGTTTAACTCCTCACTTTTAGTTTAGTGCTTATATAGGGTCGTAAGATAAGCGGTCTAAACAACCGCTTAGACTTTCGAACCCGACCCGTTTGGTCGATCATTAGGATCCGACCAAACATATTTTGTGACCATAGTTGTATAGGGAATAACCTTCTGAGGTTATACCTTATGGTCACTTCGTTTAGTTAGTTGTATGATAGGTAATTTATATGCCTTTGGAAAATGACCAAAATGCCCTTTTTACGCATAAATTCATTTTAAGCATATGTAACCTAAATTTTTATATCTAAACTGATTAGGTAACATTATTAGACATGTTAAGGCATATAATACTTATCATAGGACTAGTTAGGCAGTCCGAACGTGTTTTACGTGAACGACGCGTTAATATAGCATAAGCTACCTAAACGGGTCGTAATGGGTCGTAAGCACTTAGGTTAGGTTTCGAATTAGTATGTAGGCTTTGTTAAACCATATCATATGAGTTCCAATAGTCATTTGGTTTACGAAACCTCCTCCTATCCGATCTTCCGATTTAGGTCTGATTTATTAACGTAGTTACTTATATTAGGTGTCGATTGATTTCCATGACCCCTCTAGCTTTGCTTGGTTGTTATTCAAGACTTCTAAGCATTCTCATGTGAGTACATAGTTCCCCTATTTTAGTGTTTTCAATTGTTTTGGGGTGATTCATATGTGTTAAATGTTTTCGATGTTTTAACGATGGTTTCGAAAATGATTAAAATGGTTTATACTAAATTAATAATGATTTCGATAATGTGAACAAACTTGATGGTTGTAATTACATAACAAATAACATTCATTAGTCTTGGCCGAACCGACCTGTATTAGGTTATGGTACCATAGGATCTGACAAATCCCGTTATCAGACTGCACCCATGGTTATGTATGGGGTTTGTGTGGGTAACGGCTGAATCTGTGATTGTTAATTTACCCTTTGGTGGTTTATTAATGCGAGATTGGCGATAGGTAAGTTGCGAAGGTTTGGATGTTATTAGCGAGACGACCAAAAGTAGTTTTCACAATTAAAACGAGAATGATTTAAACGATTGAAACGATTTTAACGAGTTAAACAAATTGGATAAACGGTTGGTTTTTGGGTTGTGATTAGATAATGGGACGGGTGTGATATGATAAAAGCATGGTAGATACGCCGCTGGTACTTCTTATATATAAGTGTTTTTATCATATTATATTCCGTGGCATTATTTAGTTCACTTGGATAAACGATTTTGAAACGATGTCACATAACGATGTTTTCTAAAAGATATAAACCATGCGAGTTTTATTAACGAGAGGATTTACAATTTGGTTTTCTTAAATAAATGTTTTTGGGTTAAGAATCATGGCTACGAGATTTTACAAATTATAATCAACTTGATTTGAGTTGGTTAATTATGTTGCAATACTATACACTTTTCAAAACAAGGTATTTAACTTTTGACTTTTGTAGTCTAATGAGGTATTGCAACATATAAACTAGCCATGAATTCGACACTCTCATAAAACCTATGTGCTCGCCATCATTTCTTTACTGACTTTGTTTTTACATATGTTTCAGGTGTTGTTGAATGATGTTGATTGCTAGGATGCATGCTCACTTAGGACTGGACGAGGCCTTAGTGACTTAACAACAATGATAGACTATGTTTAACATGTTTGTTTAAATTTCAAGACAATGTAAATGGTTAATCTTTGACTAAAACAAAACTTCAAATTTCCGTGTGTTATGAAACAATGATTCTGTTACAACACTCCTCGACGTTTCCGCCGCGATTTGTTGTTTTACGCGGTCGGGGTGTGACAACAACAGAGGTTAGGAACAGCATAAGTCAATAGTTATTAGCAAAAACAGAAGTTATGATTGTTGCAACAGTTAAGATGATTACAATGGAAGAAGATAAATTAGAAATGGAAATATATGCAGCAGAATAACAAAGTTTTTTCTCATAAGAATGAAAAGAATGCTTTCATCATCATGCTTTTAACCTAAGAAGTTCTAATAATGGATGACAAATTGTTTGGAAACTTCTGTTGGGCAACAACAGAGGTTGGAAACAGTAGTAAATCAACAGTCATTAGGATAAAAAGAAGTTAAGACAACAGACGATACCTTTCAGAAGTGGATGAATTTTTAGCCAAGCAGAGGTTTCAAAAACAGTTGTTTTCACCAGTGGTAAATCAACAATAGTTAGGATAAACAGTTGTTTCATAAGAATGAGAAGAATGATGTCAGCAACATGCATATACAAAGATTGTAATTACAAATGTTCACCTAGTGAGCAACATGTAATAGCCTAACAAACTCCCAACGTCTGCTATTATCCTAACCACTGTTACTATGAAAACCTCTGTTGAGCAGCATATTTTGAATATCATCTATTGTTCTTTAACATCTGTTGGCCCATAGCAGACCTTTGCTTCTTTAGACATTCTTCATCAGCAGATGCTCTCTTTTGCCAGACTTTAGCTACAACAGACCTTTTACAACAACAAGTATTGACTCTTTGTAATTTGGAATAGCAAATTCTTCAAAAAACTGTTTTTGATGATCAAATATTCTAGATTATTTTGTCTTTGCAATCATCTGTTCACCCTTAAACCAACCTTTAATATTATTAAACCTCTGTTGAGTTACCAAACATCTGTTCAGACACAATTCAACATCAACATAATCTAAATCAAACTTAGACACAATTACACATCTACATCAATATAGGTCTGCAATCCTCATATGATATTCAAAACTATATAATAATACTTATGCTTCCTAAAAAAAGTAAAAGTAAAACGCGACAACAAAGATTAATAGGATTAAAGTTTATTCATTTATTCAGTGGTGGTAAATCAACAGTCGTTAGGATAAATAGTTGTTTCATAAGAATGAGAAGAATGATGTCAGCACCATGCTTATACAAAGATTGCAACTACAATGTTCACCTAGTAAGCAACATCTAATAGCCAAACAAACTCCCAACATCTACTATTAGCCTAACCACTGTTACTATAAAAACCTCTGTTGAGCAGCATATTATGAATATTATCTGTTGTTCTTTAACATCTGTTGGCCCATAGCAGACCTTTGCTTCTTCAGACTTTATTCATCAGCAGATGTTCTCTTTTACCAGAGTTTAGCTACAACAGACCTTTTACATCAGCAAATATTGAGTCTTTGTAATTTGGAGGAGCAAATTCTTCAAAAAAAAACTCTTATTGATGATCAAATTTTATACATTATTTTGTCTCTACACTCAATAGTTCACCCTTAAACCAACATTTAATACTATTAAACATCTATTGACTTACCAAACATCTGTTCACACGCAATTCAACATCAACATAATCTAAATCAAACTTAGACACTAAATAAGTGAAAGTAAAATGCGACAACAAAGATCAATAGGATTAAAATCTACCCATTTATTCATGACATTAAAATATCAACAATTACATAATATACTAAACAACAAACTTTAAAATCTAACAATAACAGCAAGAATTAAGAAATTTTAGTTTCAACTCCATTAATTGCTGAACCTCTCGATGTATATCCTTGAGCATCGCTATAACAACCCTACTAAAATATTTCCAACACCCCTATAATATTTAGAATGTCCCTATACGTCCTAAAATACACCCCGTAAATGTAAAATGGCCATAAATAGCTTTAATTTCATAAAAATAATATAAAAACAAAATCCTGGTGGTGCTCGCGGGCCGCGAAGACCATTGTGGTCTCTTACGCGGGGCACGACAACTGGGAGATCAGGCGGCACCCTAAGGTGCCACGTGTCGTACGCGTGTCGAGCCTATAGTGGTGACCGGGCCAAGCTAGGCCCTACGTACCCTATGTCGCGGGCCGCGAAGGCTTAGCCTTCGGCTTACGCGGGGCGCGACAAACTCAATTTTCAGCCCTATAAATACCTTCGATTCGCTTCAGTCCCAACTCGCTCAAATTTCGTGAATCTCTCTCAATTTCTGTAGTGTAGACACTATAATCGGGTATTAAACCCACTAAAATAGTGAAGTTCTGCCTCGTTGTAAGTATTTTAACCCCCGGTTACGTATTAGATACGCTGCCCGATTGATCTTGCGCTCCGTAACGGCTGTCGAGGCTGTAGCCGTTGGTGTTCTGTCTCGGGGAGGGTATAACTAATGTAAATATTGGGTTATTATACTAACGCGTGTGCATTGTTTAATTTATTAGATTATAACCAGGAAACTACAGGAAAAAATCTAAAGTAGCAATGTGAGTAATCCCCCTTTTGTAAACCTTTTTGCAAACTGTTTTTACAAAACCAAAATTTTCTTACATTATATTTAATAGTGATTGAGTATTTGTAGTTCTACAATTATAGTCGGTATGTTGGGGTTTTGTAAACAAAATTTGTTACTACACTGTGAGTAGTAACGTGACCACAAGTTGGGTTAATAGTACCGTGGGTGGTAATTAAGGTAGAATAATAAACAAATGTAATTGTTGATTGCCCTCAATACTATACGAGAATAAAATCTGTTTTGATTAAATTAGGATTCACTCACCAGTATTTCCCACTGACAAATGTTTTTAAAACGCGTTTCAGGTAACAAAATGTGAAAGCCAAAATAGAAGCCAGCTGGAGAGCACTGAAGGCTTGGAAAATGTGGCTATAAAAGTTACCTAAATAAAGAAAAATGTTTTATTCAATAAAATAGGGTTTATCCCTATAAACATGTTGTAATAAAAACTTGGGAATTCCCCATGTGTTTACTATTATGAAAATGTGGTATTTTACTCTAATAAAATATTTCCTAACTACGGTCCTGATGAAAATTCCGCTGCCAAATAATGAAAAACGCCGATACCACCATCTCTGAGTAGGCTGCGGCCGCCCGCCTCCCGAGGCAGGGGTCGGGGGTTGCGACAGAAGGTGGTATCAGAGCTACAACCACTAATTTCAGCCAAAGAAGTGTTCTGCTGACATTGAAATTGTTAGTTTTGGTAGGAAATAATCAATGAGAGTATGTGCATACATGTAGATTTTTATTTTGTGTTATTTGACAATTTGTTAGTTTACAGTATGAGTGACCAAGGACCTTCAGACGCTTACCTTCAACTGTCCAATTCACTTAGGGATGAAGGAACCTTTTCTCAGCCAACCCCCTCGGGTATTCGGCTGATACCGAAGAAGTGATTTTCGTGTTCAAAGCACAATCTGAGGAGCCATTCCCTCCAAAGAAGAGAGGATGGTTCAGCAGAGGAGCTCATGAACGTAGAAAAATGATGAGAAAATTGCAACAACAGCGGGCCTTAGCAGCGGCCAATAGAGAAATGAATGTTCAAACCCAGGATATACTCAATAGGAGATTAGCAAATTTTCATATCTTAGCTACTACCGCTGCCAACCCTAGTTTGCAACAACTCATAGCACCCCAGCCGTTACCACTCTTTCCCACACAACCTATGGAAATCGAGCCAAACCCAGTAGACCAAATCCCAGCACCTGTTTTTGACCCAGCCGAGATTCCTAGGGTACTAGCACCCCATCCCCCAGACTATGACCCATGGTTTGATGACCATAGGGATTACCAACAACTTTACCCAATAGAGGAACCCATGTAAAACCCAGTAGCACCTTACCCAAACTTAGATCCTCTAGACCGATATTATGATAATGACCAATATATCAGGGAGATTCTAGAAAACCCATACCCACGAGAAGAACCGATGCCCCAATACCCTGAACCAATACCAGCACCCGCACCACACATGAGTACTGAGAATGTGCAAGAACTCCAAACCTTTGGTGAGGAGATATTAGAAGGAAGTGAGAGAATGAGACAGATAGGTGAAAGGCTCGTCTGGAAGTATGACGAGCGTAACATGCAGTTTTGGATGGACCCCCATTAAGTAGTAGTGGTACTAATATATATATATAATATGCTTGTATGGTGAAAAAAAGATAATCCTATAGCTACTGATGCCTACTAGTATTTTATTTTTATTTCCAGTTATGGCTTGTACTAGACGCATATATATAAAATAGAGTATAGGTCGCAATGATCGACGATTTTGGATCAATATGCCTGTTGTGTGATTGTTTGCATTGGATATTGTCTTGCAATATTAATACTTGGTAAATGTTTATAATCCAGATGGCCGACGCAGCAAATCAGGAAAACTAGAATAATGATAATCAAATAAATAACAATGAAATTTGACATATCGTAACCCAAGTAATTAGAGATGCTATGCCATATATCATCCAACATGTTAAAGAAGAGGAAAATAATAATAGTAATAGTGGAAGTAAGCGAACCCATACTGAACCTAGTCATAGCGTGAAAAATGGACCCTTTCTTCAACTGCCAATTCCAAAAAGAAGAAGAACCATGTCTTATGGTAGTTCTTACAAAGAATTCTGGTCCAGCAAACCAATAGAATTCTCTGGCAATGAAGGGCCCATTGCAGCTCTACGCTGGATAGAAAAGACTGAGGCAGTCTTAAAAACAAGCAAGTGCGCAGAAGAAGGTAAAATCATGTTTGCTTCCAATTTATCTAAGAATGCAGCTTTAGAATGGTGGAACACTATCCTCCAATCTAGGGGAAGTGACAGGGCTTATAATATGGAATGTAATGAATTTAAAAACATGGTGTAAAGAAAGTTCTGTCCTCCCAATGAAAAGGAGCAGATACCTAATAAATTCTTAAACCTTAGAATGATTGGAGTAGACAGCAAGGGTTACACTACTACATTCTTTGAATATGCTAGAATAGAGCCAACCCTAGCATCACCAGAACAAGTATTAATCTCCCGTTACATCTGGGGATTAATTAGTGAAATTAGACATGTAGTCAAGGGAGCTAGACCACAAACCATAGAATAATCTATAGAACTAGCAAATACCTTAACCGACGAATTAGTGCGTACCCAAGAAGAAAACCAAAGGAAGAACCTAGCTCAAAAGCTTACCCAAGAATTTCGCTACGGTAATTCCAACCGTGGGAAAAATATAGGCTCTACCTCCACACCTTATTGTAAAGCCTGTAAGAAGAAACATTCTGGAAGATGCTCCACCTACTGCAATTACTGCAAGATACCAGGACATAAGCAAGAAGATTGTAGGAAGAAACCCAGTAATGGAGTATGCTTCAACAGTGGAGAAAAAGGACATATCAAGCCAAACTGTCCGAAACTAGCTCCAGCCATGACCAACAAAACTACTAAGAATGCTAGAGCATTTGTTGTGACAGTTGAAGAAGCAAAAATGATTCCGGACGTGATTGCCGGTACGTTTTTAGTTATTGATGTTTTCGCCAAAGTATTATTTGACTCTGGTGCAAACCAAAGTTTTATTAATACTTCATTTTGTAAACTTCTCAGTCAACCATTAACTAAACTCCAACAAGAATGCCTAGTAGAAACAGCAAATGGAGAATCCATTAAGATTACTGAAATCTTGCAGGGAGCAAGAATAGATTTTTTAAATCAAAAGTTTATTGCAAATCTTTACCCAATGAATCTGCCAGGATTTGATGTTGTATTAGGAATGGATTGGTTAATAGCCAATAAAGCCAGTATTCTATGAGATCAAAAGTCAATCCAAGTAAATTCACCAAAAGGTGAAAAGATAACAATTAAAGGAGATAAGCCAAATAGACCCACGAAATTCATCTCTGTGATGAAAACTGCAAGCTGTGCAAGAAAAGGGTCACTAGTGTATATGATTTCTATAATCATTAACACTAAATGAAAATAATTAAAAGATAACCCTTTAGTATCCCAATTTTTAGATGTATTTGCAGAAGAACTACCCAGACTACCGCCAGACTGAAAAGTCGAATTCAGAATTCATCTGCTACCAGGAACAGCACCAATTGCCAAAGCACCTTACCGATTAGCACTAGCGGAGATGCAAGAGCTAAAGAAACAACTAGACAAACTTTTGGAGAAAGGATTTATACAGCCAAGTTCATCGCCTTGGGGAGCACCGATCTTATTCATCAAAAAGAAGGATGGGTTGATGTATATGTTCATTGATTACCGTGACTTGAACAAAGTCACGATAAAAAATCGGTACCCATTACCAAGAATCGATGATTTGTTTGATCCGCTACAAGGAGCTCGATTCTTTTCTAAAATCGATTTACGCTCAGGATATCATCAATTAAAGGTACAGGAAGAGGATATTCCTAAGACCACTTTCAGAACAAGGTATGGCCATTATGAATTTACTATCATGCCATTTGGTTTAACCAACGCCCCAGCCGCATTTATGGAGATGATGAACCGAATATGTAAGCCATATTTGGATAAGTTCATAATTGTCTTTATAGATGATATTCTCATTTACTCTAAAAGCAAAGAGGAACATGCAGCGCATCTGCATGCACTTCTAAATTTGCTGAGAAAACAAAAGCTTTATGCTAAATTCTCGAAATGCGAATTTTGGTTAGAAGAAGTGCAATTTCTTGGACATTTAGTTAATCATGAAGGAATTCATATGGATCCCACAAAGATTGAGGCGATTACTAAATGGGAAACCCCTGAATCACCAACAGAGGTTAGAAGTTTCCTAGGATTGGCCGGTTATTATAGAAGATTTATTCGAGATTTTTCTAGAATAGCCATTCCCTTAGCAAAACTAACCTGTAAGTCTGTTGTGACGCTTCTAAGTTAGGTTATGGATGTGTATTGATGCAACGTCACAAGGTTATAGCCTATGCCTCTAGACAGCTTAAGAATCATGAAGAGAATTATACAAACCATGATTTAGAATTAGGAGCCATAATTTTTGCCCTAAAAATTTGGAGACATTATCTTTACGGTAGTAAGTTTACTATTTTCACCGATCATAAGAGTTTAAGATATGTTTTAGGGTAAAAAGAATTGAACATGAGACAAAGACGTTGGATGGAAATTCTTAGTGATTACGATTGTAGTATCCAGTATCATGCAGGAAAAGCTAACGTAGTAGCCGATGTCTTAAGTTGAAAATATTATGAAAAGCCAAAAAGAGTACGTTCTCTTAAATTGAATCTGCAGATAGATTTAAATGAACAAATTCGAAAAGCACAGTAATCAGTAATCAAAGATGATACTGAAAAATTGAAAGGAATGATTAAGGAATTAGAACAAGGAACAGATGGAATTTAGAGATTCCATAAGAAAAGGATTTGGATACCTAAACTAGGAAACCTACGTCACAGAATATTAGAATAAGCCTATAAGTCTAAATATACGATACATCCTGGAAGTGATAAAATGTATCAAGATTTAAGAAATAATTTATGGTGGATAGGAATATAAAAGGATATAGCAGCTTATGTTGCCAAGTGTCTAACTTATTCACAAGTTAAAGTTAAACACCAGAAACCCTCAGGTTTGCTACAACAACTGGAAATGCCTGTATGGAAATGAGAATTGATAACAATGGACTTTGTTACCAAATTACCCAAGACACGAAAAGGTAATGATACAATCTGGGTGATTGTAGATAGATTAACTAAATCCGCTCATTTCTTACCAATGAAGCAAACTTTTGGTATGGAACAACTAGCCAAGTTATATGTAAATGAAATAGTTTCATTACATGGAATTCCTTTATCTATTGTTTCTGATAGAGATAGTCGTTTTACTTCTCATTTTTGGAAAAGTATCCAAAAAGTAATGGGAACCAAGCTAAACCTAAGCACCGCTTATCATCCTCAAACGGATGGACAAAGCGAAAGGACGATACAGACAATGGAAGATATGCTTAGAGCTTGTGTAATTGATTTCGGAGGAAATTGGGACGATCATCTACCATTAATAGAATTATCTTACAACAACAGTTATCATACCAGTATCAATGCTGCACCATTCGAAGCACTTTATAGACGAAAGTGCCGAACCCCAATCTGTTGGGCAGAAATTGGAGAAAAACAATTATCTGGACCAGAGATAGTATAAGAGACAACAGAAAATATTATTCAAGTCAAGGAACGACAAAAAGCAGCACGCGATCAACAAAAGATTTATGCTGATAACAGGCGAAAGCCATTGGAATTTCAGGTAGGAGGCAAGGTATTATTAAAGGTTTCTCCTTGGAAAGGAGTGGTGAGATTCATCAAAAGAGGAAAGCTAAGCCCCATGTATGTTGGACCCTTTGAGATTATTAAAAGAATAGGACCAGTTGCTTATCAGCTACAACTGCTAGAGGAAATGGCAGGAATACATGATGTATTTCATGTATGTAATCTCAAAAAGTGTTTAGCCAATGAAACATTAGTGGTATCTCTTAAGGACATAAAAGTAAATGAAAAGCTCAAGTTCGTAGAAAAGCCTCTACAAATTGAAGACAGGAAAATCAAGAATCTTAAACACAAGAGATTAGTTCTAGTCAAAGTAAAATGGGATTCCAAGAGAGGATCAGAGTACACTTGGGAGCTTGAATTTGAAATGCAGAGGAAATATCCACACCTGTTCCAGTAGACCTCGAGGATGAGTTCTAAAACAAGGTGGGGAGGATATAACAACCATCCTAAAATATTTCCAACACCCCTATAATATTTAGAATGTCCCTATACGTCCTAAAATACACCCCGTATATGTAAAATGGCCCTAAATACCTTTAATTTCATAAAAATAAAATAAAAACAAAATCCTGGTGGCGCTCGACAGCTGGGAGATCAGGCCGCACCCTGAGGTGCCACGTGTCGTATGCTTGTCGAGCCTATAGTGGTGATCGGCCTCAGTCCCAACTTGCTCAAATTTCGTGAATCTCTCTCAATTTCTGTAGTGTAGACACTATTATAAGGTATTATACCCACTAAAATAGTGAAGTTTTGCCTCGTTGTAAGTATTTTAACCCCCAGTTACGTATTAGATACGCTGCCCGTTGGAGTTCTGTCTCTGGGAGGGTATAACTAATGTAAATATTGGGTTATTATACTTACGCGTGTGCATTGTTTAATTTATTAGATTATAACCAGGAAACCACTGGAAAAAGTCTAAAGTAGCAATGTGAGTAATCTCCTTTTTGTAAACCTTTTTGAAAACTGTTTTTACAAAATCTCAATTGTCTTACATTATATTTAAAAGTGATTGAGCATTTATAATTCTACAATTATCGTCGGTATGTTGGGGTTTTGTATACATAATTTGTTACTACACTGTGAGTAGTAACATGACCACAAGTCGGGTCGACAGTACCGTGGGTGGTAATTAAGGTAGAATAATAAACAAATGTAATTGCTGATTGCCCTCAATGTTGTACAAGAATAAAATCCGTTTTGATTAAATTGGGATTCACTCACCAGTATTTCCCACTGACAACGTTTCAAGTAACAAAATGTGAAAGCCAAAATAGAATCCAGCTGGAGAGCACTGAAGGTTTGGAAAATGTGGCTATAAAAGTTGCCTAAATAAAGAAAGATGTTTTATTCAATAAAATAGGGTTTATCCTTATAAACATGTTGCAATGAAAACTTGGGAATTCCCCATGTATTTACTATTATGAAAATGTGGTATTTTACTCTGATAAAATATTTCCTAACTACGGTCCTGATGAAAATTCTGTTGCCAAATAATGATAAACGCTGATACCACCATCTCGGAGTAGGCCGCGGCTGCCTGCCTCCCAAGGCAGGGGTCGGGGGTTGCGACAATCGCCATGAACTCCACGTCTCTATCACCGCACTCTATATTACTGACAACACAAAGGTCACAAACGGAAGTTGAACTCATCCGCATCAGGTTTCTAGAAACGTGCTCTCTCGTGAATAGACCAACGTGTAGTCTATCAAAACATCTCTTCAGCTCTTGAAGAGTTGCCATGTCCTCATACACTTGTTCCTCAATTTGTCTGATAAAGTGCTTCTTTAAATCATCAGACTCTGCATAAGTGTATGATGCCATTTTAACTTATATATTACTCAAGTGATGTGAAAGAATGATATCTTCGTAGAAAAATGTGACGAAAAACAGGTGAAGTAGCAATGAGTTTATATAGTGAAATATCTAACAGCCCAAGTGGTCAAATTTAAACTCATTGTACATTTAATAATCTAATCAAGCAAAAAATGTAGATTTAATATAAACATATAAATTTATATTTGTAAACTGCAACCTTTTAATGCAAAAACATTTTCAAACCCTAGCTTTTATGGGAAAACTATAAAATTAAATATCAAGAAACCCAAGGGACAAATTTTAAAGCTTTAAAGAAAAAAAAGGTTATCATAATTACAATTAACCTCTTAATTTACCATATAGACGCGTTTTAAACACTATAAAAGATCAATGATTAGTTTGATTCAAAACATCAACAAATTGTCTTACAAATCAATGTCTGTAAAAAAATATCAAAATCAACAAATCTAACAAAAATCTAGATGGCAAACCGATGCTTCTACCACTGGATAGACACCAGCGATGTTAAAACACAATTCTCGATGCCGTCACTCAAAGAAAAAAGATCAGATGAAGAACCAAACAGAAAAGTCGGCATAATCAGTGACAATAATTACAACAAAACCTGGAACAACATAGTATTGCTTGATGAAGTGCTCCACTCTCCTCCATAAGATTTCCAGAAGAATGCAAAAGAGTTTTTGACACAACTACTAAAACAGGATCAGGAAATCTCCAACATGCTAACCGATCTGAAAAATAAAAAAGAGAATGAAATCACATGGAGAAAGGCGAGAGTCTACGAAATCCTACCAAATGTTAACTATAGTGTATAATAGTTTATGCATATTTCAGTAAATTTTTATCTTTCTGTAGGATCGTTGAATCGATCAAATGAGTCGATTAGAAGAGTTCTAGACCAAATCAGATGCGGAATTCAGTGATTTGATCTTCATTGCAGCTTGATATGCACTTAGAAGTAGATTAAATGTCGATTGTATTATTTCACAACGTTACACGAGCTGGCGATACTTCGGGAGAGCTTCGCTACCGGAATCAGAATGTTACAAATGAAGACCCAAGACCTCCTATATATAGGAACAGCCAGGTCGCATGAACCAGTCTAGTCCAGTTCGCACGGACTGGCCAGTTCGCATGAACTGGTTACTTCATGTGAACCTGCTGGTTCAGACCTATTTCCCGTTTCTCTTGTACTATATGTCCTGGTTTATCTATTCTATTACATGACTCGATACAAGACGAAGTCAACAGACATATGCACTAACAAACTCCCCCTTGGATGTTGACGAGTCTTTAGTGTAATGAGTCTTCAGTCTTGATCAGTCTTCTCGCTCTTTCCAAAGTATCTTTCTCTGTAAGCATCCTCATCAATCTCTCTCTTACTCTCCTGTCTTCAGACTCCCCTTTTCGATAAGCTGGGATCGCAGTCTGGAATTCCCTATCTGCATCTTTCACAGGTTCAGGAATGTCTCCTGGCTCTCCGTAGCAACAGGATCAGAAACCTGAATCTAATCTGCATATGCTTATGCGGAAAATTCCTCAGGAGTCGAAACCTAGCCCTTTCAAAGCTTTTTACCTGCATATACTCTACCCAAAAGTAAATTTCTCAATTATTAAAATTTAACAAATTTAGAATATACTTGTAAGTATCATTCAATCCTCATCAATAATAGTTATATCGAGTTCAAATTAATGACCTTGATTAACTAACACTGATTTTACTCTTAGTTTCACAAATTATCTCAAGCTTTAACTTCATTTTTCATTTCAAACACACTTCCAACCCACTGTTGTTCATCATTTTTAGCACTCGGAATTTTGAAAATCAGCTTTTCAACATCAGTTGTCGAAAATAAGATGAAATAAAATCTTTTTGATATTTCAAAATTTTATGCTAAAACACATTCTTTTTGGGTTTTTTTTCTAAGATTTTCAGAAATAAACTATATACAGACATCTTTTTGTGAGTTTGTGTAAGAAGATCATATCAGTTTCTGACAAATCACTAGTACCATTGAGCTTTAAACACTTTAAGATCTAAACAATTCACTTAGATTGTCAGTATACTGATCCACTTAAATTTTCACACAAAGTTCAACTGTTTCGAGATACGAGAATTAGTGTTTTAAGGACTTAAACTTATTCGCGTGTCCCACCTCAGAATATACTCCTGTATCTAGACTCCTATATTCAGTCTTACAGGTGAATGTACACTAATGATATCTGTAAGGGGTAAAGGCGAGGCCATGAGAGCTCAGGCTATTGCTTCCACAAAATCAGAGAGATGATGGCTCAACTTTATGTGTGTTCCCTTTAGAGAATCTTTTCTTCAACAGCACATGATTAGCATTTTTCAATGTATCATCATTCTTTATGCTGAGGTGTAACACCCCGAAAACAGGTTTGGTAATTAAACCCCGTTAATACTAAAGACGGGGAAAGTACCGTTAGTGGTAAAAATAAACCGGCAAATATTAGGAATTAAGTGAATAATCCTAATACTTATTTAAAGTGAATAAGAGCTTTCAAGAAGATAGGATGGATAAAAGGCCCGATTTAACGGGACTTAAAGTAAACGGGTTACGACTTCCCAAACCTACTAAGCTGACTAGGAATAATTCTAACCTAGTTAGATAGAGACTTATGAGTGGGTTAAAACACTTAAATTATGAACTAAGGAAAATGGAGGGGCCAAACTTGTTAAAACTTGAAACTTGATTTATTAAAAACAAGAATTAAAACACCAAACACCCACTTTGGGGGTGTCTGGTCGATTATGAAGCAGGGGGGCGACATGGGTTTTCTTCAAACCCTAAAATCCTCACCAAACTCACAAATTGGAGCCTCTAATCAAGTCAAAATCGAATTTCAAGCACAAATTCATGAACACCTAGTTGAAAGGATCATAAGGTATGTAAAATTGTGATGTTTTGATCCATCTTAAATTCTAGGTTATTTGTAAGAAACTGAAATTGAGCTTGATTATGTCATGCATGGATGAATCTTGAAGTAATATGATGTCTAGGAGTAAACCCTAGTCAATAACATGTTGGATTATTGGATAATCTATGAAATTCATGATGATCCATTGATAAGTTAAATGGGTTTTGTAAATTTAGATGAACACAAGAATCATGACTACCAAAAGTGGTGTTACTTGATTACTATGAAATGATTTTTGAGATTAGTATGCATGTTTGACATGACGAAATCGATATGTATGTTTATATTGGGAAAAATATCAAGTTATGAACTTGGTTTTAAAAGATGTAAAATTATGCACATTAGGTGTTTGTTAAAATGCCCGAATGAATGTTGACATAATGAAATTATGAAAGACACGCGTAATTGGCTAACTTGACTAACTACGTGTAATACGGAATAATATGGGTTCTAAACGTGATGTTGATTGAACTTATTGTGCGTATAATATGATTGAAGTTAGTTGACTATCGAAAGTCAAATAGACCAACGTTGAAGTCGAATAGTAGTTCCGACATAGAGTTCGTAAGATGGAATAGTCGTATGTGATAATGACTAAACTAACCGTCTTACGAATTATGATGATAGTTTGACTCTAGACAAGCTAGATGGAGGCTTGGGCAAGGAGCGGGTCAAACGGATCGTGTACGCGAAAAAGAGCATAACCGGATGCAAGGTAAGCGACGCTTACATCCTTTTTGTATAATATGCATTATTTTGTAAACTACAAATGTGATTAGAGTAATATCCGAAATAAGGGTTCTGACGCTATTAATACGAGTCGGAACAAACATAAATGATAAAAACCATGGGTCATGGTGAAAAGAGGCGAAACGGTAATTGAGTCATGTAATGACTAATAATTAATGAGTTTTCGTTAAGATCACCTTAAAATGCAACTAATAACGAGAAAATGAGTAAAAATAGAAATTTAGTCAAGTATCGACTAAAGTAAATTGTAGTTAAAGGGGCACCCATAGCGTAAGCCGAATGGGTAAAAATATAAGAAAAGAGTTTAAGAGAAAAAGGGGTCTAGTGGCAAAAAAATCCGAAATGGGTCGGATGAGCAAATTGGTAATTAATAACCATGTTTTGCTACTTATGAAAATGCTTGGTCATATAGGCCAAACGGGTCAAATGGTGTGATAACACCATTTGACAATATCGACTAATGTGGTTGTCAAGTCTTGTGTCAACAGGAGCGATTAGCGATTCGGACAATTGGGTCGCCATAGAATATGTGATAATAAAAGCAAGGTATAAATCGGGTCTATTTGTTGACTCGAGCCAGGTACGCAAATATAAGGATGTAGTTAGAAGTGATATTTTGGTCAACTATTAGTGAAAGTCCTTCGTTACAAAAAGAAGGACTAAAATTGACCAAAAGACCCTTGAGGGGTAAATTGGGCAAACAACCTTTAAGAGTTGTTTAGAGTTAAGCGTTTTGTTAAATGGAGTCCTTGGGATACGTATAAAAATGGGGATAGGATGTAAACTAATAGAAGCGTGATTTAAAGCTTGCAAATGTTAAACACCCTTAACGGGTCAAAACAAGTATATATGCAAAATGGGTTATGATTGCGTAAGAAATCCGCAACTAGAACCTAATATGATAGGATATATCGAAAATAAGAAGATTATGAGAATTTGGAATCAAACAAATATGTTTGTTTGATAAAATGCAAAAACGGGTTAAAATTTGATAAAAAGGTAACGAGTTGAAAGCTTAGAGGTCTCAAAATTTATTATGTTGGATGTTGAATTTTAACTCCATATGATGGATAATTAAATTACGCACGCGTGGGAAAAAGAATCGGGTAAAACGGATTAAAAACGAGAGAGTTATGCTCGTTTCCGTGAAATCGGGTTAAGCTGGGAATGTACAGCAACTGTTAAAGCACATTCTGCTGAAAAGGGGGCTAGGCGTCACGCGACGCCCCCTAACTCCGGAAAAATGTTATTTTTTTATTGTTTGACCCATGGAACTTGTTTAAACTTATGGTTTAACTATCAAAACTAACTTTTAAGTTGGTTTTGATCATAGGTGAATGCCAAGAGTGCCCGGATGAAGATCAAGCTCGATGAGGAACCGAACACGATAAAGTTAAAAGCTTCCGCACGGCATTTCGTCATCACTTTTAAACGACGAACTTATTTATATTATGTTGAAAACTTTTAAATTGTAAAAGTTTTAGATTACTCTTATTTTCTAAGGATACTTAATCGTAATTACATGCTTATTTTCGTTATTTATACGAAAATCTTTAAAATAATAACAAGGGTGTTACATGAGGGTAGGCTTTATGATTAAAGCAGTGAAGAATATTATACGAGGACTAAGCTATTGCTCCCGCAAAATCAGAAGTCCCGATATAATACCCCAGATATCATCATCCACAAAGACCTAGTATGTCAGAAATAGAAAGCCCTTCAAACAAGATTTCAGGGGTTACCTATATATCCGAGAGATGTTCCCCACGAGATAAGTAAGTATTTGATATTTAGGTTTATATCTCGAAAACAATCTACTAAGCGTGAAAAAACCTACTGGCATATCATCAGTGAGACCGTTTATCACATTTTAACTTTCCAATTCTTTAGCATACTGTGATTGTCTACTGATTTACTATCATTTCCTCTTTTTCACAACAAAACTCATTTTTATTTTTCGATGTTTTTTGGTTTTTAGATTTTATCATGTTTTTGGATTTTTCAAATTTTCAAAATTTCTAAATTTTTTACTCCCCTTAAAATCAAAAATATGTTTCAATTTTTGATTTTCCAGGAAAATTTGAAAATATGTTGCTTTTACTTTCAAATAAACTGTACAAATAAAATGACAAACTGATGTGAATTGCTTCAATTCGCCATCCACTTTGTGTAAACAATCAGAACTCCCCCTGACAACAAACTCTTTTCCCATTAAGATTTCAAAACACTTAAGTTTGTTTTAATCAAAATGGTTTTTCCGAAAAATTAGTTTGTTTGTCATTTCACAAACATGGGGTTTCATCACATTGTTCTTTCAATGACTTGTAAAAATTATCACTTGTAGGTTTTGTACAAAAACATTTTTCAAGAATGATGCCGATTCATGCTCCACGATTACCAACTTGGGAGCTCCGGCAAGTCAGGATTTTCAGTTAAAGAGATTCACCCAAGCCTGACGGTCCTTGGGTGATTCCGAGTCAACATCACTCGGTTTCTTTCCTTTCTTATTCTTTTCATAGAATTCCTTTACCCCTCTGACCTTCCCGTTAACCATTTTTCCAAAAATATTTAAAACTTTAGGATTAAAGGCTTTTTCAACATCAAATTCTTTCTTTTCAAAAAAGAATTGATTTGAAATCTCAACTTTGCCAATTTTTTGTTTTAAGTTTCCATTTGATAATGGTGGAAAATTTGCATCATCCATTGTAGGAACGGAATTATCACTTTTTAGCTCAACTGGTGGCTCCTCTGACTTTGATGAATCAGATTCATCGCCAGAAAGTGGCTCCTTTGCTTCCGAAGAAACAAACTCATCGCCAGATTTAAAATCTGATTTCTTAACAACCCACTTTTGGTTGTTAAGATTCACTCTTCTTTTGTAAAACCATGTTGAACTCTCACCAACCTCATATTTTGAATTTTTGAACACTTTAAATTGTTCGGTTGGTGGTTCATTATCAACCAACTTTTCTTTCAAGTTTTCAGAGACTCCCTGTTTTGTTTGGGTTGCCTTTGGACAGTTCCATGCAATGTGCCCAACTTTTTTACATTGATGACAGGTTCTCATTTCCTTCTTCTGAGTAACATCATTCTTCATCCCCTCTTGCTTATTAGCAAGGAATTCTTTGTTCGTCTGCTTTCTGAACAAATTCTCTTTTTCTTCTTCAGAAGATGTTCCAGTATCCTTTACTTCAGATTTCTTTTCTTCAAACGCTTCCATGCCTTCTACTGTAGGGTAAATCCTGTCAATCACGTAAGAAGCACATGAATAACTTTTCAATAACCTGTTTACCCTCTCAGTTTCTATCCTCTGAGTTTCCAATTTTTGTTCAAGTTCAGCACATTTCTCAATGTACTGATTGATGATTTTCTGCTTCGTCATGAACGCTCCATTGAGTGTCTTCATAGCTATCTGTTGTTCATTGCTTGACTTGCTATATTGATTCATAGCTTTGTTTAAAACATCATAAGATTCTTTCAGTCTGTTCATGTTATGAATCAATTTGTTGTTGTGCCTTTTCAAAGTATCACAATTTTCACACTTCTCAGGTATCTTTTCAGTATCTGCTTCCTTCTCAACCTTGATGGCTGGAATTTCTTTAACCTGCTTCTTTACTACTCGAACATTTTTCTCAGGTTTGACCTTTTCTTTAAGAGTTGCTGCCTTATGATTCTTCTTTTTCGCAGCTTGTCTTTCTTTGATCTTTTCCATTTTTCCTGCAAAATACAAATTATACCTATCAGGTGAAAATTCTCTTTTATAATATTCAAGTTTTCGAATTTCTTCATTATCATCATCACTCTCTTCATCTGATGAGTGATCAAAGATTAGTGCTTTTGCTGAAGCCTCTTCTGTTGAAACTGGTTCTTCTTCTTTCTTTTTAGGACTGAATTGCTGAGATTCGTAATAAGCGTACGCCATTTCATCTTCAGCAGTTGAATCTTCAAAAATTTGAGCAACAAATGCTTTAGAATTTGAAGTTCTGTTAGGATCATAATGATCCCAATTAAAACCTTCTTGAATTCTCTCATCTTCTTGATGAACTAGATAAGCTTTCTTTGATGGCTCTTCGATCAGATCCTTCCTAGCATGTGAAGTTTGTGGCGATTGTTGTTGATGCGGCTGTTGAGCAATTTGATGATAAATCGCTTTTCGATGATAATCATTGTTGCCGAATGGATTTTGAGCTCCACTTGCCTCGCGATTTGTGCATTCTCGCTTAAAGTGCCCCTTCTCCCTACAACGAAAACAAGTAACTTTAGATTTATCAAAACCTAAAGGTGAAGTTCTAGCATCACGGAAATCATCTCTTCTAGTGATCTGTTTAAACTTCTCAGCTCTTCTCAACACACTAGCCATACACCACTTTATATCGATTAGTTCCATTTCTTCAGCATCAATCTGATCATAATCCTCTTTGGTCAACATTGGATTACCAATCCTTCCGGCTACCAAACTTTCATAAGACTCTAATACAGTCACCAATAAAGACATATGACCTTTGGCAACTTCTTCCGAGAAATTCTGACCATTCTGAAGATGTAATGCAATGTTGCATTTTATTACTTGGCCATTATTGTTGTATGAGTATTGTGGTTTAGAATTGTTTGCTGAAAAATGTGGATCAAATGATGGATATGAAGAGAATCCAGTATTGTTGTTTGATCCTTGAGATGACCCTCCAGAAGAACTGTTTGCATTAAATGCAGTTTCAATCTTTGGTGCAATGTTGGACTTATCAATCGTACTTCCTTTGTAGTACAAACCAATGTCCTGTTCACCATTAGAATTCTTCATTTTTTCCATCTTTTGTTGCTCCATCTCTTGAACTTCGAGTTTTTCAATAAACTTGCTCAGCGATAGATTCGCAAATTCACCATTATTTTTCAAAATCATAAGATATGTGCCCCAAACATCTTGTGGCAATGTATCGACCAACTTTTCAATCCATTATTCTCTATCTTTCTTGATATCCAATCGCTTCATGTTACCCACCAAGTTGCAATATCTTTCTATAATCATTTTGGTGATTTCAGTTTTTAATCCACGAAATAGATCAAGTTCTTTCTTCAAAAGCGATTTTTTGTTCTTGATCATGTTTAAGCTTCCAACAAACTTCGTTTTTAGTGCTTTCCACATTGAGTGTGCACTTCCGTTGTGTTGCAATAAAATCAAGATGTCTTCCTTAATAGCTTGTTGCAATATACTGATCATCATCTTTTCACTTTTGTATTTCTTTTTCTCTTGTGTTGGTGCATCTAGTGTCTGTTAACTTTGTCTTAATCGAGTCTTTTGTCTAGATAGGATAAACGAGCACACAACAGGGTTGAAATTAGGTTTTTATATGTTAAAGTGGGTAATTCCGCTTGAAAGTGACAATGTTCAGTTCAAGCGAAATTAACAAGTTAATTCCGCTTGAAATGGGCATTGACATGTTCAAGCAAAATTACTAATTCCGCTTGAAACTCACATGTCATGTTCAAGCGGAATCAGAACATTATATATAGGTGTGTGCTGTGTTCATTTCATACGGAATTACATGTGTGTGTTTGAGAGCCGAGGTGCTGCCAAATTGTAATCAGATCTGTAAAAGCTCAGGAAATCAGTAATAGATGAAGATTAGAAAGGAACAAGCTGTGTTGACATCATTTACATTGATTCCGCCTTTGTTTTTGATGATGAACTACTCAGATTGACTCGTTAGGGTCACACGACGATCCAACAAGTGGTATCAGAGCTCAGGACGAGGAGTTCATACCAATTCAGCTTGATTTTACCGGATTCTCTCACTTCTACTCATTCTTTTCTGATTTGAACTAGTTTTAATGGTTGAAATGGCTTAAAACTCACACATATCAAGCGAAACATAGTTTTAACCAATCTGTGAAAGTTTTGGACCGTAATTCGAACAAATTCTGATAAAAACTGATAATTCCGCTTGAAAAACTGTTCGAACATGCTGACATCATTCTAATTTCGCTTGAACTTGCACGTATAATTTCAAACGAAATTAGCTTCTTTTGTTAATTTCGCTTGAAAGTTATTGTCTGATTCCGCTTGAAACCAGATTCCGCTTGAAAGTTCAAGCGAAATAAGTGATTTCGCTTCAAGATCAGATTCTGTTTGAAAGTTTCAAACAAAATTAGCTATTTCGCTTGAAAAGTCTTATTCCGCTTGAAAAGCAATCTCGCTTGAAAGCTGATTTCGCTTGAGCTAATTCCGTTTGAATCTGTCTTTATCAAAAATCAAAATTTTTCTAATTGTTTGTTGATTGTATCAGATACTTGAAGATGGATGAGTTCATGAATCCGTTCTGTGACGTTTTTGCCTTTGCTGGAAATGGTGGAGATGATATTTCAAACGACACATCAAATAACACAAATGAGAAAGCTTCGAGTGCGAGAAAGACTCTTTCGGATGCATTAAGTGTTGAGAGTGCCTATGGAACATACAACAAACCTCCAAAGTTATTGGCTATTGAAGATTACAATAGGTGGGCTACAAGATTTGACGAGTGGCTTCAAGCTTTTGCATATCAAAGCTGGAAGAGTTTAAAGAATGGTTACGTTAGAGGAGGACGTTTTGGTGAAAGTTTGACAGATACTGATGATATTGAAAGTTATGTTGCTGTACAAAAGTGCCTCGCGTTGATTCATCAGTCTGTGAGAGATGATATAATTTCGTTGATTGAATATGAAAATTCAAAAGATCTTTGGGAGAAACTGAGGGTAAAATGTGTAGGTAGTGCTGAGATAGTAAAAAACAAAAAGAAACTATTAAGAAAAGAGTTTGATTTATTTGGTTGTTTAAAGAACGAGTCTGTTTCCAAGATGATTGAGAGATTCGGGCATCTGAAATTGGAGCTGGCAAGACACAAAATTGTATATACTCAAGAAGAGTTGGTTGATTAACTGTTCGACTCACTGCCGAATGAACAAGATTGGGAGTACTTTGCATTAATGTTGAAGAATACAATTAAGTCTGAAGAGTTGACAGTGGATCTGCTTATCGAAAGACTAGAAAGTCACGAGTTGGAAATCAAGAAATCTAGCAAAGTCAACAATTCATCTTATCAGCAGAATGTGGAGTTATACTACAGAGGAAATCTACCAAAGACTGGTTCTCCAAGAACAACATTTTCTGCAGAAAGTTCAAATAATGTGAATCAAGAAACTCCTCACAGTGGTTTTCATAGTGGATCTTCTTCAACAACTTCAAACCAATCTGCATCAAAGAATCTGTTCCAATGTAACATTGCTGTGGATCTGAAGAACGCTCAAAATTTCAGTGAAGAATCAGCAAAACAACAGATGGTGTTCTTAGCCTCAGTGTTAGAATCATACGAGAGCCTTGTGGCGGGCAATATTGAAAACACTAACCTGACTAAGGAGGACTATGATCAAATAGATCCTGAAGAGATGGAACTGATCGATATCAGGTGGTGTATGGCTAGTGCAGTCCGACGAGCACAACGACTCATGGAGATTGCTGAGAGACATTCTATCGGTGGGCCGTCTACAAAACTTGGCTTTGACAAATCAAAAGTCACGCGCTTCAGGTGTAAACAGAAAGGACATTTCAAACGTGAATGTCGTAATGCTCCTGCTGATGATACTGCAAATCCATTTCGCGAAGATTACTACAAAAGAGCGATCTACCATCAGAATAAATCAGAACCGCCCAGAATGAAGCAGCTTGAGGATGCCCCCAAAGAAAAATCAAGAGCTCTTGCTGTTATTCATGATGACGAAGGTTTTGATTGGAGTGAACTGCTACCAGAGGAAGATGCAGTAGGATACGCTTTTGTAGCAGAAAAGATTATTCCTTACAAAGACACCAGAAATGAAGAACAAAAATACAAAAGCAGAAGCAGAGAGCAGAATTCAAGATGATCAGATTATCTAAGGTGTTCAGTGAAGCTAAGAGAGCAAAGAGATGGGATGCTGATAGAGAATGTTACCTTGATCCTTAAGGAAACATTGCTATTGATACGAAAACTCTTAGTATAGAAGCTTTCATTGAGGAATTTGCTGAAGAAGAAGAAGCCTTACAGAGAGAATGGTGGGGAGGTGGAGAAGAGAAAGAAAAAGAAAAAGAAAAAGAAAAAGAGAATGAGTCGCAGTCTAAGAAGATTGATGATGGGATTATTGATACTTCACAAGAATTCACCGCTGAAAACTTGGAAAAGATGGCTGACAAAGTACTTGCTGCAAAGGAACTTGAGGTAGACTCTAAGTCTGAAACTGAGTCTAAAAGCAAGGTCAGTCCAAACATTTCAACAAGAGACTCAGGTAAGAAAGTCAAAGGTGATAGTGACTGAAAAAGTTGCATGAAAAACTGCAGGTTTTGTAGTACACTCACTTATCTTAGTGATACAAAGGTTGAAGAACTGACAACAAGAGTCAGAAAGGTTGAAGATCAGATTCTAGATCGTGATAAAATGCTAAAAGCTTCAAATGATCGAGCTAAAAATTTAACTGAGAAAATTGAAAATGATAAAATTGAAGTAGAAAGAATTAAGAAAGAAAATGAAAAATTGGTTCTTGAAAATTGTAAAATCTCAGAAAATTTTGACAAGCTAAAACGAACGGTAAAAGATTCTGATGAAAGAAACGGTAAAACCAATAAAGAAAATGAGCATTTAACTGTAGTTCTTAGATACAAAGAAGAGCAAATCAACCAACAACTGGATGAGATTGCTAAATTGAAGCTTAAGTTTGAAGAAGCTAAGATTGAGAATGAGCGTATCAATCTGAAATTAACCAGTTACAACTCCGCAAGCTTTGTTTTACAACACATTGTTCCTAAACCCATCGGGAAAAACAAAGCAGGCGAAGATGTTTACTCGGATGCAACTGGGGTTGGGTATCATCAGGTTCCACCGCCAGTGTTAAACAATTTTTCAAAGAAAACATCCGGGTTGGTTAATGATGAAGATGAAACAAATGAAATAAAATTTCCAGAGTCAATTGATGTTACATTTTCTTCATCTGATGATAGTGTTCAAATTGATATTGTTAAAGGCATGGCTGAAAGTGTTTTGAAGTCTGATAGTGATTCAGTTGAGGATGAAGAGTGTTTTCTGAACAATTACATTCCGAAACCAAAATCCAAAAACAACTTAAATGAAGAACCTACTATTGTCATGTACAAGATGTCGGGATCGGATAAGTTGTATTTGGATTCTGAGTTTCTGTCACACCCCGACCACGTAAAACAACAAAACGTGGCGGAAACGGCGGGGAGTGTTGTAACAGAATTATTGTTTCACAACCATGGAATAAATAATTTCGTTTTATTCAATAAATGAACTCATTGTTTTAATACAATCAGATAAGTACAACTATTATCTTTCAAGTTTTAAAGTCGCTAAGGCACGAGTCCATCCTAAGTGTAGCATCAGTCATCACAAAGCAGCACCTGAAACATGTGTAAAAATAGGTACGTCAGCATAAAAATGCCTGTGAGATACATAGGCTTTAATTGCAATTAGGATTCATGACTTATGAGCTTAAAGAAAATGTTTTAATAAGAGTAGTCATTATCCTTGAAAGAGGTTTTCTTTTTATAAATCATTTATAAGAAATCAGATGGTATAAAATAATAACACATAGGAAATTAAATAAGTAAGTGAAATGAGCTTGTATAGAGTATATTGTTTGAAAAACAATATTTTGATAAAAAGGTTTATAGTATATATAAGAATATACTTTGCTTTTAAGAAAGTAATGATTTTCAGTAGTATATCAAAAGTATACTTTGGATTTATAAATAACATATTGAACTATGTTTTGGTTTCATAAATAACATATCAAAATATGCTTTGGGTTTTATAAATAACATATCAAAATATGCTTTGGATTTGAAAAATAACATATCAAAATATGTTTTGGTTTGTTAACAAAATATATATATGTTGGTTTTGTACAATACCACACATGAGAGTATATCAAACTATACTATAAAAGTGTGATTTAAGAATTCATTCAGACCTAGTGCATCAAACTACACCTTTGAGACTATAGGAATACCACAAAGGCAATCCCTATTTGGATGGAGAAACAAATTGGTTTCAGACATTCCATGACAATAGGAATGGGGTGTCTAGTCCTATAGCGCTATATCATACTACCAACCGGTCCGGTGAACAAAATATGTACTATTCCAAACATTTATTTCATAATCTTTGAAAAATCAGTGTTTAAACCATAAATAATCATTCAGTTTGTCAAAAGATAAGTACTACTACGTATAATCAATTATACTTTGAAATCATGAACATAACAAATAGGTACACATGCTTCACCCCAAACATTGAAAACAGTAAAAGAGGGGACTATGTACTCACTGTACTGCGTCTCATGTATCGTAACATCCACTCAAACCTGATCAGCTACTCGACAACCTACAACGTACTAATGTCTATTAGACGAACGGGCCGTGCCTTGGCTTAGAGTTTAGTATTTTGAGTCACGTTTCTTATATTGTTCCGCGTGATAATTATTTGTCAAAATAGTTAATATTTTAACTTAATCATATGTCTTGTTGAGATATTTGTTCGTTCAATGATCACGGTGACAACAGTGACCACCTACAGTAAAAATCCCATGAGCTGATTCTACTCAGGTTTCAAGTTATGACTCCGAATACATCACACTTTTTCTGCAGTAAAAACACAGCTTGAGCTGCTGTCCAAAAACGGTCCTTTAAAAATAGTAAACCACCTCGAAAAATTACGATTCCAGTGCCATTTGATCGGTTGTTCAAAAATACATAATTTAGGCTTCGGAAAATCAATTTTTCGATTTATAATGGTCCAGTTACAGCCTGTTGAAATCGGCTGAAAATGTAAATCATCATGTTTCTTGTTCATATTTCTTGTTTAAACTTTTTAGTGTTCTTGTAAATTTCATCATACTACATATCTTGACTAAGAACAAAATGAAGCAAGGTGTAACACTTACTACTAGCACAAAGCTAGGGTAGAAATTCTAGTGTGAAGATGATGGGAAGCTTGAATCACTTGAGAACTGATGTGCTCTAAAATATACATATTTTATGACAATATTTCCTACACTTTTGAGTAGCTTTAGGGTTATCTTTACTTAATTCTACTCATTTTTGGTTCAAATATAAAATTTAAAGAATTAAAAGAAAATGAGCTAAATAAATTAAACTTAAGATGAGAGATGGGAATACTTGTCAACTCAAACGTAAATCTCTTTAGTTTTATTATTAAAAGTCTACTAAAATGAATGGAAAGAAAAAAAAGATGCACATGACATATTTAATCTTGATAATCGAATAAATATGATATCTCATTATTGTTTGTGATAAGTTTCGACTTAAAAATGGACTTTGAATGGCAGCCCAAGATTCTTATGCATAAAAATTGGATCAAACAGGAGGTTTAACAAAAGATTTGGACAACATCAGAAGTGGGCCGCCCACATGAGAGCCACTACCATCCATGCAAACTCACAACGACAACATAATATTGGAATTGGTATTGTTTACTTTTGGGCTTTTGAAAGAAGAAGTAAGTGGATCAAATAAAATACCCTAATCAAATATACATATATGGTGGACGTGAATGGAGTGAGGGGGATCATACGGCTGAAGACATTCTACGACAGAAGATAGTTTGGCGGCTGCGTGCGATCAAGAGGAAAGAAAGAAAAGAAAGGATTGGTTCGAGTTTCAAGGCCGTGATTCAAGTTTCGGGTTTGGTTTGCAATTTATTATTTTTTTGGTTTTGTTAGACTTTGTGTTTTACAAACTATTAAACATGATTTGCTTATCGTTTGAGACTCGTTTCTTTTAGTGGTTATGATACTTGGCTAAATTCTTTATACTACCTAGGTTTAGATGAACTTGATGAGTGTAATGCGATTTTGACATGATTATAGTTATTTGATGTGATTTACATAACTTTGCCTTGTGATTGATCTTGATATTGCATGTTGGTGTGTTTTGATTGATTATTGGTTGATGAATTCAGCGGTTTAGGCACATAGAAATATCCCCTAGACTTAGAGTTTAATTTGAATCGTTGATCTTAAGGTTTTCTGTTTGAATATTGAGTTGAGAAATTGACCAATTCGATTAATAATTAAAATCAATATACTAAAACTTGCATCCTCATCTTGTGACTCGAAAGACGATTAAGGTGAGCTAGGTTATTAGCTAATCATTGGTGGGTAGATTGGGTGACCGATAGCTCGGGCTCGTTTATTACATCGTGGTTAAGGTTTCCTAGGATTTCAATCTTCAAGGTTTGGTTTGCTTTGCGTTTTGAGAGTTTTGGGGGTAGAGTTACTTTCATTGCTTGATTCTCGTAGGATTTGGTATCGATAGGTCGAGCCGGTTTGTTCTAGCACTTTACATTTCGTCTTTATCTTTCGTTTGATACATCTCTAGCGGGGGGTTAATCGAGGGAGTAGGATATTTAACCATTGTCATTGTCAGAGTAGCATTGCATGATTCTAGGGATTCGACACCTAGGTAGTCCTTGTCTCATACATATTTGAGCAAACTTTGCTCTCGTGTTCGTGTTTGTTTCACGTTGTTTGTCGTGTCTACCATATTCTTAATCATTTAGTTTAATTAGTTAAAACCTCAAACACAAAACACAAATTAAAACCAGTTAAGTAATTAGTTGAGTCAGAGTCTAGTTTAGCGTCGCTAGTGTCTCGTGGGTTCGATACTCGGACTTCATTAGGCTTTACTACATACGATAGGTACACTTGCCTGTCAGTGGTCTAGCATTTAGAGAGTCTTAGTTTATAAATTTAAAACTAGGGTGTCTAGATTAGGTTAGTAGTTTTTATAGACCGCATTTACCACATCAAGAACACCTTGGGATCACCTCTAGATCTTCACACTAACTTAAAAATGGCTAGAAATGGTGATGTACATGAAGAACAAGAGTTTGAAGGAGATGAAGGTAGAGAGGGAGGGAGGGGACGGTTATGTGGGGAGGGAGAGAGGTGAAGATGGAGTGATGGAATGGTAGATTATATAAGATCTTCCATATAGCATATTCCTAGCATATTCCTGGCATATTCCTGGCATATTCCTGGCATATTCCTGGCATATTCCTAGCATATTCCAAGATTTGCTGCGTTGTCTGCGTTTTGCAGTATAAGCAGTGTGTTGCGCAGAAACACGGGGTACGCACTTAAACTTGAAAAATAACGTTTTTAAGCGTTTTAATTTATTTTTCAACACGGACCTGATTAAAAATAAATTTTAATCATAACAGAGTATTTTCAGGATTCAGATATTATCCGGGCGGTCACCAACGTTAGTTTCGCAGTTTTGTCGTAAATAGTTCTTTAGTACAAATAAACATGTTTTTGCCATACCGAATCCTTCGAAACTTATTTCTAAGTTATGTAAAGGATATTTATGGTATGTTTGTCTCACGTCACAGTTCCGGAGTGTATGTCGCGTTAAACTAATTGCGTTTATGCACCAGTTTTGCGTATAACCTTCCAGAAAGTGATTTAAAGCCCGAAATCGAACAAGAATTGATATCTGCAAACGATACACATTTTTTTATACAAATCCCAAGTGTGAAATATAATATTTCATTAGTTTGATTATTTGTTTGATGGTTGAAGTGACACAGGTGTCACAGTCTCCCCCACTTTAGGAAATTTCGTCCCGAAATTTAATTCAAGAGGATACTTGTGAAGATAGCTGTGACGGTTTCGCTTTCAAATAAATCCATTGAACCCTTAAGTAAAACTCTGGGCCATGTTTGGATTCTTAGCGAAATTGTCAACCCTCAAAGTGAAGTCTTTGTAGTAGCAAAACATGGAGTTTCGGACTACGGACGAAATAACGTATCTTATGAAGATTTATCATAGGAAACTTGGTGTGTGCTTGAGATCAGAATTGGGGAGTGTAAGAACAAATGACATTGGTCAAGGTCCAAGACTTCTCTCGTATCATTTACTCTTGTCACTATAGGTCTTAACACATGACAAAATTTCCTGCGGTTTCTGTGCACTGAATTCCATAATTATGTAGGCCTCCATAATTACGTAATTCCTTGCACAGTCTGCACAGTTCATTTCATAATGCGATGCGTAGGGGGAAAAATCAATTGAATAAACATGAAGCGACTTGACTAGGCCACCAAAGGGTCTTTTTAACTAGATCAACGAACGAGCCTTTTTAACTAGATCAACACATGATCTTCTTAACTAGGCCATTGTATAATCTCTTTAAATAGACCACTTTAAAGGGATCTTTTCAATTATATCATCTCATGTTATTCCTAACCAGATTTTCAAAATCAATCTGTTTAATCAGACCATTCAAAAGGTCCAATTATAGAATAGTACTTTATAACCCAAGGGACTTAACTACAATGTTGAAGTCCATTAAGGATTTAAGATAGTACATTTGGATATCCTTTTATGAATCTCTCATATGAGATACGGAGGATTCTATGAGGATTTGGATGGATCACATATAAACACAAAACATATAAGAGAACATATAAGCACAAAACACATAGTCACAAAATTAATTAACTTGATTTTTAATTTGTTATCTT
This sequence comes from Helianthus tuberosus, assembly GCA_030545235.1. Taxonomy (NCBI): domain Eukaryota; kingdom Viridiplantae; phylum Streptophyta; class Magnoliopsida; order Asterales; family Asteraceae; genus Helianthus; species Helianthus tuberosus. The sequence continues at coordinate 175,148,810 of CM060366.1, read as the reverse complement.
TGGATACGGGTACTTAAAGCACACCAGGAATCCAACCCGTGTATTTCATTTGGCACCTTAAACACAAGAATCTAACTATGGAGATAGAAAGATCTTAAGAGGAAATTAGCTTTGTTTCTTAAAAGAAACGAGTATTTAAGATTCTTGGGGAGATCACAAGTGATCATAAAAGTGACAGAACCACACGAGTAGTTTGTCTTTGTGTTGGCATCATAAGGTTGTATCAAACATTCACACAATCGTATCAGTTTTGCAAAAATAAAAACGACGAATTTTTATTTATATAACAACTGACTTGTCTTTAAATGTCAAAGGATAACAACCAACGGAAATAACAAAACACTAGTTGTTCACTGCTGCATCATTGTTCACGTTTGCCTCGTTGATGTTAAACACTCATCCGCGCGCTGGAGGTATGTTAACAAGTCTTGGGCAATTGTTTCTGTAGTGAATCAGGTCACCACAGTTATAACATGACCCCGGTGGGAACCGTGCTTGAACAGCAGCAGGGTTTGCAGCAGCTTGATTTGCATAACGGCAAACATTGATCAAATGTCCCAACCGCCCATAGTGGGTACATTTGTGGCATTGCTCTTGCTCCAGATGATGATGGTTGCATTTATTGCACAAAGGTGCGGTACCAACATAGTTTTGCCTTTTGCGAGGTTGTGCTGGCTGGTTTGGTGCAACCTGTTTGTCTTGAGCGGTTATGGCGTAGTTTTGAGAGGCTTTGCGCTTCTTCTTCTTGGATACCTCAGCCTGTTCTTCCTTTGGCTCAGCTTGAGCAGCCTAGTCAGATGGTCTTGGGTCGCCTTTTCGAAAAAGCTTACCATTCCTGATGTGGGATTCAGTTAGGGTGTGTGACACCTGTGCCTCCACGGACATCAAAAAAATACTGTATCAATGAAATATTGTATTTCATACTTGGGATTTGTACAAATATATGTATTACTTGCACATATCAATTCTTGTTCGATTTCGGGCTTTAAATCGCTTTCTGGAAGGTTATACGCGCACTGATGCGTAAATATAACCTGTTTAATGCAACGAACACTCCAGAATAGTGAAATAGGCTTAACATACCTTAAATAACCTTTACATAACTTAGAAATAAGTTTTGAAGGCTTTGGTATGGCAAAATCGAGTTAATTCTCTTACAGGGACTAAATTTGACAAACTGCAAAAGTATGCCAATTTGAACTGTAACAGACTTTCCGAAACATGACCATAAGTTAAACACACCTTAAATATCCTTTATATAGCTTAGAAATAGGCTTTGAGGGGTTCGGTGTGCTAAAATAAACTTTTGGGTCATTCAGGGACTAAAAGCGTCAAAAAGTGCACAAGTTTGCATTTTCGCGCATAACTTACGTTCTGAATACATCCGGACATCCAAAAATTTATGTAAGCACTAAAATATTTTATTTTAGTGTTTGGAAAAAGAAAAATCCATTCGTCGCGTCATTTGGATCGTTTTTCGCGCTTATGCGCATTCCGTCGTAATTAAGCGAACATCGCGATCGTACGACCAAACGAACTGACATCCGATATATTTTGAGCATATTTCATGTCCAAAATGTTTAGGTATCATTTTAGGGCCTTAACGTTGGCTTAACGGGCCTTAAACGTGTCGGAAATGACCTTAAACACCAACAGGGACCAAAACTGTCATTTTGGAAACTTGTTTTCCGATCAGAAGCTCCAGGCGGCCCGCCTGAGTTTTTGTGTATCCTGACGCGGGCCGCGTCAGCCTCCCAGACCAGATTCAATGTTTAAACAGCCTGTTTGCAGCTGTTTTGCACTCCCAATCTCTCTTCCACATGTCAATTCCTTATGGTGGGTGGCCATTTGACATACCATAACATTCCAACACATGTACGGGTTGGATTCGAGCACGGTTTCCGTGAAACGATCTTAACGGTTACCCGAAAACTATAAATACCCAACCCCACCCATTGCAAAACCCACAAGAATCTGATCCTAGAAGCTCTAAGTTGAAACCATTGTTTCATACCTGAGCTACTTGGATCACGATTAGCATTCGGGGACCCTTCGTAAGTATTCCTTCGTTCTTTTATTGTTTTTCGGGTCCGAAAGTCAAACTTTGTTTGACTTTCTGCGTTGACCATTTTATGGTCAATGCGAAGTTCGTTTGAACTTCGCAACGTGATTGTAATCATGATGGTTATAGTCCTTGGGACTATGCCTACTGATTACCCGGTTGTCTAGGGTCGTAAGGGTAAGCGATCTAATAAATCGCTTATACCTTCGAACCCGACCCATTTGGTCGATCATTAGGATCCGACCAAATACATTAGGTGACCATAGTAGGTAGGGAATAACCTTCCGAGGTTATACCTTATGGTCACGACGTTTAAGTAGTTGTATGATAGGTAGTTTATATGCCTTAGGTAAATTACCAAAATACCCCTTTGATGCCAAAATTCATTATAAACATATGTGACATAACTTTTGACATCTAAACTGATTTGGCGACAATATTAGGCATGTTAAGGCATATTCTACTTGTCATAGGACTAGTTAGGCGGTCCGAACTCGTTTCACGCGAACGACGCGTTAAAGTAGCATAAGCTACCTAAACGGGTCGTAATGGGTCGTAAGCACTTAAGTTAGGTTTCATTTAGTATGTAGGCTTTGTTAAACCATATGAAACGAGTCTCCATACTCGTTTGGTTTACGAACCCTCATTCTATCTTAATCCTCCGATTTAGGTCCGGTTTATTAATATAGTTACCTATATTAGGTACCGTTTGATTCCGTGATCTCTAGCATTGCTTGGTGGTTATCTTAGCGTTATTAATATAGTTACCTATATTAAGTGATTGTATGGTATTACATATCATAGCGTTATTTGAATCATTTCAATTTGGACATATAACATGTTATACAAATAACATACTTTTCACAATACACTGTTTTACAAACAACTTAATTTATACAAAATCATTTCACATGGTTATCCACTTAACCATGTATTATTCTTTTATACATATATATCATTTGGTTTATTTATCACTTTTCAAATGATTTACAAGATAAAGCAAATTACAAGGTTCATGACTAAACATTTTCTTAAACAATAAGTCATGAATCCTATTTTCATAAACCTATGTATCTCACAGGCATTTTTATGCTAACGTACCTATTTTCACATGTGTTTCAGGATATGATGCATAGGATCTATCAAGATACACTTAGGCGTACTTGGGCCTTAGCGACAATAAAAGATGCAAGACTAGTTATTTATGTTATGTTTCTCTGATTGTCAAGACATTGTAACTATTTAAATCAATAAAACAATATTTCAATTTCCATGTGTTATGAAACAATGATTCTGTTACAACACTCCCCGATGTTTCCGCCACGTTTTGTTGTTTTACGTGGTCGGGGTGTGACAGAAAAGTTGGTATCAGAGCTCATGGTTATAGGGAATTAGGTTATTAGTAATACTTTGACCTAGTCTATAACCTTCTTAGGACCCTAACGCGAGTTTACTTGCGTTTAGTCATAAAACAATACCGTCACCTATCCTTAGGCGACAACCACAACAAGAACATAAATTTCAAAACCGCTTTGAAAACTAATCATCTGTTCTAGGATGATTGATTACTAGGTTTTGAACCCTCTATTGTAAGGTTTTGAACCCTCTAGGTTTTCAAATCTCGTCAAAGTTTGGGTCTTATAATGTGAACACGTGCAAACTGGAAGAGTGAATGCCTGTACCCTGAGTTTTCTGTCGAAGGCTAGAGTGTTCGTACAAATCCGCAGTATCGGACCAGTCACTCTTACCTGGGAACTCTTGGGGTGAGTGTTCACTTATAGGCGAGCATGTCTTCAGTGATACATTAATATGACCCGTTTACTTTGATTTGTCACCGTCTCATTTGTTTGCCTTAGGTAACAAACAAATGATCGCAATTTTCATGCGTTACCATTCTGTTTTGATTATCCAATAACCTTTCACTTGTTTCTTCCAATGTCTTTCATTTTCTTCTAGAATGTCTCTTCCTCTCAGCAACGGTCAAATGTCCGAGCGAACAGCCAAATTTACTCAGCGAATAGGCGAAGTAGTCCTGAAGACTGTTGAACTAGCTACTGCCATGTATCGTCTCCAGGATGAAGCCACTCAAGAGTCACCAAGACAGGCAGGACCTAGTCAGGTGACAGCACCACCAGCCAAGAAACCAACCGAGGAATCAAAGACCATGGATGAACGATCCCCTAAGAAGTCAAAGAAGCGAAAGGCTTCTCAGAACTTCGCCATGGTCGCTCACAATGGTAAAGCCGTCCCCAACCAACCTGCTCAACCCCCTGCTAGGAAGCCATACAATGGAACTTCACCCTTGTGCAACCAATGTAACCTTCATCATCATGCTAATGTGAAGTGCCGTGAATGCCAAATTTGTGGACGTAAAGGTCATACAGCAAAAGTTTGCGTTGCAGCAGTTGCACCAAATCAAGCTGACAACAATCCTGCTCAAGCTCGCTTTCCACCAGGTTCTTGCTACAAGTGTGGCGAGATGGGTCATTTCCTAAGGGATTGCCCAAAGCTTGCTAATGCAAATCCAACCCACGGATGAGCAGTTGGCTGACTAGAAGATGTTGCTGTCTTATGCTTTTGTTTCTTTCGTTTTCTAGTAATGTGAAACAATATGTCTTGTTCATAAATAAATTATTGTTCACAAATTCTGATGTACAATTGTAGTTACATATGTGTATGTCATTACCTATAATACCTACATTAAGGAACTATGTTCCTTACAAACTACTTTTGTGAACCTACTATTTTTGTGTTTACTCATGATTCCCTCGAAAAATTTTAAGTACTCGTTTCATTCCAGGAGACGAAGTACAAGAAATAAAGGGAAATTATGAGTAATCGTGCTTTTTGCACGTCTATGCCATTAAATCCTTGGTTAGATAACTAAGGATATTTCCAAACCTCATACCCATTACATTCTGTTTTTTTTTTCAACATGCATAACATAAGTTTTCCAAAACAACCTCTATAATTTCAAAAACATCGTCTACGTTTCAAAAATAACCTTCATGACTTCAAAATGTTATTAATACAGTATATATCAAATGCATGACTTCAAAAGCATCATTCATGTTTTCAAAAACCTTATACAAAATTTCAAAATTCATCTCGCATGATTTTAAAACATTTAATAAATATACCTACCTAGTACACCTACTTTATAATTTTAAAAGTATTATATATAAGGTTTCAAAAACGTTAAACACATTTTTCTTAAAAGAACCCCATGCATAGTTTTCAAAAATATTTTCCTCATACATTGACTTAACCTTCAAATTCTGCTTCATATGTCACCTTGACATATCTAGCATCTCAACTTCATAAGCATTTTTACTTCATGTTTTGACTTAAGCACATCCAGTGCAAGGTTTCAAACATCTTCAACTTCTAAAAATCCATATGGGATCTTTTTATCTTCACATTTAGATCCTTGTGGATGATTATCATTCAAATAAGAGTCCTTAATTGGATTCCTTATGTACCTAAATTCGAACATTTCGGTTCCTTATAATCGAAATCGAATTTTTCTTTTAAAAATCTTTCTATCTTTATAGTTAGATTCTTGATAATGTTTAAAGTACCAAATGAAATCCAAGGAATGGATTCCTAGTGTGCTTTAAATACATGTGCTCTGTTAGCAGAACAAACTTCTAGTTAAACAATTTTGTGGTTATGTGACTATGTGTTTATTCATCTTATGTTTTCTTTTATGCATTTTTTGTGTTTTTGTATACTCTGGATATTCGTTATCCAAATCCTCGCAGAATCTTTCATATCTTCATATGAGGGATTCGTAGTAGGATATTCAAAAGGTACTACTTTAAATCCTTAATGGGCTTCTATGTAATAGTTAAGACCCTTGGATTATATAGTACTGCTCCATGATTCATAAGTGACCCTTTTAGTGGTCTAGTCAAAAAGATTGATTCACAATTTGGTTAAAGAACGACATCTAGTGATGTAGCTGAACAGACTCCTTGATAGTCTATTTAGATCATTTATTGATTTAATTAAAAGGACTCTATGGTGGTCTAGTTACACTCATCACAGGTTTGTTCATTTGGTTTTCCCCTACACATTATAAAATAGACTGTGTGAACTATGCAAGGAATTGTCTAATTATGGACGCGTACATAATTATGAAATTTAGTGCACAGAAACCCAGTAAGATTTATTATGTGTAAGAACCGATAGCGACAACAATAACAAAATGAGAACGATGTAATGGAGGTACGGTGGACGCACCAATGACGCTTCATATACTTGTATATAAGTATCCCTCTTACATTGCAACCATGATGTTATTAAAGTTACTAGAAGTTCAGAACCCTAACCAACATTGTTTGATCTTTTCAACTTCATGTTTTAAACTCTCACAAGTTTCCTCTAAATAAAATTTCGGGACGAAATTTCCTAAAGTAGGGGAGACTGTGACACCTGTGCCTCCACGGCCATCAAACAAATACTGTATCAATGAAATATTTTATTTCATACTTGGGATTTGTACAAATATGTGTATTACTTGCACATATCAATTCTTGTTCGATTTCGGGCTTTAAATCGCTTTCTGGAAGGTTATACGCGCACTGATGCGTAAATATAACCCGTTTAATGCAATGAACACTCCGGAATAGTGAAATAGGCTTAACATACCTTAAATAACCTTTACATAACTTAGAAATAAGTTTTGAAGGCTTTGGTATGGCAAAATCGAGTTAATTCTCTTACAGGGACTAAATTTGACAAACTGCGAAAGTATGCCAATTTGAACTGTAACAGACTTTCCGGAACATGACCATAAGTTAAACACACCTTAAATATCCTTTATATAGCTTAGAAATAGGCTTTGAGGGGTTCGGTGTGCTAAAATAAACTTTTGGGTCATTCAGGGACTAAAAGCGTCAAAAAGTGCACAAGTTTGCATTTTCGCGCATAACTTACGTTCTGAATACATCCGGACATCCAAAAATTTATGTAAGCACTAAAATATTTTATTTTAGTATTTGGCATAAGAAAAATCCATTCGTCGCGTCATTTGGATCGTTTTTCGCGCTTATGCGCATTCCGTCGTAATTAAGCGAACATCGCGATCGTACGACCAAACGAACTGACATCCGACATATTTTTGAGCATATTTCATGTCCACAATGTTTAGGCATCATTTTAGGGCCTTAACGTTGGCTTAACGGGCCTTAAACGTGTCGGAAATGACCTTAAACACCAACAGGGACCAAAATTGTCATTTTGGAAACTTGTTTTCTGATCAGAAGCTCCAGGCGGCCCGCCTGAGTTTTTGTGTATCCTGACGCGGGCCGCGTCAGCCTCCCAGACCAGATTCAATGTTTAAACAGCCTGTTTGCAGCTGTTTTGCACTCCCAATCTCTCTTCCACATGTCAATTCCTTATGGTGGGTGGCCATTTGACATACCATAACATTCCAACACATGTACGGGTTGGATTCGAGCACGGTTTCCATGAAACGATCTTAACGGTTACCCGAAAACTATAAATACCCAACCCCACCCATTGCAAAACCCACAAGAATCTGATCCTAGAAGCTCTAAGTTGAAACCATTGTTTCATACCTGAGCTACTTGGATCACGATTAGCATCCGGGGACCCTTCGTAAGTATTCCTTCGTTCTTTTATTGTTTTTCGGGTCCGAAAGTCAAACTTTGTTTGACTTTCTGCGTTGACCAGTTTATGGTCAATGCGAAGTTCGTTTGAACTTCGCAACGTGATTTTAATCACGATGGTTATAGTCCTTGGGACTATGCCTACTGATTACCACGTTGTCTAGGGTCGTAAGGGTAAGCGATCTAATAAATCGCTTATACCTTCGAACCCGACCCATTTGGTCGATCATTAGGATCCGACCAAATACATTAGGTGACCATAGTAGGTAGGGAATAACCTTCCGAGGTTATACCTTATGGTCACGACGTTTAAGTAGTTGTATGATAGGTAGTTTATATGCCTTGGGTAAATTACCAAAATACCCCTTTGATGCCAAAATTCATTATAAACATATGTGACATAACTTTTGACATCTAAACTGATTTGGCGACAATATTAGGCATGTTAAGGCATATTCTACTTGTCATAGGACTAGTTAGGCGGTCCGAACGCGTTTCACGCGAACGACGCGTTAAAGTAGCATAAGCTACCTAAACGGGTCGTAATGGGTCGTAAGCACTTATTTTAGGTTTCATTTAGTATGTAGGCTTTGTTAAACCATATGAAACGAGTCTCCATACTCGTTTGGTTTACGAACCCTCATTCTATCTTAATCCTCCGATTTAGGTCCGGTTTATTAATATAGTTACCTATATTAGGTACCGTTTGATTCCGTGATCTCTAGCATTGCTTGGTGGTTATCTTAGGACTTTTGAGCAATCTCAAGTGAGTACATAGACCCCTCTTTTACTGTTTTCCAAACTGTTTTGGGGTGAAACACATGTGCCTACTTGTTACTTTCATGCTTTCCTGTTTTCACATCATATACTTCCTATGTTCATTAGTACATTTATAGTACATGATTTCATTACATTTTATGCTATGTATGCCCATTGCGTGCGTACTTAGTACATTGTTTTACATTACAGTTCACATGCTATGTATGTCCATTGCGTGCGTACTTAGTACATTGTTTTACATTTACATTTTATGCTATGTATGTCCATTTGTTGCATACTTAGTACAGTTGTTTTCATCACATGCTTACATTTTGTTATGACATTTGGGTTGTTTACAATGGAACAACACATTCATTAACATTAGCTACGCCGTTCGTTAGTAGGTAGTGGTACCATAGGAATTGACAACTCCCGTTCCTGAAATCCTGGGTAGGTTTGGATTGGAAGGAATGACCGAATTCGATATACATAACTTAGATAAACCTATAAATTGTTTAAGGGTTTATCGCCACAGTCTCAAGGCTTGGATGTATGCATTTTCACAACACCGCATAGATGTTCGTATCAGTATAGCATGCATTTCCACAAAACATAGCTTTGATTTAAACCATGTTTTACTTCAATACTTTGTTTTTGTGCATATGGTTTAGTTGATATATTTCACTAGCCATACATATCATTTTGGTTACACATTACATGATTTACATTTGACACATAAACATTATTGACATTGGTTATACATTACATGATTTACATTTTGACATATTATTCAATACATTTGGCAATTGGTTTAAACATAAACATCTTACGTTGTTGGTTTGGTTTAAGTAAGTGATTTAAGTAACGAGGTGTGTGTAATATGATACAAGCATGGTGGATACGCCGCTGGTACTTCCTATATATAAGTGATTGTATGGTATTACATATCATAGCGTTATTTGAATCATTTCAATTTGGACATATAACATGTTATACAAATAACATACTTTTCACAATACACTGTTTTACAAACAACTTAATTTATACAAAATCATTTCACATGGTTATCCACTTAACCATGTATTATTCTTTTATACATATATATCATTTGGTTTATTTATCACTTTTCAAATGATTTACAAGATAAAGCAAATTACAAGGTTCATGACTAAACATTTTCTTAAACAATAAGTCATGAATCCTATTTTCATAAACCTATGTATCTCACAGGCATTTTTATGCTGACGTACCTATTTTCACATGTGTTTCAGGATATGATGCATAGGATCTATCAAGATACACTTAGGCGTACTTGGGCCTTAGCGACAATAAAAGATGCAAGACTAGTTATTTATGTTATGTTTCTCTGATTGTCAAGACATTGTAACTATTTAAATCAATAAAACAATATTTCAATTTCCATGTGTTATGAAACAATGATTCTGTTACAACACTCCCCGATGTTTCCGCCACGTTTTGTTGTTTTACGTGGTCGGGGTGTGACAGGGTGGTAGACAGTTCAAAGGCTTGTCTGACAGTAGTAGGGTTACTGCCAGTAACGATATCCTGAATTAGGTCAGGAAGACCATCAATATATTTCTCGATCGCCTTATCCACAGGAGTAACCATAGTTGGGCATAACAAGCTCAGCTCCTCATACCTATCAGTATACGCCCGGTGCTCGCCACTATCCTGTTTCAAGTCATCAAACTCCCTTTCCAAAGCTCGCAGTTCATGACGAGGACAAAACTCCCTCATCATACAAGTCCTAAGTTCAGCCCATGTTTGTGCTAGAGCAACTTCTACGCCACGGTCTCTCATAACCCCGTTCCACCATGTAAGCGCCCTCTTCTGAAACACGCTTGATGCAAACTCGACTTTGCGATTATCAGGACACTGAACGTGATGGAAAGTATTCTCAATGCTTTCGAACCATTGAAGAAGCCCAGTTGCTCCCTCAGAACCACTAAATTTGAGCGGTTTAGCCGAGTTGAAACTCTTGAAGTTACAAGGAGCATTGTTGTTGTTGTTGGCTTGGTTCCATTAAGCAAGAAGATTTGGGAACGCAGCAGCCATTTGCTGCGTGATGATTTCTGCCAGTTCGGCATTTGGCATTGGATTTTCACGTCGAGGAGGCATTCTAAAAGAGGAAACATGAGAGGAAACTAGTGAGAAGGTTAGATGAAAAGAATGAGATGAAACAAGAATCGACAAAAGCAAAGATGGTGGTCATTCGTCCGTATCACAAAGAAAACAAACGACACATAGTGACTAATCAAAGTAAATGGGTCAAAAATAATGCTTCGCGAAGACATGCTCGCCTATAAGTAAACACTCACCCCAAGAGTTCCCAGGTAAGAGTGACTGGTCCGATTATGTGGATTTATACGAACACTCTAGCCTTAGACAGAAAACCCAGGGTACAGGCATTCACTCTTCCAGTTTGCACGTGTTTACACTATTTAGAACCCAAAACTTTGACGAGATTTGAAAACTTGGAAGGTTTATGATGATTCATTTTGGCTTTGTGCCTTCCATTATGTTTTGTTTTTTTTTGGTAATCACCTAAGGATAGGTGAAGTGTATGTTTTAAAATCTAAACACAAGACAACTTGTGTTGGGGTCCTAGAAAGGTTATAGTCTAGGTCAAAGCATTACTAATAACCTAATTCCCTATAACCATTAGCTCTGATACCAACTCTTCTGTCACACCCCGACCACGTAAAACAACAAAACGTGGCGGAAACGTCGGGGAGTGTTGTAACAGAATTATTGTTTCACAACCATGGAATAAATAATTTCGTTTTATTCAATAAATGAACTCATTGTTTTAATACAATCATATAAGTACAACTATTATCTTTCAAGTTTTAAAGTCGCTAAGGCACGAGTCCATCCTAAGTGTAGCATCAGTCATCACAAAGCAGCACCTGAAACATGTGTAAAAATAGGTACGTCAGCATAAAAATGCCTGTGAGATACATAGGTTTTAGTTGTAATTAGGATTCATGACTTATGAGCTTAAAGAAAATGTTTTAATAAGAGTAGTCATGATCCTTGAAAGAGGTTTTCTTTTTATAAATCATTTATAAGAAATCAGATGGTATAAAATAATAACACATAGGAAATTAAATAAGTAAGTGAAATGAGCTTGTATAGAGTATATTGTTTGAAAAACAATATTTTGATAAAAAAGTTTATAGTATATATAAGAATATACTTTGGTTTTAAGAAAGTAATGATTTTCAGTAGTATATCAAAAGTATACTTTGGATTTATAAATAACATATTGAACTATGTTTTGGTTTCATAAATAACATATCAAAATATGCTTTGGGTTTTATAAATAACATATCAAAATATGCTTTGGATTTGATAAATAACATATCAAAATATGTTTTGGTTTGTTAACAAAATATATATATGTTGGTTTTGTACAATACCACACATGAGAGTATATCAAACTATACTATAAAAGTGTGATTTAAGAATTCATTCAGACCTAGTGCATCAAACTACACCTTTGAGACTATAGGAATACCACAAAGGCAATCCCTATTTGGATGGAGAAACAAATTGGTTTCAGACATTCCATGACAACAGGAATGGGGTGTCTAGTCCTATAGCGCTATATCATACTACCAACCGGTCCGGTGAACAAAATAAGTACTATTCCAAACATTTATTTCATAATCTTTGAAAAATCAGTATTTAAACCATAAATAATCATTCAGTTTGTCAAAAGATAAGTACTACTACGTATAATCAATTATACTTTGAAATCATGAACATAACAAATAGGTACACATGCTTCACCCCAAACATTGAAAACAGTAAAAGAGGGGACTATATACTCACTGTACTGCGTCTCATGTATCGTAACGTCCACTCAAACCTGATCAGCTACTCGACGACCTACAACGTACTAATGTCTATTAGACGAACGGGCCGTGCCTTGGCTTAGAGTTTAGTATTTTGAGTCACGTTTCTTATATTGTTCCGCGTGATAATTATTTGTCAAAATAGTTAATATTTTAACTTAATCATATGTCATGTTGAGATATTTGTTCGTTCAATGTTCTAGTAAACTCTTGTCTAGAAAATATTTACTAAGTGTTGGATTTTCGGAAAATTTCGCCATGGTCTCCTTTGTAAATGGAGATGTTCATGCTTAATAGCATATCATTTTCTTTTACATATATTCCGTAGATCGTTCTCAAATAACCAACCCGGCATTTAGACATGCAAAACATTACTTATGTTGTTTCAGCTTTATTAATCAAAACTGGACTGTTTTTGAGGATTTTTATAAAATAGTTAACCTTCTCCAAAAATTCCCAAATTTTTACAGCATGTTTCACACGATCCAAGTTTTATTATGTAAAAATATCGGGGTCTAGTTCATCACCAATATTTTATAGAAATTCATTTATCCGACTGCAATCAGATTTGTTACTTTCTGATCGCAGTCTACGGAATAATTCACTAAAAATTAATCGTAAGTCTGATTGACGAAATTCCAGTTGGAGGATCACGGTGACAACAGTGACCACCTACAGTAATAATCCCATGAGCTGATTCTACTCAGGTTTCAAGTTATGACTCCGAATACATCACACTTTTTCTGCAGTAAAAACACAGCTTGAGCTGCTATCCAAAAACAGTCCTTTAAAAATAGTAAACGACCTCGAAAAATTACGATTCCAGTGCCATTTGATCGGTTGTTCAAAAATACATATTTAGGCCTCAGAAAATCAGTTTTTCGACTTATAATGGTCCAGTTACAGCCTGTTGAAGTCGGCTGAAAATGTAAATCATCATGTTTCTTGTTCATATTTCTTGTTTAAACTTTTTAGTGTTCTTGTAAATTTCATCATACTACATATCTTGACTAAGAACAAAATGAAGCAAGGTGTAAGACTTACTACTAGCACAAAGCTAGGGTAGAAATTCTAGTGTGAAGGTGATGGGAAGCTTGAATCACTTGAGAACACCTTGGGATCACCTCTAGATCTTCACACTAACTTAAAAATAGCTAGAAATGGTGATGAACATGCAGAACAAGAGTTTGAAGGAGATGAAGGTAGAGAGGGAGGGAGGGGACGGTCATGGGGGGAGGGAGAGAGGTGAAGATGGTGTGATGGAATGGTAGATTATATAAGATCTTCCATATAGCGTATTCCTAGCATATTCCTGGCATATTCCTAGCATATTCCTAGCATATTCCTGGCATATTCCTAGCATATTCCTAGCATATTGCTGGCATATTCCTGGCATATTCCTAGCATATTCCTAGCATATTCCAAGATTTGCTGCGTTGTCTGCGTTTTGCAGTATAAGCCCTGTGTTGCGCAGAAACACGGGGTACACACTTAAACTTGAAAAATAACGTTTTTAAGCGTTTTAATTTATTTTTCAACACGGACCTGATTAAAAATAAATTTTAATCATAACAGAGTATTTTCAGGATTCAGATAATATCCGGGCGGTCACCAACGTTAGTTTCGCAGTTTTGTCGTAAATAGTTCTTTAGTACAAATAAACATGTTTTTGCCATACCGAATCCTTCGAAACTTATTTCTAAGTTATGTAAAGGATATTTATGGTATGTTTGTCTCACGTCACAGTTCCGGAGTGTACGTCACGTTAAACTGATTGCGTTTATGCACCAGTTTTGCGTATAACCTTCTAGAAAGTGATTTAAAGCCCGAAATCGAACAAGAATTGATATGTGCAAACGATACACATTTTTTTTATACAAATCCCAAGTGTGAAATGTAATATTTCATTGGTTTGATTATTTGTTTGATGGTTGAAGTGACGCAGGTGTCACAGTTTCCACTGGAGAATGTTAATGTTGCTAAATTGACAAAAGTGTTTAAATTGGTTGAAGTTGATCTGTCTGAGATTGAAGGTCTAAAACAGACGAAGAGGCAAATGAATTTTGAAAAAGATAAAGCTTACTACAAGAAACCTGTTGTTCCACCGTGTTTTTATAACAACAATCAAAACAGATGGTCGGGTGGTTATCAGGGTGGTAAGAATTATCAGAAAAAGAATGTTCAAAACAAGAAGTTTGCTGAGAAAAAGGTGTTTGTGAACAGTTCAAGTTCACTTTCTGATGAAGAATCTGAGATTTTTTCAAAATCAAACAAAGAGTTCTTTGAGAAGAAAGCATCGCAGCCTCAGTCTGAAGGCACAAGTCGGGTAGTTGACACCCGAACATGTTTCAAATGCAATCAAGTTGGACATATTGCACGAAAGTGTACCAACTTGAAGCCTAAGACTGAAGTTGTGATGAATTCAAGAAAGAAAGATGATATGAAGGGAAACGCTCCATTGGTTGTTGAGAAAAAGGTTTTGAAAAATGAAAACACCAAGATCAAAACTGAACCTGTTAAAAATATGGTAACTAAAAATGACAAGTTTTACAAACGGGTTGCATCATCTCAACAAACATGGAAACCAAAATCAGAGAAACAAGTTTCAACTCCACAAGAGAAGAAGGTTGTTCCTAAAAAGATTCTTCAAAATGAAACCAGAAAAGAAAACATTTCAATTTCTTATGAAGATTTTGCTAAGAAGAATGTTTCATTGAAAAATGAGGAAAAAGTTGACATAAAAGAGGCTATTGATAACAAACTGGAAATGAATGATAAAAATTTTCCACCTCTTAAATCGGTTGTAAAGTGCATAGATGAGATTAAGTTACCTGAGTCCGATGAGGCTTGGGCAGCTTATTTCAGCTAATCATATTTCTATTTGGTGCAAGAGTTTCCAAGATCCGTTTCACGTTGGATTATGGATAGTGGAGCTTCTCGGCACATGACGGGGAAGAAGACCCTTCTGTATGATGTTAGAGGGTTTAATGGAGGTTATGTAGGTTTTGCAGGCAATCAAGGTGGTAGAATAGTTGGTGAAGGAACTTTATTAAATGGTATTGTAACATTTGAAAGAGTTAACTACATCGCCGAGCTTGAAAACAATCTTCTGAGCATATATCAGATCTGTGATAGGATGTATACAACGCACTTCACAGACAAAGAATGATTGATCTTGAAACCAGGATTTGTTGTTCCCGAAGAGTGGGTTATCATGAGAGCGCCCAGAGTGAATGATTTATATGTGTTGGACATGAGCGTAGCTACTACAACCACGGGTCAAGCACACTGTTTTGTGTCAAGAGCAACAGAAAAAGAGTCAAAGTTATGGCATCGAAAGATGGGCCATATTCACCTGAGAAAAATGAATCACTTGGTGCATAACGATTTAGTAACTGGTGTTCATGTGAAAGGTTTTCATCTGGAAGGGGAGTGCATTAGCTGCATCAAAGGCAAGCAAAAGAAGAAATCACATCCTAAAAAGAAAGTCAACTCAGTCTCAAGACCGTTAGAGAGACTCCATATGGATCTGTTTGGTCCAGTAAACGTCAAAAGTATTACAGGGGATCTCTACTGTCTAGTGGTAACAGATGATTACTCTAGATTTTCATGGGTTTCATTTCTGAAGTCAAAAGATGAGACGTTTGATAGTTTGATGGCGTTGTTCAGAAAAATTGAAAACCTGTACCAAAGGCGTATCAAAAGAATCAGAAGTGATAATGGTACTGAGTTCAAGAACAACAAGATGGAAGAATATTGTAATGAAAGAGGTATATTGCATGAATTTAGCACGCCTTACACTCCGCAGCAGAATGAAGTAGCTGAAAGAAAGAACAGGACGCTAATTGAAACGGCCAGGACGATGCTTACTGATTCCAAACTTCCTGTCAATTTTTGGGCAGAAGCAGTATCCGCCGCATGCTATACACTCAATCGGGTTCTCACTATCAAGAAATTCAATAAGACGTGTTTCGAGATGATCAATAACCGCAAACCGTATCTGAAGTATTTAGAACCGTTTGGGTCTCCTTGCACAGTTCTAGAGCCTTTTGGTAAATTTGGTCCAAAGAGAATCGAAGGAATTTTCGTGGGTTACTCAAGTCCATTGAAACGAGTCTTTGTTCCAAGCTTAAAGCGGATTATCGAAGCACACAATGTTGAGTGTCAAGGTAATACAACGCCTCCGCAGAATCCAGGCGATTCATGGCGTTTTCATTATGATACTTTGTGGGATTCGTTTGACATGGAAGAAGAAAAGGAAGAAGAAGATTTCTTTGACGAGTTGGATATTTTGGGAGAGTATGAGTCTTCGCAGGAAAGGTTCCCAGCTGAGTATTCAAGTCAACCGCAACAAACTTCAAATGATGATGAAGTCGGTCCAAGCAATGCTGGAGAACATGATGATATCCAACAAAATGAAGTTGCTCCTGATAATCAGATGGCAGTCAATGATAATCAAGAATCTGATAATGGACCAGTATTTGATCATGGTGATTTAGATTCTGAGGGGGAGCAAATCCAGATTTCAAGTCAAATAAACCCAGTCAATGAAGAAGGTGCAAATCAGAATGTTACTAATCTGGAAGGCGAGGTAGATGTTTCAGGCGAGGTGATGCCAAGAACTCTTTCATACCATCCAGAGGAGTTGATCATTGGAGAGTTACAATCAGGCGTTCGCACTAGACGTCAAATTGACCGAGGCCTTACTTGTTTTTATTCTACAGTAGCACCTTTACAAACTGAGTTTTCACTTAGTTGTTTTATTTTGCAGATCGAACCGCGAACATATAAGGAGGTGCTAACTGAAGATTCTTGGGTCAATGCTATGCAAGATGAGTTGAGTCAGTTTGAGAAGTTAGGAGTGTGGAAGTTAGTAGATTTGCCTGATGGTCAGAGGAAGATAAACTCCAAGTGGGTGTTCAAGTGCAAGAGAGATGATAGAGGAGTGATTATTCGTAACAAAGCTCGACTCGTAGTCCAGGGTTTCAGTCAGCAAGAGGGGATGGATTTCACTGAAGTGTATGCTCCAGTTGCTAGACTTGAAGCGATCAGAATCTTCCTAGCATTTGCATCTTGGAAAAATTTCAAAGTTTATCAGTTAGATGTTAAATCGGCGTTTCTCTATGGGAAGGTAAAAGAGGAGGTATATGTCGGACAGCCACCGGGCTTCACCGATCCAATTCACAAAGACAAGGTCTACTTGCTAGACAAAGCGCTGTATGGTTTACACCAGGCCCCGAGAGCTTGGTATGAGACATTGTCTCAACACCTGCTAGCCAACAGCTTCATCCGAGGAAAAGTGGATGCCACTCTCTTCACCAAAGAGGTCGACGGACATCTTCTGATAGTTCAGATATATGTGGATGACATCATATTTGGGTCAACAAATGAGAATCTGTGTAAAGATTTTGAACAAGTTATGAAGCAAAAATTCGAAATGTCATCGATGGGTGAGATGAAATTCTTCTTGGGACTTCAGGTTGATCAACTGTCTAAGGGAATTTTCATACATCAGACGAAGTACGTTCATGATATCTTAGAGAAATTTGGGATGTCAGGTTCTACTCCAGCTTCCACCCCATTAGCGACGAATCATGGGATAAATCCTAATCTCACCGGAGAGAAGGTAGATGAAACATTGTATCGTTCCATGATCGGATCGTTGATGTATTTGACAGCTTCAAGACCCGATATTATGTATCCAACCTGCCTCGCAGCAAGATTTCAATCTAACCCGAGAGCTTCGCACATGGTAATTGTCAAAAGGATATTACGCTACCTGAAAGGAACTCCATCGTTGGGGTTGTGGTATCCAAAATATGGGGAATTCATGCTCGAAGGTTATTCCGAATCAGATTTCGGATGCTGCAAAGTTAACGCTAAATCAACAACAGCGGGGTGCCAGTTCTTTGGACCACGATTGGTCACCTGGCAATGCAAAAAGCAGACCTCTGTAGCTTTATCCATATGTGAAGCTGAATATGTATCTGCGAGCAGCTGCTGCTCTCAGATCTTGTGGATCCAGCAACAGATGCGCGACTACGGTTTGCAATTTCTAAACACCCCTATCTTTGTTGATAATGAGGCAGCGATTAACATTACGAAAAATCCTGTTCATCACGCTAAAACTAAACACATTGTGATTCGTAATCACTTCATCCAAGACTGTTTCGAGAAGAAGTTGATACGAATTGAGAAAATCCACACTGACGAACAAAAAGCGGATTTACATACCAAAGCTTTTGACAAAACTCGTTTTCAATACTTGTTAAAGTTGAATGGTATGAAGCTTTTATCGGTGTTGGAGGAGATTATTGGCGTTGATGAAGGTACCACTGTAGATGATGATGTTGAGAAGCAATCTGCTATGGTTTGTTGATTTTTTACTTGTTTTGGTATTTAGGGGGAGATAGGGTAATATTTTCAGAAAATACAAAAACAGTAAAAATTTCAAAAATCCAAAATCATGAGATATTTTCAAAATCCAAAAACAATAGAAAATCTGAAAAAAGAGCTTGTGTAAAAAGGGAAAATGATAGTACATTGGCTTGACAGTTACAGTATGCTAAAGATATGTAATGTTTAAAAGTTTTAAACAGTCTCGCTGATGATGTGCCGATAGGTTTTTACACATTTAGTAGTTTGTTCGGGATATAAACCTAAAATCTTTACTTACTTATTTCGTGGGGAACACTACTTGGATATATAGATAACCCCTGAAATCTTGTTTGAAGGATCCCTCTTTCTGAGATACTAGGTCTTTATACTCAGTGATATCTAGGGTATTATTCCGGGACTTCTGATAATGCGGAAGCAATGGCCTAGTCCCCGAATAATACTTTCTGCATTGCTTGAAATATAGCGCCGCCCTCAGCATAAAAAATGATGAAACATTGAAAAATGATAATCATGTGCTGTTGTAAAAAAGATTCTCTAAAGGGGACCCACTAAAGTCGAACCGTCATCTCTCTGCTGAACGGAAGTTCTGACCTGAGCTCTCACGGTTTCGCATCTAACCCTTACAGATTTCATCTGTGGTATATTCACCTGTAAGACTGAATATTGGGATTTGGATACGGGAGTATATTCAAGAGGTGGGACACATGAATGAGTTTAAGTCTCTAAAACACTAATTCCATATCCTGAATAGATTGAAATTTGTGTGAGAATTTAAGTGGATCAGTATATCGACAATCTAAGCGAATTGTTTAATTTTGAGTATGTAATTAAAGCTTAACGGTACTTGTGATTTGTCGAATAGCTGATATGATTCCCTAACACGCTCACCAAAAATAAGTTTGTAAATAGTTTACATTTACTGCATTTTAGTTCTGTATTTCATTTCTAGTTTAGAAACTTTATTAAAAATTCAAAAAGATTTTACATTTCTGCTTTATTTTCCGACAAACCAAAGTGGAAAGCTGATCTTCAGATTCAATTTGAAGCAGATGCAGGAAGATTCTGAACTAGAGGATGAGTTGTGAGCTAAACATGATAAGTTTGTGAAAGTTGAAAAGTTAAAGCAAGTTCATTAATTTGAAACTTGTAAATTTCAGAAAATTGTTTGAAAAATTTGAACAAATGTCAGTGTGAATTGTCTCAGATCAACCAAGGTCATTAAGTTGGACTTGGTAGACAAATTGAGTAACCAGGGTCATTAATTTGGACCTGAATACTTAAATGGATTTCTAATTCTGACAAAAACAACAAATGAAAGTGAATGGTAAGTTTGGAATTGAAACTTTTATTGTCATATATCTTATATTTGAGTAGAGATTGTGCAGTAATCAAAAGTCAAGTTCCTCATGGCAAAGAAAATGTTAAAGTTTGAACCAGAATTCGAGCCCTAGCTTATCGTGAGGGGGAGTCTGCGAAAGGAGGAGTCAGGTTTCTGGAACAACATTAAAAGGGGAGTTTGTAGATAAAGATTGATGGAAGCTTTTACAAATGTCAAGACAATTTGGAAAGAGACAAAGACTAAAGACTCGACGCCGAAGACTTCGTCAACATCCAAGGGGCAGTCTGTTGGTGCATCTAGTGTCTGTTAACTTCGTCTTAATCGAGTATTTTGTCTAGATAGGATAAACGAGCACACAACAGGGTTGAAATTAGGGTTTTATATGTTAAAGTGGGTAATTCCGCTTGAAAGTGACAATGTTCAGTTCAAGCGAAATTAACAAGTTAATTCCGCTTGAAATGGGCATTGACATGTTCAAGCGAAATTACTAATTCCGCTTGAAACTCACATGTCATGTTCAAGCGGAATCAGAACATTATATATAGGTGTGTGCTGTGTTCATTTCATACGGAATTACATGTCTGTGTTTAAGAGCCGAGGTGCTGCCAAATTGTAATCAGATCTCTAAAAGCTAAGGAAATCAGTAATAGATAAAGATTAGAAAGGAACAAGTTGTGTTGACATCATTTACATTGATTCCGCCTTTGTTTTTGATGATGAACTACTCAGATTGACTCGTTAGGGTCACACGACGATCCAACATCTTGGTCATCTAAATCTTTAATAGCAACAATCTCCCCTTCTTCATCAATCGGTCTAACATATCGTTCTTCAACACATTCCCACGCCTCTAAGTGATTCGCTTAAACCCAATTTTCGAATCGTTCCACCCATCCACTATACTCCTCGATATTCATGAGCTTAGGTAGTTTTTGCATGGTGCCCATTTCATTTTCTAAGTTCACGTTCTGAGCCATAGTGATCGGAGTTTGTAAAATTCAGAATCCATGTTTTGATTTTAAAAATTCACAATGACTGATTGTTCAAACGAGTTGGAATTCAATCCGTGCGAGCTGGAAACACTTTCAAACGATTTGACAACTTCCAAACGACCTGAGTCACTTCGTACAAGCTGAGTGAATCAAACCGTGCGAACTGGTAAACTTTCAAGCGAACTGAACACCTCGTGCGACCTGAGTCAATCTCACACGATTTGGACCTAATTTTCAAATGACCTGGATGATATTCAAACGATCTGAACAAATCGTGCGACTTGGATGATCAGCTCGTGCGACCTGAAACAACTTTCAAACGACCTGACTAAAACCACATGACCTGGAACATAGTTTCAAACGATCTGATGATTTGTCGAACGATCTGATATGTTATTCACGAGATTTGGTCAATTTTATCAAGTTTTAGGTTGAATTAGGTTCTGATTTGTTCAAGGATTGATTAAAACTCAGCTTTACGTGTTATATGTCAAAATCATGTCATTTTATCCGTGAATTCGTTGAAATTTTGAAGAAAAATTGTAGAAAATGAGTAGAAATGAGATGAAATCAGTTTTATCCGTGAAAACAAGCTGAAATGGTAAGAACTCTTCCTGCTGAGCTCTGATACCACTTGTAGGATCGTTGAATCAATCAAATGAGTCGATCAGAAGAGTTCTAGACCAAATCAGAGACGGAATTCAGTGATTTGATCTTCATTGCAGCTTGATATGCACTTAGAAGTAGATTAAATGTCGATTGTATTATTTCACAACGTTACACGAGCTGGCGACACTTCGGCAGAGCTTCTCTACCGGAATCAGAATGTTACAAATGAAGACCCAAGACCTCCTATATATAGGAACAACCAGGTCGCACGAACCAGTCTAGTCCAGTTCGCACGGACTGGCCAATTCGCACGAACTGGTCACTTCGTGTGAACCTGCTGGTTCAGACCTGTTTCCCGTTTCTCTCGTACTACGTGTACTGGTCTATCTATTCTATTACATGACTCGATACAAGACGAAGTCAACAGACATATGCACTAACACTTTCTATATATATATATTTAATTTAATACTATCAATATGCATATTAACATATTCTAAAATGTGACTGTTAATAAAATGTGACAACCGGTAAAATTTTCAGGTTAATCCGTACACATAACTAATAATGCTTGACTCCATAAATGTGCATTAGACTTAATTTTCAGTATTTAAGTCGTCATACGTCTAGCAAAGTTCGTACATTCATGAAATGTATGCGCCAAATTTTAAAACACTACCGTTGTGTGGTTAATGGATAAACGAGCACGAATATTGGTGATAGGATAAATCATATCTTATACATGATTATTTTAATAGATGCCATATATATATATATGGTTAAACTAAAATTAAACTCTATAAAAAAATCTCCTTTTGTGTTCTCTTGTTTTTTTTTTTTTTTGGATTCTAAGAAATAGAAAGAATCATAATCAATCCAACAAACTCACATGTTGCATATATGCGTGAGTCAAATCATTTTTTTTATGAGATGTATTTTTTTTTTTCCTATTTGAAGACACCAAAGACACCTAAATCAATAGTTAATTCATTTTACTACATACTCTTTCCTTACTTTTTGTCACGGCCCCCGACCCGGTTTAACCCGTTTCAGGAGCCGCGGGACAGAAATCCCGTGGTATTTAATTAATTGAGTTTAACAGGGGAAGTTTATTATCAGGATCTTTTTAAAACTGAAATATTTCCCTATTATTTTATTTCACAACGCGGGATAAAACCCCGGTAATTTACAATCATTTGATTTCACGAAGAAATCTTTTATTTTACAAAACATGTTTCTTTATTTTATCCTGAGCCACTTTCTTAAGCTTGTAGTGCTTCACGGCACTTTTCCTGGATCATAACAGATCACCTAAAACATGTTTGAAAAAGGTTTTGTCAGCGGGAAATACTGAGTGAATCATTCTATTTACATAAAATGATGCATAGTTATTAATTACAGCATAAGAGCGATTACAATGGCTTCTATCTTATTTTTATCTGGCGCCGTGTCACAATGGTGACATGTCACAATGGTGAAGATGGTCATACCACTATTAGGTCAATGAACCTAAATAGTGATGATTATCCCTAGTAGGTCAATGAACCTAACTGGGAGAAAATTAGTAATGTGCACAATACCCCACTAGCCAGTGATTCAAGATATCCACGACTTAGTCCCTGTAATTACAACTTTTGAAAATAATTTGAGGTATTGTAAAATAGTTGATAAAAAGAGAATGACTCACATTGCAGATTTAATTTGAGCAGAGCCTAGCCTACTGATTAGCCTTTTTAACCTAAATTTAATAACAGGCACACAATTCTGGGTTAGTAATCAATACAGCATTTACGATAACTCACGAGATCAAACCCTCACAACGAATGACAAAGTGCGATACTTAAACATCCATCGAATTAACGACGAATGACAAAGCATAACCCTAATGTGGGCAGCACTTAAACATCCATTGGATATATTGATCGATCGGACAATGAATCGTAATAGCGATCGAGTTATTACCCTATATTGTGGTGTCGATTAGTGATCCGTGTGTGTTAATTGTGGTAAACAGAACGTAACTCGGTGCCTGTAGCGAGAATTTACGTCGTTTTAACTCCTGAATTCAAGTCCCAAGGCCCTCTATTTATACCCAAAATTGGCACCTCCCGCTAGTCGCGGAAGAATCCGCGGTACTTGCCGCGTGTTGCCTGGGATGTCAAAGTAGGGTAGGCCTGCTTCGTCACCTATCTAGCCCTGATGAGTCGACGTTGCATGAAAATTCTATTTTGACAGCATTTTATAAGGATAATCGTTAATAGGGTTTTACCCCCCTTGAGTTTTAGGGGCCCTAATCCTGATTCCAATTGTTCTGAAAATTTTAGGGATTATGCAGAATCACTTGGGTGTCTCAATTAGGGTTTCCTATTGGATAATTAAAATAATAAATATGACTTTTGATGAGAGTTGTTACATTCTCCCCACCTTAATAAAAATCTCATCCTCGAGATTTACTGGAATAATTGAGGATACTTTCGCTTCATTTCTGATTCCAGTTCCCAAGTGTATTCGGGTCCTATCTTTGAATCCCACTTTACTTTAACTAGCACTAGTCGTTTGTGTTTTTGAGAAATTTGATCTTTCAATCTTCTATCTGAAGAGGTTTCTCTACAAATTTTAACTTTTCGTTTACCTCTATGTCTTGAAGAGGTACTACTAAAGATTCGTCTGATAGACATTTCTTGAGATTGGATACATGAAATACATCATGTACTCTAGCTAACTCTCCTGGTAGTTGTAAACTATAAGCAACTGGTCCTATACGTTGGGTCACTGAAAATGGTCCTACGTACCTTGGACTTAGCTTTCCTTTCTTACCGTATCTAACAACTCCTTTCCAAGGAGATACTTTCAATAGCATTTTGTCTCCAACTTGAAACTCCAACGGCTTCCGTCTATTATCTGTATAACTCTTCTGGCGATCTCTAGCCGTCTTCAGCCTTTCCTTCGTGATACTGAATATCACAGTCGTAGTCACTTAGGATTTTCATCCATCTCCTTTGTCTCATGTTTAATTCTTTTTGCCCAAATATATATCTTAAATTCTTATGATCCATATAGAGAGTAAACTTACTTCCATACAGATAATGTCTCCAAATCTTAAGGGCAAAAATTATGACTCCTAATTCTAAGTCATGAGTGGTATAGTTTTCTTCGTGCTTTTTCAATTGCCTTGATGCATACGCAATTACCTTTTTGCGTTGCATTAACACACATCCAAATCCTAGCTTTGAAGCATCACCATATACTTTAAAATCTTTTGTTCCTTCTGGTAAGGCTAGGATTGGGGCATTTGTTAATTTATGCTTTAAGATCCTAAAGGCTTCTTCTTGTTTAGGCCCCTATTCAAACTTAACTGTTTTACAGGTTAGCTTAGTTAATGGTATAGCTATCTTGGAAAAATCCTTAATAAACCGTCTATAGTATCCGGCTACACCTACAAAACTCGTAATTTCCATTGCGGATTGCGGAACCTTCCATTTGGTAATTGCTGCTATCTTATCAGGATCTACGTGAATACCTTCATGATTCACCATATGACCTAGAAATTGCACTTCTGGCAGCCAAAATTCATACTTCGAAAATTTGGCGTAAAGCTTCTCTTTTCTTAACAAAGTTAAGAGTGCATGCAAGTGCTGACAATGTTCTTCCGGACTTTTGGAATAAATAAGTATATCGTCGATGAAGACAATTACAAATTTATCCAAATATGGTTTACAGATCCTATTCATTATGTCCATGAATGCTGCAGGTGTATTCGTTAATCCGAAGGGCATGATTGTAAATTCGTAATGACCATACCTAGTCCTGAAAGCAGTTTTAGGTATGTCTTCCTCTTATACTTTTAATTGATGATATCCGGAACGTAAGTTGATCTTAGAAAAATATCTATCTCCCTGGAATTGATCGAATAGATCATCAATTCTAGGTAATGGGTATCGATTCTTAATTGTAACCTTATTCAATTCCCTATAATCAATACACATTCTCATCGAACCATCCTTTTTCTTAATAAACAACACTGGTGCCCCCCCACGGGGATAAACTAGGTTGTATGAAACGTTTACTTAGTAATTCATCTAATTGCTTTTTCAGTTCTAAAATTTCTGTGGGAGCAAATCGATAAGGTGCCTTGCCTATCGGTATAGTTCCGGGAATTAGATGAATCCTAAATTCTACCTCCCTATCTGGTGGTAATCCTGGTAACTCTTCTGGGAATACATCTGGGTATTCTGAAACTACAGAAATTTCCTTAAATTCTTTATCTTTAGTATTAATGATTACTGAAATCATATATACTATTTCTTGCTTTCATTTATAATTAGCAACTTTCATTACTGATATGAACTTTATGGGTTTACATGGCTTATTTCCTGTAATCATTATTACTTCTCCAGTGGGTGCACAAATTTCTATGAAATTCTTATCACAGATAATTCGAGCATGGTTGTTTACTAACCAATCCATTCCTAACACAACATTGAATTCAACTAATTTCATAGATAATAGGGCTGCAGAAAATTTATAACTTAAAAGTTCTATTTCTACGTTTTGCAGAACCTTATTTATTTTAACTGAATTCCCATCTGCCGTTTCTACTGTAGAAATTTGCCTAATGCTGGTTAAAGGTAAGTTAAGAGTTTGGCAGAATGAAGTATTTATAAAACTTTGGTCGGCACCAGAGTCAAATAATACTTTTGTGTAAACGTTGTGAACTAAGAACGTACCAGCTATCATATCTGGAATGAGCTCTGCTTCCTGAGCAGTCAGTTGGAAGGCTCTTACATTCCTTTTTGCTTCTTCTGTAGGTTTGGCTTTATTGTCAGATGGTTTGTTCAGTTTTGGACAATCTGGCCTAAGATGTCCAGCTTCTCCACAGTTGTAGCAGACTGAAAATTTCTTCCTCCTGCAGTCTTCTTCTTGATGCCCCGGAATTTTGCAAAAATTGCAATATCCTTTGCATCTTCCAAAATGCTTCCTTTTGCAAGAATTGCAAAATGGGCTAGTGGAAGATTGCCCATTCCCTCCTCTCTTGAAATTGTTATGGTTACCCGGACGGAATCCTTGGGTAATCTTTTGGGCTACTTCCTTCCTTCTATTTTCTTCTCTTGTCCGTACTAGTTCGTTAGTCAGAGTATTGGCTAAATCCACCGCATCATCAATTGTGCGAGGTTTCGCAGCCTTGATGATATTACGGATTTCGGCAATCAATCCCCAAATATAACGAGAAATAAGTACCGGCTCTGGCGAAGCCAGGGTTGGTACTACTCGAGCATACTCGAAGAATGTCGAAGTATACCCTCGACAATCTACATCCACCATCCGGTGGGTTAGAAACTTATTTGTCATTTGTTCCTTTTCATACTCGGGACAAAATTTTCTTTCTGCAAAGCTCTTAAATTCTTCCCAGTTCATAGCATACGCCATCCTTCTTCCTTTTGCTTGTTACACCGTATTCCACCATTCTAGCGCCCCTTCTTTGAAAAGGTTTGACACGTACATGACCTGATCATCCTGAGCACATTTACTTATGGCAATTACTGCCTCGGTTTTCTCTAACCAACGTAGTGCCGCAGTTGCTTCTTCATTGCCTGCAAACTCAGTGGGTTTACAAGCAAGAAATTCTTTGTAAGTGCAACCAGGCGTTGCAGCTTTCATTTTCTTAGGGGGAGGAGCTTGCCGTGGTTCATTCTCATGATTAGTATGATTATTGCCTCCGTTTATGCTATTACTGAAGTTATCTTCAGAAATACGTTTGCTAGGAACGATTTATTTCGGTTCGATTGGATTTTTAATAGCAGCAACGATTGCTGGAATAGCGTTGGCTATCCCTTGAGCAACTATTGCCGGAATAGCGTTGGCTATCCCTTGAGCAACGATATTTTCTATATCCTGCCTAGTCATATATTGATCCCCCGGTTGTTGCTCAGATTGATTAACCTCATTAACTGGTTCATTATTCGTGTTTTCCATCTGATAATTAATATATATATTTTATTAGTATCAACTAAATAACAATTACACAACACAATTATACATAGTTCATAACACCAATATAGCCAAAACTATCGATTTCTCGATTCCCATTTTTATATTTTATAGTATGCATCAATACATACTATTATCTTACAAAGTTTTATTCGTAATTATTTTACAGACTGATTTTTACTATTACTATTACACAATCATAGTTCCATAATCCCCTATCCTTTGTCAGATGATATTCTAGTAACGGCTTTCCCTCTCATCGTATTGCCAGGAGATCTGTCCCCCATTCTCTTGGATCCTATTCTCAGCATCCATTAGTTCTTCGCCAAAGTGGCGGAGTTTAGCCATATTCTCGTTACTCATTGGTGGATTTGGTAAAGGTTCTGGATTGAACTGAGGAAAAAGCTTATAGGGATGGTTTTGTAACTCTATTTCATTAGTCAACCATTCGTCTATTCCTAAAGGTTGCGAGTGGATTGAAGGGTTTGGAATAGCTGGTTCTAAGTTCATTGGTAGTTGTGTTTCAAGAGAGTGAATAAAAACATTTTCATTAACAGGCTTAATAGTATTATAGCTTGCCAATATAAAATCTAGCTCTTCCTGAGATGGTAACCCCTCAATTTGCCTAGAGCTTTCCCCAATTTCCATTTTCTTAGGCTTGGGTTTCTCGAGAGGTAAAGCGTTGAATTCTATAGGTTCTTCTATGTCTGGTATATACCTATTGAAATCTCTAGAAACCTCTATTCTTACTGGATAGAGATTTAAATTCTGAAGGGCATCAGACAAGTCACTCATGCTGTTTAGCAAAATACACACAATTACTAAGTAAAAAAATCATAACAAAATTATATAGAAAAACTTTTAAATATTATTTCATACTGGGTAACTACCAAAACAACTGAAAATTAAAACACACTAAGTTTTATTTGTAAATTTATTTATTTACTGAATCAGGTTTCTGGTTTATATTTAATAAGGGTGCTAAAACTTGAATCAAAATATTTAAAGATTTGTATTTACTGCTACAGTGGTTAGCATATAAAGATCTGCCCCTACTGTACACAATTAGTCAGATAATAAAACACATAATCACATAATATCAATTAATAAAAATTAAGTATTTTCTAAATACTTAATTGGCTTAAATCAGTGGCTCGATCAGTGGCTCTGATACCACCTTTTTCTGTCACGGCCCCCGACCCGGTTTGACCCGTTTCAGGAGCCGCGGGACAGAAATCCCGTGGTATTTAATTAATTGAGTTTAACAGCGGAAGTTTATTATCAGGATCTTTTTAAAACTGAAATATTTCCCTATTATTTTATTTCACAACGCGGGATAAAACCCCGGTAATTTACAATCATTTGATTTCACGAAGAAATCTTTTATTTTACAAAACATGTTTCTTTATTTTATCCTGAGCCACTTTCTTAAGCTTGTAGTGCTTCACGGCACTTTTCCTGGATCATAACAGATCACCTGAAACATGTTTGAAAAAGGTTTTATCAGCGGGAAATACTGAGTGAATCATTCTATTTACATAAAATGATGCATAGTTATTAATTACAGCATAAGAGCGATTACAATGGCTTCTATCTTATTTTTATCTGGCACCGTGTCACAATGGTGACATGTCACAATGGTGACGATGATCATACCACTATTAGGTCAATGAACCTAAATAGTGATGATTATCCCTAGTAGGTCAATGAACCTAACTGGGAGAAAATTAGTAATGTGCACAATACCCCACTAGCCAGTGATTCAAGATATCCACGACTTAGTCCCTGTAATTATAACTTTTGAAAATAATTTGAGGTATTATAAAATAGTTGATAAAAAGAGAATGACTCACATTGCAGATTTAATTTGAGCAGAGCCTAGCCTACTGATTAGCCTTTTTAACCTAAATTTAATAACAGGCACACAATTCTGGGTTAGTAATCAATACAGCATTTACGATAACTCACGAGATCAAACCCTCACAACGAATGACAAAGTGCGATACTTAAACATCCATCGAATTAACAATGAATGACAAAGCATAACCCTAATGTGGGCAGCACTTAAACATCCATTGGATATATTGATCGATCGGACAATGAATCGTAATAGCGATCGAGTTATTACCCTATATTGTGGCGTCGATTAGTGATCCATGTGTGTTAATTGTGGTAAACAGAACATAACTCGGTGCCTCTAGCGAGAATTTACGTCGTTTTAACTCCTGAATTCAAGTCCCAAGGCCCTCTATTTATACCCAAAATTGGCACCTCCCGCTAGGGGCCCTAATCCTGATTCCAATTGTTCTGAAAATTTTAGGGATTATGCAGAATCACTTGGGTGTCTCAATTAAGGTTTCCTATTGGATAATTAAAATAATAAATATGACTTTTGATGAGAGTTGTTACACTTTTTGCCTTGGAAATAAACGGCTACTTGAAAAGAATACACACAAGGGTTTGATTATTAAACCAATTGGAATACACAACCTTGAATGCTTGTCTATAGTTTATTTTAATAATTAAAATAGTACACCACTTTTTCATACAAGAAGGGGATCATGGATTAAATACTCTATAAAGGACAAGCTTCATCATTAATTCAAACCATCCCATTACAATCGGTTATACACAAACCGATTCCTTTTCTTTCTAGTTCAAAATCCTAAATTCTCTAGTTAAGGGCTAATGTTCTTGTTTCTTATCGGTTACTTACTTAAGACCCCACATGTTCCCACTATAAAGAGACTATTAGTAGAAACTCTTGACACACTCATTCCTCAATATTATTACCTCTCAGTTCTATATCCCAGGCCAAACCCACACCCAAATCGATCCCACATCCAAGAGAATTCCAAGATTTTTTTAGCGTTTAAGTTCTATTATCCCCACCTCTTTCAAAACACACATCTAAAAATAAGAAACTCACATTCAGTCATCATTTTTTTTAGTGGTCAAAGTCAGCCGGTCAACTCGGTTTACTCGGTCAACTCGGTTGACTCGGTAACCCAGTCAACTTTTTTTTCGACGATCGACATGAAGAATGGTAAAGTTTAACGGCGAATCAATTTAAATTTATATAGTTTTATTAATTTCGTGAAACGAGCTTGAACCGATTCGGATTAGTGTTTAAGTTTACATTTTGTCGTTTTTACAAAAATATATAGATATTGATGATTGAAAAAAATTGTTGAATTTTGATAAAATAACGACAACTTGTGTTGTCGGGGGCGTCCAAAAACAGAGGAAACTCTGTCCTTTTTTTCAAGAAAATCCGTAAAAGCAAAACGTGTTTTATTGAGAAGCGACAACTATCGATACCCAACGACTTTTATGAAAACCAATATAAATGTGTATATTACTTCAACGACATTTTATAACGTACAAGAACGACGATAACACATTCTTTTTACAAAAATAAATGTAGTTTTCTTTATGTCAAATATCGAACAAACAAAATCCTCTTTATAAAAAAAATAAATATAATTTATATGTTTATTTCGGATATCAAACAAACGAAGACTTTTATAAAAATAAATATAGATTATATATTTATTCCAAATATCAAAAGATGCGAGTTCGTTTTAAGAAAATGAATATAGTTTATATATTTATTTCAAATATTGCACGACACGAGTCCTTTTATAAAAATAAATATCGTTATATATTTATTTTCAACCAAAACAACCCGACGATTCTTTTGTAAAATAAATATAACTATTTATATTTATTTCAAAACGCCTAAACGGCACACTATAAATCATATATATCGCGTACGAGTTTGTTACATTATATTTTCATACAAATATTTGTTACATACACTATGACTCCTCGGGACGACAAGCGATCTTAACAATATATTTATATATTTTGATATAAATATTTATTTATTTTTAAATCTCTCGAGAATCAAGTCTTATCGAGACTATTTGGTTATTATCGACAATAAAACGATACTTATCAAATATGACTTAATCATTTCCGATAAGTTAACTACTTACCGTTGAATCGTTCGATTTACGATTCGCTAGAGCTCGGTGACACGTAGTTTAGTTACTGCGTTATTTAGAAACTTATAAGATATTCCGTGTTAGGAATATTGTAGAATGCACGCTAGCGAGACTCGTCTTGGAAACGACATCATGAAGTCGTAATTAGGTAGCTTTGCACAAGGCAATTCAGGTGAGTTCATAACCCCACCTTTTTACGGCTTTACATTTTATAAATGTTTTCGGGGTGGAAAGACATGCACGTTTTGCAAGAACATACAAAGTTTTCGAATAAACAAAAACTCAAATTTCTAAATCATGTTACGAACGGATTTCAAGGAACTCAAATGGTTTACGAATGGATTATACTAAATATACCGGTTTTTACAAAACAAATGCGTATTATCGAAATGTGAATGATTTTCATGACTAGGGGAGGTTCAGCCTTAGAGGCTGGGGAGGTTCACTCTTAGAGGCTGGGGTGAAATACATGTTACAATTATACAGACACTTTTGTACATGGTATGGTTAGCTTAAGGAGGGACTTTTCATACATCGTTATCATACACCGTTAGATCATGTGAGTGGGTAGGCTGCTACTAAAGGCCATTAATCCTCGTCGTAGGACCAAGGGACATGAGTGATAGATCTATTTGGGTGTAGCGAGCCCACACCCATGAGGCCGGGGCGGCCCATAGTGGTGACTGTGTCTTACAGCCGGAAGCCCGGTGCAACTCCGCTAGGTTTGAGTCTTCCTGCATCACTTCACACATATCAATGGCCTTGCAAACCATTGGTGATCTTTTTTTTCCTTATTGCTACATACCAGGGACTTTCATACATCTTTCAAGGGTTATACATACATCGTTTACAAAGGTTTATACGTACAAGACATATTTCAAAGGTTTATACATACATACTTATAGAAATACTTGATTTATACAAATTAAATACCATGTTTCGTAGAAATTCAAAGCATAGGATTATGCGGGCATGGAGTCAAAGTCAGGGTGGGCATTGGCGGTTATACGAACATTACAAATACAAGAGTTTACAAATACATGGTTTTACGAACATAATTTGTTACAAATACAAAGTTTCCATATAACTTGACAAGAAAATGATTTCTAAATTCGTTTTCTCAATATTATTTCACAAACCGGTTATTCAAAAGATTTATTTCAAATCTTTTACAAACAAACTATGAACTCGCTCAACTTTATGTTGACTTTTTCGCATGTTCTTTCTCAGGTTACATTTTCAAAACTATGGAACGGTTGGAATAGGAGAACCCATGGGAATTCGGGTAATTAGCGGGCGTTAAATTTCTAGAATTCTTAGCTTATTTGCTTCCGCTGTGCAATGAAGATACCGGTCCAGTCACGCCGATGCTCTGATATTCGGGGTGTGACAGATTGGTATCAGAGCTATAGGTTACAGCGAATAAGGTTTTCTGTAGGAATACCTAGGCTCTAACCTCACTTTTCTCTGGGACTTAGACTATTAAGACGTTGAATACATACAGAACGCCTAGTACTCGAATATGGTCTCCAACCGTTTCCGAAAAACGAACAGTCAAGATTTTGTTTTCAAACATACGCTATTGTGGTGTTTTACACGCGGTACACAAAACAATTACATACAGTACACAACACCCTAAGAGTTTAGGAAACATGCATATAAGACCTTCAGAAACTTATGTTGAAGTTCATTAAAGGTCATCACGTGGGAACCACGAATATTAACTCGGGCACACACTATTACCCATATTGTCTATGATATTTTAACTTCCTGAGCAGGCAGCCTACGCATAACGAAACGTTAGTGCACGAGAATACATGAAACTCAAATTTTACGTCAACGAATGTCGGAGTACATCACATTCTACGCGGAACGTAACACTAGTGCACTGGTATACATGAAACTTAAGCTATACATCAACGGAGGTTGAAGTACGCCACATACGACTTTCGAGGTGAAGTCACCGAGAAGACACTATGGAGCATTTCAGAGATGATGCTAATCCTGTCAGCACGAAAACTATCGATCAGGAAGCGGCGGTTTGGCACGCGGTCCTGCAACGACACGAAACACTTCAAGGAGAAGACGCATGACTCCGTATTCCCCCTTTCTCATTAATGCCAAATACGCTATGTTCGACATTCCATGGTAATGTCACCTAACAACCGGTCATCACATGCAACCCCGGGTAAAGTCCTTAAATTTCCTTTGTTGAAATTCCGAATTTTGAATCTAAGTGAGTAGATTTTTGTTAGTGCAGTATGTCTATCGCCTCCGTCATCTCAAGACCGTAGCAGAAACAGTTTAAATTTAGCTTTACATTGTTACATGTAGTTAAAAAGGGCAAGGTGGCAATCTTGTAAATAAGGAGAACCTTCTTATAACCTTGTGCCTATAAATAGGAGCTTTAGGCTTGAGTTAGAGACTTTTTTGCTCATTTGGAGAATTAGAGAGCTCTAGATCTAGAGAGAGAATCTAGAGAGAGAAAGTGATTCGAGGTGCTGTACTTTATCAAATCTTATATAGAATCACGTTTATATTACGTCTCGTGTGTTAGGTCACGTTCGTGTACGGATTCCGCACGTCACACGTTCGTTTCGCAATCGTTTCGGAGTCAAAACCGGTCCTACAAGTGGTATCAGAGCAGGAGCTCGATTGCACTGATCAAACGCACAGATTCAGATCCGAATTGCATCAGATTTCATCGATTTTTTCATCTTTCTCATTCGTATTCACGTTTCTTTCAAAATTGAACGAGATTTTCTTGATAAAATGGTTTGATTTTGAAGTATAATGTACGAAATTATGTTTTAAATAATCCGTGAAAGAATCAGATCTTAAAACAGATTAAAACGTATTCAAATTGTTTTAAAACCGACCAGTTCGTTTGAAGTTTGACCAATTCGCATGAACAGAAACTTCGATCTCAGATCTACGACTATTCTGTTGACGATATTGAACGAAAAACACACAGTTGTGATCGGAATTTGATAGAGAACAAGCCTGGGATATCAATTTTATCAAAAATCGGACAAAAACATCGGATTCGTTTGACCATTGCTCAGTTCGTTTGAGATTTGGTATTCAGTTCGCATCAAAGTTGATTCCAGGTCGCGTGGAGTGAGTTTTGTACCTTTGTTCATACGAAGTGAACTATCAGATCGTTTGAAAGGTTGTTTGAAGAGTGTCAGTTCATATGAAGTGAATTAAGGTTGTCAGTTCGTTTGGAATTCAAAAATCAATTCACACAAAGTTCAATTGAACCGACTCATTAATTGTTAAAAGAATCGGCCCAATAGGATTGTATTGTTAATCAAATTTGTCGGCCATTTAGATCATTTGTGTCTTTCAAAGTTTAAAATCAAAGCTAATATGCAGAACATCACATGAAAAAGTGGTCTATTGCACGTGATTTGAAATTTTTAAGAATCAACGGCCCAAGAAATGTATCAGACATCATGTGATTTGAAACCTTTAAGAACTAATCGGTCAAATAAGATTGAAAGGAATTAATTTGTTGTCTGCTCTACACAATAGAGGTCCAATTAAAATTGTTGATTTTATGAATTGTCGGACATTAGCTTGCATGTGATAGAATTTATGTTGAAAGTGATACTCATTTGCACGGCACAATAAGTCTCATGTGTGATCATTAATTGTGTTGTCAGTCCATTTTAGTGGTTCTTATATCTCGGCCCAATCACATATTATTGTAAATCTAATTAGAAGTCAGCCCATGTGAAGCCTTATTAGCGGCCCAATGAGATATATTTTTTTTTTTTTTGAAAAGTAACTTTCATTAACACCAAAAAAACGCCGACCCAAGCCGGGCCGACAAACAACAAACAAAAAGCTAGATTACATATTTACAAATGATGCCCATTCCCCCCCGTCTACATCTTTGTACTTAGATCTAACCGAGAACCAATGAAATCCCAACGCCTTAATGTCGCTAATAATTTTTTCGATCCTTATAGGAGAGTCCGAGAACCTAGCTTTATTCCTGGCACACCAAAGACACCAACAAACAATCATAATGATCCCTTGGACTAATAATTCTTTCCGAAACCCTTAACTCTTTGTGAACGGAGAATAGATCCTTGGTGGTAAATGCATAAATGGCGGGAATTTTACACCAAGAACTAACCATATTCCAGACGATAGCAGCCGTTTGACAAGCAACGAAAACGTGTTCCGCTGTTTCTTCATATGAGTTGCAAAACGAGCACATTGATGGATTTTCGATAACATTCCTTCTTTTTAAAGCCTCCACAGTCGGAATTCTGTCCTGAGCCGATCTCCAAACATGAATGTTGTACTTAACAGGTACCCAATTAGACCAATCAAGAGCAAAAACCGGATCATGCTCACCTTCTAGGGCCAACTGCCTCTTAACTGATCTAACCGAGAAACTTCCATCCGGATCGGCTGCCCAAAGCCACTAATCAGGCACTGCAGAGATGCAGAACCTGTTAAGAATGTCACAAATCTGGGTAAACTGGTCTAAGGTCTCCGCTGCACTTATCGTGGATCTCCAGTTCCAACACAGAATCTGCTCCTCACCTTGAATCTTTAACCTTTCAGCCACTTTGCACTTTTTATTAGATTATAGGCTGAAAAGACCCGGGAAACTATTTTTGAGAGGGACATCGAGAAGCCACGGATCTAACCAAAACGCCACATCTTCACCGTTGCCCACTTTTCCTTTGAAAAGATATTTTAGAGAACCCCCTTCACCTTTGCAATTAAAAACAACCTTAGGGATGTTGTTCCAAACTCCAGGTAACGATTTCTTGTATGGCAAACATTCCCAACCCACCCTTGAAAAGTGAAGAGCGTCAATTATTCTTCTCCATAAATTGAATTTCTCCGACTTGAACCGCCATCCCCATTTGAACAATAATGACACATTAATATCTTGCAACTTATTCAAACCAAGACCCCCTTTCTTCTTATGACTCGCTACGTTTTCCCATGCTACCCAATGCATCTTCTTCTCTTTCGAGGAACCACCCCATAGGAATTTCTTTATCATAGATTCCAGCACTTCAATAACTCTCTTAGGAGCTTTGTAGATCGAAAAGTAGTAAGATGGAAGACTCTCCATGACCGATTTGATAAGCACCACCCTTCCCCCGATGGAAAGAAGATGTGCCTTCCATTTAACGAGCCTTGCCCTAAAAATGTCAATCACCGGTTGCCAATTAGCAATCCGATTCATATTAGCGCCCACTATAAGGCCAAGATACTTGAAAGGAGGGCAATCCGGCTTGCAACCCACCTTAGTAGCCAAACTCCCTACTTCCTCCACTCCCACACCAATACCATATAAATTGGATTTGTCTAGGTTAATTTTAAGACCCGACACGATATGAAAACAACGGAGGATTCTCACGATATTGGTGACTTCGTCTATAGACCACTCCCCCACGATGATGGCGTCGTCCGCATATAAGAGATGGGTTATGGACGGCCCACCATTAGGGGTGTCCAAACCATTAATAATTTCCCCTTCTTTGGCGTTAGACAGCATACACGAGAGGGCCTCCATGACAACTAGAAAATGGAACGGAGACAAAGGGTCTCCTTGTCTCATGCCTTTACTACATTTAAAAGTAAATGTAGGAGCCCCATTAACCAGAACTGAGGAGTTAGCCGATTTTAGAATACCTTTAATCCATAAACACCATTTATTAGGGAAATCCATTTGGCGAAGAATGTCGATCACAAAATTCCAATTTACATTGTCGTATGCTTTCTCAAAATCAAGCTTGAGAAAGAACGCTTTGGATTTCCTCTTCTTGACCCAAGATATAAGTTCGTTTATAATAAGAGGGCCATCTAAAATATACCTTCCACTCAAAAAAGCTGACTGAGATTCTGCAATCACTCCATCCAAGACCCTCCTCATCGGGTTAGCTAACACTTTGGAGATGACCTTGCTTCATAAAAATCGTCGGCCATTTTCAATAAAGAATCAAGTTGATTTGTTCTATATCTCTCGGCCCAAGATCCATAATTGCTAGAGGTCCAATCACATTCTAGTGCAACATTTTTTGTCGGCCAATAATCAATTTTAAAATCTGACATTGTTATATGTGAAGTGTATTAAATTTGTTGATTCATGATAATAGTTTACATGTGATTTGTCAGCAAACATGAATAGATAAAGTGTAGAGGTCATATTGAATTGATTGTTAACAGCATTAATAGTTTGCATGTGTTAAAGTGATCTTTGTGTCGGTCATGTGTTAATTGAATGAATCAGGATTGCATGTGACATTATATTTCATTAAAAAGTTTGACCCCGTTGACTCACCCGATAGGGTCACAATCCGAGTTAAAGGATTTTGTTTTGTTCAAGTTCAAAGTGCAACAAATCGAGTGGCACTCCGAACGGATTACCATCCGATCCAAATCATTTCATTTATTGTTGTGATTCAGGTCAAAGCGTCGGATACTCACCCAAGCGGATCCCCACCCGATCCATTGTCACATATTCATTCTGTTGATTTTTGTTGACTTACTCGATCTGATACTTGTTTGATTCAGTTGATTGTTAGTGATTAAACTGATCTTGTTGTTTATATTCAGGTTATTCGAGGAGACAACATCATGGCTGAAATCAAAGAGAAAACCAGAGAAGAAATTCTGAGTGAGAAAACATACAGAGAAAGAAACATTGCTTAGAATAGAATGGATGAAATGCAAGAAGAGTATGAAAGTGCAGTAAGCAACAAGAGATGGGACAAGAAGCAAGAATGCTACGTCAACAGAAATGGTGAACCTGTTGTTCCCAAGAAAGACATAATCTTTGAAGATGTTCTTTTGGAAATTCCTCAATCCGTTGAGTACTATACAAATATTGGGAAAGACAAAACATATGTAAAAAGATTTGAAAA
Source organism: Helianthus tuberosus (assembly GCA_030545235.1). Lineage (NCBI taxonomy): Eukaryota > Viridiplantae > Streptophyta > Magnoliopsida > Asterales > Asteraceae > Helianthus > Helianthus tuberosus. The sequence continues at coordinate 175,110,233 of CM060366.1, read as the reverse complement.
ACACCTTAGAGATGTTATGATTTCAAGTTTGAGGAAGAGGGATGAAGAAAGAATGAAGAAGAGTGTTGATGAGATGGTGAACGATTTGAAGAAAGTCGCTGAAGAAGTAAAAGTTGTTGAAAATGAGAAGATTGCTGAGGAAGAGAAGGTAGAAGAAAAAGTTGTTGAAAAAGAAGCTGTTACTGAAGAACAGCATGTTGAAGAAGCTGAGGAGAATCTAGAAAGTTTGGAAGAAGTGAAGAGTGTTGATGGTGCTGGTGATGAGAAAAAGACAGATGCTGATCAAACAGAAGTTACAGCAAACACCGAGGTGTCAATCACTAAGGTAAATTCTGATTCTGAAGTCTTAAATGAAACTGTTGAACAGTGCAAGAAATGCATGGAAACGTGCAGTGCTTGTACTGATAAAGACGAAAAGTTCAGAACAAGAGATCTTGAATTCACCAAAATCGAAGAAGTTTTCAAAAATAAATACAAAGAAATGTTAGAAAATGAAAAAAAATTAAAAGAAAATGATGAAAAACTTTTAGAAAAATGTAAAAAATTAGAAAAAGAAAATGAAAGTTTGAAAGAAATTTTTTTAAAAATAACGGAAGAATGTTCTCAAAAGGAAAATGTTTGTCAAGAAATAAAAAAAGAATATGATTCAATAAAATTGGCTTATCATATTACAAAAGAGTCTTATGAAAAAGTGAAAAGTGAAATGAAATTTGTTCAATCAAGATTGAATTACTATTCTGAAACATCTAATGAGCTTAAGCGACAATATGAAATAAAGCAACAAGTTGTAAATTCTTATATTGAGGATGTTGCTAAGCTTAAGTGTCAGATTGCTGATTTAGAACAGGATAACAACAAGTTGAAAAGTTATCATGCGTCGTCATATGTGCTTGAAAGAATTTTTCAATATAAAACCGGATGGAAAAGATTCTGAGCAAAACAAAATGGGCATTGGCTCAGAGTTTCATCAAGTTCCACCACCGGAAAAGTTTGCATTTTATGATGATGAAAAGGTCGAAAAAGCTTTCAACATGGTAGATCAATTGCCAGATAATATTGACGTAACCTATTCCAAATCTGATGATTCTAGTGATTCAGAGGTGGTAGGTAAGGTCGTTGAAAGTGTGTTGAAAGAAGAGTCGGTTGATACAGGTAAATCTGAATCACAGGATGAAAATAAAGGAAATTTTCATGATGGATATCTGAAAAACACAAAATCCGAGAAAAATTTGAATGATGATTCAAAAGGATTGGTTTATACCATGATTGGATCGGACAAATTATTCTTAAATGTTGTATTCCCGATTCAGAATGTGATTTCAGAAAAGATTGACAAAGTTTTCAAAATGGTTGAAATTGAAAAATCTGAAATTTCAAAGTTTTCAAAGTTTGCAGGAAAAGGTCACAAAACTTTTTATAACAAACCTGGTTTCAAGAAGAAAAACATGAAGGCTGGGTTGGGTTATAAGAAGAAACAAAATTGGAAAAGAAATGAAAGTCCGAATTATCAGACAAAGATGAACTTTGTTCAAGGAACAAGTTTAGTAGAAGAGGAAAAACTCATATTTAGACAACAGTCTAATGAAGAGTTCCATGCTCAGAAAAAACAACAACAACAGGTCAAAGATGTGTCCAAGAGAACATGTTTCAAATGTGATCAAACAGGACATCTTGCACGCAAGTGTCCAAATCTGAAACCTGTTGATGTTGAGTCGAAAAAGAAGTCTGATGAGGTTGAGACGAAACAAAAATCTGAGAATGTGAGACAAAGGTCAACCAGATTTGATTCAAAACAAACTTGGAGGTACAACACAAACAAGTTTGCTTCGAATCAAACTTGGAAATCAAACCCGCATAGGTTCGATTCAAGACAAACCTGGAATTATCACACACCCAGATTTAGAACAACACAAAGTTGGAAAACAAATGTCGACGCAACAAAACCAAACGAGTTTTGGAAACCAACTGTTGTTCAAAATCAAAATGTTCAAAAAGAGTCACATTTTTACAAACGAGGTACTCCTAAAGGTCAAACATGGAGTGCTAAGAAACAAACGACTTCGGCAAATGATGAAAAAGTTGAAGTCAAAATTGAAAAAATATTTGTTTAAGATGACAAAGATTTTCCGAAATTAAATGATGCATATTGTGTTGAAATGCCTAAGGTCAAACAGACCTTGGCTAATTTGTTCAAGTAATTGAATTAGTTGAATGTGCAGGTGCTGAAGAAAACTGAAGACTGTGAGAATGAAAATCGGAGCAGCCTGGCACAACGGGAAGAGGAGGCTGCTGAACCCTGTGTTGGTTGAAACAGGGAGTTTGTTTGATTTCTGTACATAAATAAACAATATTTCAAAAACCCTAAAAATTGAAAATTTTAAAAACCAAAAATATGTTTTTATTTTGTCAAAAATTTTGAAAAACCAAAAATATGTTTGTTTTTAAATTTGTTAAAAAAATCAAAAATTACAAAAATTTGTTGATTGAATACGCCGAAACCCTCACGGCTGAACAAACATGATTAATTTCACAAGATTGAAAAACGGTTTTCAAACTGTAAAATATCAATGTGTTGTAAATCATGGGGGTATTTACCGTTTTTCGTGCAATTAGGTACACAGTTAGTAGAAAATGGATGGCGAGACAAAGCTATCAGTGTTGGTTGTCAAATTTTCTTTAAATGGTTTTGAATTTTAGGGGGAGTAATATTGTCAGAAAATCCAAAAACATTTGAAAATTTGAAAAAGCCAAAAACATGATAAAATGAAAAATTGAGTTTTTGCGTAAAAAGAGGAAATGATAGTACATTTGTAGACATTTACAGTACGCTAAAGAAATGTAATGATTATATAGCGTTAAACGATCTCACTGATGATATGCCGATAGGTTTTTATACATTTAGTAAACTTTTTCGGGATATAAACCTAAATTCAAACTTGCTTATTTCGTGGGGAACACTACTTGGATACATATGTAACCCCTGAAATCTCGTTTGAAGGACCCCTCTTTCTGAGATACTAGGTCTTTATACTTAGTGATATCTAGGGTATTATCCCGGGACTTCTGATTTTGCGGAAGCAATGGCCTAGTCCCCGTATAATACTTTCTGCTTGCTTGAAATATAGCATCGCCCTCAGCATAAAAAATGATGAAACATTGAAAAATGCTAATCATGTGCTATTGAAGAATAGATTCTCTAAAGGGAACACACCTAAAGTCGAACCGTCATATCTTTGCTGAACGAAAGTTCTGACCTGAGCTCTCACGGTCTCGCATTTAACCCTTTACAGATATCATCTAGGTATACTCACCTGTAAGACTGAATATTGGGATCTGGATACGGGAGTATATTCAAGAGGTGGTACACATGAATAAGTTTAAGTTCTTAATACACCTAATTCGTATACTGAATCAGTTGAAGTTTGTGTGAAAATTTAAGTGGATCAGTATATCGACAATCTAAGTGAATTGTTTAATTCTTAATGTGTAACTAAACTCAACGGTACTAGTGACTTGTCAAAAACTGATATGATCCTCTGACACAAACTCAAACAAAAATATTGTCTGTAAATATGTTTGTAAATATTTCTTTACTGCTTTACATTTCAGAAAAGCACAAAAAGATTTTGATTTCTGCTTTATTTTTGACAACCGATGTCTGAGTGTTGAGTTTCAAAATCTGAGTATGTTGATTGTGTTTTTGAAAAATAAAACAAGTTCATTAATTTGAAACTTGAAGTTTTTAAAATCAAAAATCAAAAACAGTTTGTGATATCTCCAAGGTCATTAATTTGGACTTGGATGATTAACTGTGAGGGGGTTGGATTCTTAAATACTGCCAAATCTATGAAGTTTGTTGACAGGGGGAGTGAAATTTAGAAAGTTTAAAAGAGCCAGGTCACAATTCCTGGTCAATTGAATGTTAAAATGTTTTTACTTATAAATGTCTGAGAATTGCAGATGTTGTACCAGATTACGATCCCGACAGCAGAGTCTAAGGGGGAGTCTGAAGACGAGCTCAACGCAAGAGGAAGCGTGGATTGAAGGAGCTTGTATACAGAAAGCCAGGTGTCGATCCTAAAGCACGGAAGCTTGACGAAAGGGCGAGCCTGATGAAGAAAGAGTCTAGAGAAAGGAGGAGCTGAAGCTGAAGACAGATCCACGGGGATTTTGTTCTAGAAAGAAGGAGTTTACGTTGATGAAAACGTTTTAAAGCTTCAAGAAGACTCAAAGAGAGAGAGAAAGACAAGACGCTACGAGTTTGAATCAATGATTGAGATTGACTGTGGCAATATCCAAGGGGGAGTCTGTTAGTGCAGTATGTCTATCGCCTCCGTCATCTCAAGACCGTAGCAGAAACAGTTTAAATTTAGCTTTACATTATTACATGTAGTTAAAAAGGGCAGGTGGCAATCTTGTAAATAAGGAGAACCTTCTTATAACCTTGTGCCTATAAATAGGAGCTTTAGGCTTGAGTTAGAGACTTTTTGCTCATTTGGAGAATTAGAGAGCTCTAGATCTAGAGAGAGAATCTAGAGAGAGAAAGTGATTCGAGGTGCTGTACTTTATCAAATCTTATATAGAATCACGTTTATATTACGTCTCGTGTGTTAGGTCACGTTCGTGTACGGATTCCGCACGTCACACGTTCGTTTCGCAATCGTTTCGGAGTCAAAACCGGTCCTACAATTTTCACATCTCTACTCCTCTTAATGGTCATTGTATCGCGATCATTTCTTTCATTATAGCGAATACTCATTGCTTCATCCTTGAAAATTCATATGTTACGCATGTATCGTTTGTTACGCATGTGGTTTCGTTTCGTTTCGTTTTGAATAAGCGTTTCATCAAAGTTCAAATATTATTTCGCTAAATCTAATTATCGATTTGTGATTCGAATGACCCACATTATTGTAATTGTTGGCTCCTTTATTATCAAGTCAAAACATTTTCTTGAAATTTCTTTTCTTTTCAAGTTACATACATGGTTTTTCGTTGTGACCATGCCGGAAGTTCTCTTGTCGTTACATGTATTTATGGTCGGCTTGCGCCGAAACCCAGTTCAATTATTTGAACTTGTTCGTTACACATATTTAATTCAAGACACCATATGATGTATTTGAAACATCATATTCAAATTCGTTTTAACAAGCGTTTCATTTGTTCCGAGTCGTCGTAGACTTGTTTGGTCTACGACTCCATTAAGTTGTTTGTTGATTCCGACACCATGTGATGGTGATTTTCACTAATTTGAAGCTTGCGCTAATCTTGTTTACACATCTCATTCATGGATTTAAATATTTATTCATTGATTTGTTTTTAAATCCACTTCGATTTATTATATCAAAGCGGTCTTAATACAATAGTGTGTTAAGACAATGGTACACAAATTTGTTTTATATTCCGGTGTACCTACTAATGGTTCTTTCATTATCGATCGAATGTTTTGCGATATCCATTGCTTCTTCATCTTCGATTGAAAACATTATTTCTTTGATGTTCAATTTTCAACTAAAAATCCTATGAGGTTGTTTGAAACAAATTTTCAGATTCACTTCGTTGCGCTTTCATTTGACTTCAAACACGGTGAACTTGTTTGATCACTGCTATTATTGAATTATTTAAATCACTACGACACCTTGTGGTATCGGTATAAACTTGAAGCTTGGGCTAATCATGATCGAGCGTTACATGTAAAACACAGGTGATGTGTAACACCCCAACCCAGAAGGGCTGACGTGTTACAATAACAGTATCATAAACAAAAGTCATAATTCCATTTATTTATTTGACAAGGATACAACCACACGACAATTTAACTTAAGGTTAATATACAAGCGAAGACATTCGACTTGATTAACTAACATCTTCAGATTTATTCCTAGACTTTATTCTTCTCTCTTTTCCCCGCCCAAAGTAACCTGCTGACCTGTAAATACAAAATTTATACGGAATGAGCCGAATGCTCAGTACGGAATTATAGGCTCAAAGAACAAATAACGATTTATATGCAATGTTATTCGGAGGAAACTTATTGCGAAAATGATACGATGCAAGAACATAATTTCATAATTATATCTTACGGATGTACCCATGAGCAAACTGAAAACTTGACAATACACAGGTAGCTACTCCTGCATACTTATCACACGAGATGGCCAGTTGGCATACCTGCTATCCACCTCATTAACTTAAATTCTAGGATCGATCCATACGCCTCCTAGTAGCTTTGTACCACACTTGTACCTAGGGACGCCGTGAACTAATCTCTCTGTCACAGATGGAGCACATGCTGTTGATGCCGCAACAACATGCTCGTGGGACACTCCACGAGAAGCGATACTCAGGGTATCAGAGTACAAATGGTCTTATTCACATAACTTATAAAACTTATTTTCATAACAAAACGGAACTTATATTGGAACATGCGATAATGAGTACAACTAACATAATACTATCGCACGACATGAAAACTTAAATCAAAAGTTATGATTAGAATAGGAATCAAACGGACTGTCAAATGAATCGATAATCAAAGACGTGATGAGGTTGAAAAGATATACGAATTCAACGGGTTTATAACAATTGAATATCAAACAACAAGAAGTGGGGTAAGGATCCGTACCTTAAAAATTCCAAAGTGAAGCTACTCTGTGATAATATTTCAGATTTATACGGGCAGAGTTTAGACTACTGATTAGTCTTTTAACCTAATTTAAATAATATGCACACAACTAGGTTAGTAACTTAATACAGCATTTACGATAACTCACGAGATCAAATTCTCACAACGAACGACAAATTGCGATACTTAAACTCATCCATCGAATTAACGACGAACGACAAAGTACGATACTTAAACTCATTCATCGAATTAACGACGAACGACAAAGTATAACCCTAATGTGGGCAGCACTTAAACATCCATTGGATATATTGATCGATCGGACAATGAATCGTAATAGCGATCGAGTTATTACCCTGTTCTGCAGCGTCTATTAGTGATTCGTGTGTGTTGATTGTGGTAAACAGAGCATAACTCGGTGTATTTTGTGAATTTTTACGTCGTTTTTGTGCCAGAATTCAAGTGCCAATGTCCTGTATTTATAGTCGAATTTTGATGTTCTCGCGGCCCGCGTGACATATAACCTATCCTTACGCGGCCCGCGAGACAACCTATTTTATGTATAGGATGGCCACGTGTGGGACTAGGCTAGCTGAGTCGACGAAATCATTAAATTCAACTTCGTCCGCAAGTTATAAAGATAATTATCAAGTAGGGAATACCCCCCCTGAGTTTTAGGGGCCCTAATCCTGATTCTGAAAATTCTGAAAATTCTAGGGTTTGTACAGAATTACTTGGGTGTCTTAACTAGGGTTTTCTAGTGGGTATTTTATAAATTATTCTTTTTATTTCTAGAATAATGATTTTAAATTTATGGTTATTACAACTATTACCCCCTTAAAAGAAATTTCGTCCTCGAAATTTTTCAAGTAAGAATATAACCTATCGCATAAGTAACAGAAACGGAACTTTCATAGCAGAGTTACTAATTTATATAACCAGAATCTCCTAAACACACATGTGTATCTGAAATTCATAATTAAGGTCATGACTATAATTGTCAATTACTTTACATATGTGCCCTAATGGTCCTCCTATAACGCATCTTAATAAAATATCTTACCGTACGAAAAATCAATGGAGACTTACAGATACTAGAGTGACTATTGGTACTGATATCTCCTACATAAACATGCTTAATCATAACTAAGATATATTCACATAAGGTAAAGCATGAATGACCGTAATCAGAAACAAATGAACATATATCAAAGAGCAAGATTCACCGTTATCTTGACTAAAATTCTATTGCGAGAATAGATTAGGGTATAGAGATCGAATTGATTCTTCAGATTCCCATGTTGCTTCGTGTTCAGAGTGATTTTTCCAGAGGACTTTAACAAACGGAATTACTTTCCTACGAAAAACCTTTTCTTGTCGATCTAAGATGGCTTCTGGTTCCTCTTCGTAGGACAAATCTTCGTGAATTGTAAGTAACGGATAACTAATGACATGGAGTGGATGATAATTATATCCTCTTAACGAGGAGACATGAAAAACGTTATGAACGTGAGAGAGCTGAGGTGGTAAAGCCAGTCGATATGACACTTCTCCAATTCTTTCAAGGATTTCAAACGGACCGATGAAACGGGGACTAAGCTTCCCTTTAATTCCAAATCTACGAACACCCCGCCAAGGTGATACCTTTAAGAATACGTGGTCACCAATTTTAAATTCGAGTGGTCGTCTATCTTGATCTGCATAGCTCTTTTGTTTGCTCTGAGCTTCTTTCAGTTTTTCTCGTGCCATAGTGACTTTTTCATTTGTAATCTGAACTAGTTCTGGCCCTTCAATAATCTTTTCTCCAACTTCATCCCAGCATATCGGTGCTCGACATTTCCGACCGTACAAAAGCTCAAAAGGTGCCATGCCAATACTTGCTTGCCAACTATTGTTGTAAGCGAACTCAACAAGGCATAGATATTCATCCCAGTTTCCAGACCATTCAAGTGCACATGCTCGGAGCATGTCTTCCAAGGTCAGAATCGTGCGTTCCGACTGCCCATCTGTTTGTGGATGGAAAGCCGTACTAAACTTCAGTCATGTACCCCAAGCTGCCTGAAAACCTTTCCAAAATCGTGAGGTGAAACGTGGGTCTCTATCGGAAACAATGGAAGATGGTGTGCCATGGAGTCGAATAATTTCTTGAAGAAATATTTCAGATAACTTATTAACCGAAAATCCTTGCTGAATTGGTAGAAAATGTGCTGACTTCGATAATCTATCGACAACAACCCATACAACATCATTCTTCTTGAATGTCTTAGGCAAACCAGTAACAAAATCCATTGTGATCTCATCCCACTTCCATATGGGAATATCCAATGGCTGCAACAGACCGCTTGCTCGTTTGTGTTCAATTTTCACTTGTTGGCAAGTGAGGCATTTACTTACGTATCGAGCAACGTCTTCCTTCATGCCATTCCACCAGAAGTTCTATCTTAAGTCTCGATACATCTTGGTAGATCCTGGGTGAATTGAAAATGGGGAGCTGTGAGCTTCGGCTAACAATGACTCACGAAGGGTGGAGTCATGGGGTACACAAAGTCTTTTACAGCACCAAATCACCCCATGATGGTCTATACGAAATTCAGATTGCTTACCCACCTCAAGATTTTGCACAATTGCCCAAAGTTCTCCATCTTGCTTCCGTGTATCTTTGATTCGTGATATGAGGTCAGGTTCAATCTGCATTCTAGCTAGATATCCATCAGATTTACTAACCTGATGCCAAATGTTCATTCTTTCGAGATCCCTCCTAATACGAGGCTGAATTTGTAAGCAAGATATAGTCCCGGAATTCTTTCGGCTCAATGCGTCAGCTACAACATTGGCTTTGCCTGGATGGTATTGAATATTTGCGTCGTAATCTTTTAAAGGTTCTAACCACCTTCTTTGCCTCATATTCAGCTCTTTTTGGGTGAATATGTACTTGAGGCTCTTATGGTCGGTAAAAATGTCACAACTTTCACCATACAGATAGTGTCGCCAAATCTTAAGTGCAAAGACGACTGCGGCTAGTTCTAAATCATGTGTAGGGTAGTTAACTTCATAAGGCTTTAACTGACGGGAGGCATAAGCGATAACCTTCCCATGTTGTATTAGCACACAACCTAATCCTTTCTTTGAGGCATCACTATAGACTTGGTAACCTCCTAATCCAGAAGGTAGAGTGAGTATCGGAGAGGATACGAGTTGTTTCTTCAATTCTTCAAAGCTTTTCTCTTATTCCTCATTCCATGAGTACTTCACCCCTTTCCTTAGGAGTTTTGTGAGTGGTAAAGCAATTACCGAGAATCTTTCAACAAATCTTCGGTAATAGCCAGCAAGACCCAAAAAACTTCGTATTTCGGTAACAGAAGTAGGTCTTGGCCATTTTGTAATAGCTTCAACCTTTGTTGGGTCTACCATAATTCCCTCGGCTGATATGACATGACCTAGAAATGCCACTTGGCTAAGCCAAAAGTCACATTTGGAAAACTTCGCGTACAGCTTCTCATGCCGCAAGGTTCTAAGTACTGCATGTAGATGTGCTTCATGCTCTTCACGACTCTTAGAATATACCAGAATGTCATCGATAAAGACAATAACGAATTTGTCTAGGAATTTGTGAAATACGCGATTCATCAAATCCATGAAGACTGCGGGTGCATTAGTTAGCCCAAAGGGCATAACTAAAAATTCGTAATGACCATATCGAGTACGAAAGGCGGTCTTGGGAACATCATCATTCTTGATCTTTAGCTGATGGTACCCGGACCTCAGGTCCATTTTTTGAGAAAAACTGAGCCCCCTGAAGTTGATCAAAGAGATCATCAATGCGAGGCAAAGGATACTGATTACGAATAGTAATCTTGTTCAGCTCTCGGTAGTCAATACATAAACGCATACTATCGTCTTTCTTCTTCACAAATAAGACCGGAGCACCCCAAGGTGAAACACTGGGTCTTATGAATCCTAGATCTAACAATTCTTGCAATTGTTCCTTCAACTCCTTCAGTTCCACTGGAGCCATACGGTATGGAGCTTTAGAAATAGGCTCGGCACCAAGAATCAAGTCGATGGTGAATTCTACCTGACGGTCGGGTGGTAATCCTGGTAGTTTATCCGGAAATACATCAGGATATTCACGGACAACGGGATGGATGTCGATACTATTAACACTAGCTGAAGTATCCTTAACCGATGCTAGAAATCCAGCACAGCCATTTGCTATGAATTTTCGAGCTTTGAATACGGAGATAATTTTAAGAGATTTATGAGCTTGAGCTCCCTGATATATAATATCAGGATGATGAAGATCACTGAAAATAACACGGCGAGAATAACAATCTATGGTTACTCGATGTCGAGATAACCAATCTATCCCTAGAATAACATCAAAGTCACACATATGTATTGGAAATAGGTCTGCCTTACACACAAAATATGGATCGGACAATTTTTATATACGTAAGTGATTACGGATGAATTTTTCATGGAAGTGGAAATGGTTAAAGTATGATTTAAGAGAGTTGGTCTTATCGGAAGGTACTTGGTAAACGAGTGGGATACTAAAGAATGAGTCGCTCCTGTATCAAACAATCACATAGATACTACGTTCACCAAGCTGAAGGGTTCCAGATACAGTACCTGGGGCATTAGCATCTTCAGTTGCAGAAAGTGCGAAAATTCTTCCTCTAACATTGGGTTGGTTATTCTTCTTAGTATCTTTCTTAGGACATTCCTTGATCATGTGTCCAGTTTGGCCACACCTAAAGCATGCTCCTGTACCTCGGTAACATACGCCTTGATGTCTCTTACCACAAGTATTACATAGAGGATATGTAATTTGATTCGGTTTTTGTTTTTGGAATTTAGAGATCCATATGTCTATATTATAGGTATTATGGTTCGTGGTATTCTCACGAATTTCTTCACCAGAGACTGGATTCGTGTTATTACGTTCTGGATGACGAGTTTGTTGAATAACGGCCTCAGCTGTTTGAGCAACAAGGTTTGGAAGCAACCCGGCAACAGCCTGGTTGATAGCATTAATTATGTCTGGATCAACTAGAGTCTCATTCGAAGAAGTGTTGTTACGCACAGGATTAGTACGAGTACTCCTACGTAGCGGACGACGAGGAGGCATATCTATACGAATAGACAAAGGAATTAAACCAAATAAGAGATCAAGTTGAATCCTATCATAGATATCTACCCATTCCTCACAGGTTTTTATTACTATCTTCAAGTTTTCTACAGGAAAGAGCCTTTGCTCTGATACCATAGCTGTAACACCCCAACCCAGAAGGGCTGACGTGTTACAATAACAGTATCATAAACAAAAGTCATAATTCCATTTATTTATTTGACAAGGATACAACCACACGACAATTTAACTTAAGGTTAATATACAAGCGAAGACATTCGACTTGATTAACTAACATCTTCAGATTTATTCCTAGACTTTATTCTTCTCTCTTTTCCCCGCCCAAAGTAACCTGCTGACCTGTAAATACAAAATTTATACGGAATGAGCCGAATGCTCAGTACGGAATTATAGGCTCAAAGAACAAATAAGGATTTATATGCAATGTTATTCGGAGGAAACTTATTGCGAAAATGATACGATGCAAGAACATAATTTCATAATTATATCTTACGGATGTACCCATGAGCAAACTGAAAACTTGACAATACACAGGTAGCTACTCCTGCATACTTATCACACGAGATGGCCAGTTGGCATACCTGCTATCCACCTCATTAACTTAAATTCTAGGATCGATCCATACGCCTCCTAGTAGCTTTGTACCACACTTGTACCTAGGGACGCCGTGAACTAATCTCTCCGTCACAGATGGAGCACATGCTGTTGATGCCACAACAACATGCTCGTGGGACACTCCACGAGAAGCGATACTCAGGGTATCAGAGTACAAATGGTCTTATTCACATAACTTATAAAACTTATTTTCATAACAAAACGGAACTTATATTGGAACATGCGATAATGAGTATAACTAACATAATACTATCGCACGACATGAAAACTTAAATCAAAAGGTATGATTAGAATAGGAATCAAACGGACTGTCAAATGAATCGATAATCAAAGACGTGATGAGGTTGAAAAGATATACGAATTCAACGGGTTTATAACAATTGAATATCAAACAACAAGAAGTGGGGTAAGGATCCGTACCTTAAAAATTCCAAAGTGAAGCTACTCTGTGATAATATTTCAGATTTTTACGGGCAGAGTTTAGACTTCTGATTAGTCTTTTAACCTAATTTAAATAATATGCACACAACTAGGTTAGTAACTTAATACAGCATTTATGATAACTCACGAGATCAAATTCTCACAACGAACGACAAAGTGCGATACTTAAACCCATCCATCGAATTAACGACGAACGACAAAGTACGATACTTAAACTCATTCATCGAATTAACGACGAACGACAAAGTATAACCCTAATGTGGGCAGCACTTAAACATCCATTGGATATATTGATCGATCGGACAATGAATCGTAATAGCGATCGAGTTATTACCCTGTTCTGCAGCGTCGATTAGTGATTTGTGTGTGTTGATTGTGGTAAACAGAGCATAACTCGGTGTATTTTGTGAATTTTTACGTCGTTTTTGTGCCAGAATTCAAGTGCCAATGCCCTGTATTTATAGTCGAATTTTGATGTTCTCGCGGCCCGCGTGACATATAACCTATCCTTACGCGGCCCGCGAGACAACCTATTTTATGTATAGGATGGCCACGTGTAGGACTAGGCTAGCTGAGTCGACGAAATCATTAAATTCAACTTCGTCCACAAGTTATAAAGATAATTATCAAGTAGGGAATACCCCCCCTGAGTTTTAGGGGCCCTAATCCTGATTCTGAAAATTCTGAAAATTCTAGGGTTTGTACAGAATTACTTGGGTGTCTTAACTAGGGTTTTCTAGTGGGTAATTTATAAATTATTCTTTTTATTTCTAGAATAATGATTTTAAATTTATGGTTATTACATGATGCTTGTTCGATCACCGCTATATTTGAATTGCTTCATTCACTACAACACCTTGTGGCGTTAGTATAACTTGCAGCTTGTACTGATCACGATCGAGCGTTTCATGCAAACTATTACATTTGAGCTTGTTGATTCTAAGTTCATCCAGTGGATGTTATTGCTTCTAGAACTCATTTACATATTGTGAACGTTCATATAGAATTCGATTGGTCGAAGTTCCTGTTCATTATTGGATCCCTGTTAACTTAGTCACACTAGTGACAGTATCAGTATGTCTCATTTTCCCTTGACATCAAATTCTGAAACACGTTTCTTTTAATCGTTGGGTTCTTATGGTTGTAATAAGTCCTTGAATTCACATAATTTGAATAAGTCTTGATTCAATTTCATGTTCATTAATTTTGGCAATATTCGTATTTACCTACACATTACGTAACTCTAAGGAGTTAACGTAATCTAAATTTCGAGGACGAAATTTTATTAACAGGGGGAGAATGTGACAACCGGTAAAATTTTCAGGTTAATCCGTACACATAACTAATAATGCTTGACTCCATAAACGTGCATTATACTTAATTTTCAGTATTTAATAGTCATACGTCTAGCAAAGTTCGTACATTCATGAAATGTATGCGCCAAATTTTAAAACACTACCGTTGTGTGGTTAATGGATAAACGAGCACGAATATTGGTGATAGGATAAATCATATCTTATACATGATTATTTTAATAGATGCCATATATATATATATATATATATATGGTTAAACTAAAATTAAACTCTATAAAAAAATCACCTTTTGTGTTCTCTTGTTTTTTTTTTTTGGATTCTAAGTCCTTGCGTAGTGGGGCGCCATGTGGCCTTATAAAGCCCCATAAAGCCCTTGAACACCATTACAGGGGGCTTTATGAGGGCGCTATAAATGAAAATTGGGGGTATAGCGCGATAATTATAACGGCGCCATGCATGTTGCTTTTTTCCTCTCCACACACAGACATATATACATACATATATATATGTATAATTTAAGGGTTTATTAATTAATTGGGTAATGATGAGGTAGGGACGTTATGACTACGGGCTTAAATGCATAACGCCCACACGCTGACGTGGCGCGCCACGTGTCGCATAACGCCCCCAAAGGGGCGTTATGACTACGCATGGCCTAAGAAATAGAAAGAATCATAATCAATCCAACAAACTCACATGTTGCATATATGCGTGAGTCAAATCATTTTTTTTATGAGATGTATTTTTTTTTCCTATTTGAAGACACCAAAGACACCTAAATCAATAGTTAATTCATTTTACTACATACTCTTTCCTTACTTTTTGCCTTGGAAATAAACGGCTACTTGAAAAGAATACACACAAGGGTTTGATTATTAAACCAATTGGAATACACAACCTTGAATGCTTGTCTATAGTTTATTTTAATAATTAAAATAGTACTCCACTTTTTCATACAAGACAAGGGATCATGGATTAAATACTCTGTAAAGGACAAGCTTCATCATTAATTCAAACCATCCCATTACAATCGGTTATACACAAACCTATTCGTTTTCTTTCTAGTTCAAAATCCTAAATTCTCTAGTTAAGGGCTATTGTTCTTGTGACTTATCGGTTACTTACTTAAGACCCCACATGTTCCCACTATAAAGAGACTATTAGTAGAAACTCTTGACACATTCATTCCTCAATATTATTATCTCTCAGTTCTATATCCCAGCCCAAACCCACACCCAAATCGATCCCACATCCAAGAGAATTCCAAGATTTTTTTAGTGTTTAAGTTCTATTATCCCCACCTCTTTCAAAACACACATCTAAAAATAAGAAACTCACATTCACTCATCATTTTACTCAGACACACACGCCCACAAGTTCTCCCTTTCACTCAAGTCTGGCCACCAGAGTGTGGCGGAGGTCGGTGGTGGCGTGCGGCGGCGCTACACAGAGAGAGACGGGAGAGAAAGACCGAGAGACAGAGAGAGAGAGAACTGGCGGTCGGAGTCTCAGATCGGCGGTCGGTTCATTTATCTGGCGGTCCTTGCCTTGGTCCGACGGGTCTCACGGGTTGCAGTGGTTCGTGTCTTTATCCGAAGAGTATCCCGTGATGATGATTGGTTCAAGTTGTTTCAGTCACGGGCTCGGGTCACGGTTCGGGTCAGATTCGTTCAGAAACAGTGGGTGTGCTCGATTGAGTTTTGGTTCAAGTTATTTGGTTCGGATTTTCGTCTCGGTTCAGGTCAAGATGCAAGTTCATGTCGACGAGAGTTAGTTTTGATTTTGGTTGACTCGGTCAAACCGAGTCAACTTAGTGTTCGGGTTTAACTCAGTCAACAGGTCAGACGGTTCGGGTCATCTTACGAAGCGGGTCGGGTCGACTCGGTCAAACTAAGTCGACTCAGACAACTCAGCGAGTCAACTCGGTCAAAGTCAGCCGGTCAACTCGGTTGACTCGGTCAACTCGGTTGACTCGGTAACCCAGTCAACTTTTTTTCGACGTTCGACATGAAGAATGGTAAAGTTTAACGGCGAATCAATTTAAATTTATATAGTTTTATTAATTTCGTGAAACGAGCTTGAACCGATTCGGATTAGTGTTTAAGTTTACATTTTGTTGTTTTTACAAAAAATATATAGATATTGATGATTGAAAAAATTGTTGAATTTTGATAAAATAACGACAACTTGTGTTGTCGGGGGCGTCCAAAAACAGAGGAAACTCTATCCTTTTTTTCAAGAAAATCCGTAAAAGTAAAACGTGTTTTATTGAGAAGCAACAACTATCGATACCCAACGACTTTTATGAAAACCAATATAAATGTGTATATTACTTCAACGACATTTTATAACGTACAAGAACGACGTTAACACATTCTTTTTACAAAAATAAATGTAGTTTTCTTTATGTCAAATATCGAACAAACAAAATCCTCTTTATAAAAAAAATAAATATAATTTATATATTTATTTCGGATATCAAACAAACGAAGACTTTTATAAAAATAAATATAGATTATATATTTATTCCAAATATCAAAAGATGCGAGTTCGTTTTAAGAAAATAAATATAGTTTATATATTTATTTCAAATATTGCACGACACGAGTCCTTTTATAAAAATAAATATAGTTATATATTTATTTTCAACCAAATCAACCCGACGATTCTTTTGTAAAATAAATATAACTATTTATATTTATTTCAAAACGCCTAAACGGCACACTATAAATCATATATATCGCGTACGAGTTTGTTACATTATATTTTCATACAAATATTTGTTACATACACTACGACTCCTCGGGGCGACAAGCGATCTTAACAATATATTTATATATTTTGATATAAATATTTATTTATTTTTAAATCTCTCAAGAATCAAGTCTTGTCGAGACTATTTGGTTATTAACGACAATAAAACGATACTTATCAAATATGACTTAATCATTTCCGATAAGTTAACTACTTACCGTTGAATCGTTCGATTTACGATTCGGTAGAGCTCGGTGACACGTAGTTTAGTTACTGCGTTATTTAGAAACTTATAAGATATTCCGTGTTAGGAATATTGTAGAATGAACGCTAGCGAGACTCGTCTTGGAAACGACATCACGAAGTCATAATTAGCTAGCTTTGCACAAGGCAATTCAGGTGAGTTCATAACCCCACCTTTTTTACGGCTTTGCATTTTATAAATGTTTTCGGGGTGGAAAGACATGCACGTTTTGCAAGAACATACAAAGTTTTCGAATAAATGAAAACTCAAATTTCTAAATCATGTTACGAACGGATTTCAAGGAACTCAAATGGTTTACGAATGGATTATACTAAATATACCGGTTTTTACAAAACAAATGCGTATTATCGAAATGTGAATGATTTTCATGACTAGGGGAGGTTCAGCCTTAGAGGCTGGGGAGGTTCACTCTTAGAGGCTGGGGTGAAATACATGTTACAATTATACAGACATTTTTGTACATGGTATGGTTAGCTTAAGGAGGGACTTTTCATACATCGTTATCATACACCGTTAGATCATGTGAGTGGGTAGGCTTCTACTAAAGGCCATTAATCCTCGTCGTAGGACCAAGGGACATGAGTGATAGATCTATTTGGGTGTAGCGAGCCCACCCCCATAGGCCGGGGCGGCCCATAGTGGTGACTGTGTCTTACAGCCGGAAGCCCGGTGCAACTCCGCTAGGTTTGAGTCTTCCTGCATCACTTCACACATATCAATGGCCTTACAAACCATTGGTGATCTTTTTTTTTCCTTATTGCTACATACGAGGGACTTTCATACATCTTTAAAGGGTTATACATACATCGTTTACAAAGGTTTATACATACAAGACATATTTCAAAGGTTTATACATACATACTTATAGAAATACTTGATTTATACAAATTAAATACCATGTTTCGTACAAATTCAAAGTATAGGATTATGCGGGAATGGAGTCAAAGTCAGGGTGGGCATTGGCGGTTATACGAACATTACAAATACAAGAGTTTACAAATACATGGTTTTACGAACATAATTCGTTACAAATACAAAGTTTCCATATAACTTGACAAGAAAATGATTTCTAAATTCGTTTTCTCAATATTATTTCACAAACCAGTTATTCAAAAGATTTATTTCAAATCTTTTACAAACAAACTATGAAATCGCTCAACTTTATGTTGACTTTTTCGCATGTTCTTTCTCAGGTTACAATTTCAAAACTATGGAACGGTTGGAATAGGAGAACCCATGGGAATTCGAGTAATTAGCGGGCGTTAAATTTCTAGAATTCTTAGCTTATTTACTTCCGCTGTGCAATGAAGATACCGGTCCAGTCACGCCAATGCTCTGATATTCGGGGTGTGACATAAAAACTATCAACATTATCAACACTTGTTTCTTTATAATCAAATTAAATTAGTATAACTACAGTTAATAAAAATAAGCCACAAACCTAAAATGCAACTCTCCTATCAAAGAAGGTAGCACATATAACTACTGTTCACGATGTTGCAACAATCTATACTTTCTATAAAACGAGAAATCTAAGTGACATAAGAAAAAGCTTCATTGGCATTTAATGATGTTGGAACAATGCAACTCTCCCATCAAAGAATGTAGCACATGCAACTTTTCATGATGTTGCAACAATGATATTGCAACTTCGATGTTGAAATGTTGATGTGTGATGGTAAGCTTCATTGGAACGATAATGTGTAAACATAATCAACAAATGTTCGAACAAAGAACTGTAATCGGAGATTAACCGGCTGAATTATGAGAGCTATGCATTTGAGAGAGATATATGCTCGCGGATATAAGAGAGATGAGTTGAAATTTGAATGTGGAGCCAGATTAATATATGTTATTTATATGGTTTGAATTTTGAATTTTGAATCTAGAACCAGAATTTTGAATCTGGCCAGAGGTTTGCTTTTTTTATGAAGAGCAGAGGTTTGAATTATGAATGAAGAGTAGAGGTTTTAATTTTGAATGAAGTGTAGAGGTTTGACTTTTAAATGAAGGGTAGAGGTTAGAATTTAAAAGGTATTTTGAATTAAGCTTTATGATGCAATAATGACCTAAGAAAAACATTATTGGATAGCCTCTATGGCTGCGACCTCAGCCTTTCTTATGTCACTGAGATTTCTCCTTTTATAGAAAGTATAGATATTAGCGTTAAAATATAAAAAAATAAAAGAAAAAAATAGTAAGCCGATAACCTGGTAATTTCACGCTATTCTAACACCAAAATAAAGTTTAGTTACTAAATGCAAAAAAGTTTGTATAATTTAATTAAAACATATTGTAAACTTGGTTATGTTAGAAACAAAAAAAAGTTTGAATGATTTAAGTGGAACATATGATAAACTTGGTTACATTTCTATGGTATTTTCCCCATAAAATAATAATTGAAAGTTCAATAAGTAGTTCAACCTGCTTTTTTTTCTATATGGTTCTTCGATTTTAGACAATTTTATCGATATTTCTAATGTTAATTTGGTAATCCACTATCATAGTGACGTACGTAGTTTCGTGCTTACCACTAGAACAATATTGTAAGATCAAATCATTAGAAGTGTAAAGTTTGATGGTGTGTAAATATACAAATATTGTTCTTCTAAAAAAATTAAGTATAATTATATGCCCATGAAATTCTCATTATTCTTTCTAAATGGAAATAAGAAAATATTAATATTAATATAATTCAAGAATTGTACAGCCAAAATTAGGTAACAAAACCATAGTGTATTAATTAACATTAAAGTTACACCAATCGTACCAATATGGGTGCCGGTTCTACTGTTTGTTTAGATACGCTTTGGGTGTCGCTTTCTTGGTGCATTCCCAAGCAAAGTGTCCTAAGTTGTTACAGTTGTATCACCTTACGGTCTGTCTCAAGTTTGTCTATTATCATTTGAGTTTTTATTCGTATATTTTCCACAACCTCGTCCTCTTCTATAACCTTGTGCATGGCCCTGAACACATTGATAGTTGCTTGAGGATTCTCGTCCTTTACCTTATGGTTTCGATTTGTCTTCAATTTTTTTTATTTTCCCTGACACTATCTTACAAAAAAAGATTATGAAGGATTCACTATCTTAACCTTCGCACACTTATAAATTGTCTTCAAATGCATTTAATGTCCCAATGTCCTCTTTAAATAATATGTTTTTGACTTCCAAGTTTAGTTCAGTGGAGGTTAGTATTGGCAAGAATTTTACTGATGACGAGTTTAATAATTTCGTAGGACCGATTTTGACGTGTAGATCTTGATTAAACTTGACTTAGAACATGTGCGGAATCCAAATTACAAGATAGTGAACACTATAATTTCAAAATATATCTTTTTTATATAGAATTCGGCAGCATAACGTTGTGTTTACAAATCTTATCAAAAAGCTCCAAAGTGTAATTTATGAGCACATGCGCACGGTGGTCCTATATATAGACCTTTGTCCTCCATGCGCATGACTCCTACGGTCCTATAACTCAAACGTGCGTATGACTCATGCACGTGTATGACTCATCACAAAATCAAATCAAACTTTAACAATCAAGCATGCTATGCTACCTATAAACAAACAGACACTAACAAAGACGTAGGCTTTAGACATTAGTGTATCAACAGAATCCCCCTTGGATGTTGCTGCAGTCTTGTCTGGTTTTCAAAATCTTCAATTTTTCATACCAAAAACCTGCTTCTAATACCCCTTTCGATGTTCTTCAAAGCTCTTCTTTTGTCTTTGATCGGTGAGTGGCGGTTTCATATATTTGAACCTCGAGATAGACATTTTCTTAGTCCTCTCGACTATCTTCTCTAACCTATTTTGTTCTCCCTCTTCTTCTTTCTTCTCTAACTCCCTCCGGTTACTTTCCCACATTCGACCTAAATATATTCCATAGCAAAGCATATTGTAATAACCCTGTGAAATTGCATAGCTTGTTCTCGATCTTCACGTCTATAGAATATTTTTTTGAAGAATAAGATCTCAATGTCTTTGTCCGACATATTTACCAACCACATAGGGTCATCTACTTTGATATTCCTCCCGTCTTTATCTCCTCCACACAATACAATCATTGCCTCGCCTGTTTTCTCATCATAATACCACCAGTTGAAATATTTATATATGTCTTGCTCCATCTCATGAAATGGTATCACTCTCAACACCTTTAGCCTATTTTATTTTAGCGTGACATCTATCTCTGTTTTTGATACTATGTGTTTTGGCTCCTGAGCTTTCCAATACTTGAACTTGATACGAGCTTCTCGCTTGATAAACCTTAGTGCATGCTTATTATACTGATTCTGTTCATAATTGATCATCTTCAGTCTACAAACTCCTTAACATCCCACCAAGGTAAGCTGTTGATACCATTTATAACCCTCCGTACTCTCTTTGTATAGCTATCTTCTTTATTTTAGGAATCCAACTCCAAGTAATAATGTCTCCCAAAGATATATCTTTATGTTGTGTGAAGAACTTTAATGGCCTTCGAAACTTTCTATCATCTTTCAACTCCTTGAACCACTTTACACGTTGAACAATCGTATCAACATCATCAACCTTTGGCACATTTCCTTGACTTTCTTCAACTTTCTGTTTAAACACATCTTCAACTTCTTCAGCAAACATTTTGTTAAACGTTGGAAACTGTTCATTTATATTATTAGTATCGAACCTCAGTATCTTTAAGATCATCTTCAATCTCTACTATGTCATAATCATCAGCATCGACTACAAGTTCAAATATGAAATCCTCTTATTTATCATCATTATCAATATCTTCCACATCCTTCTCGAAATCAAACTCAAAATCATCTTTAGATATTCCACACAATCCAGCCAATTCTTCCTTTGTGAATTTATGCACGTATTCACCTTCTTCGATATCGTAATTTGATTCAAGAAATTTTGCATTTATTGTACTTGCAGGAACAAACATGAATGGTACCGTGTTTGTGATAATTCCTCTAGTTTCCACACTATATACTATCAAAGATCTTTTAGTATTCTTTGTTGATACATACTATGTGGATACGGCTCGGCTCGGTTCGACTCGGCTACGAAGTGAAGGCCGTAGTCAAGACAACCTCCTGTCTTGACTCGGTATGCTACTAACTTTGTAACGATTGATGATAATGCAACTGCGTGTGTGCAGTTTGCATTATTAGTTTAAGTATAAGTATTGTCTGTTTGTTTGGTACAATCCACGATGAAGCCCAAGTCAAACAAAGCCCAACATGACGAAAACCCTTTGGCCCAATCACATGCGATGAAAACAGGATGTGACGAAATCACATGATTTCGTCGTGATGAACATGGATTTCGTCGTGATGTTTTGTGTTCACCGAGGGGTGTTCGTCGACTATGGGATTTCGTCATGGTTTCACTATATATACACTCACAACAGACAGAACACAGAGTGGAAGTCTGAATAGATTTCATTAGAGCGAACACACTGTAAACACACACACACTGAGAGTTTATGAGAGCATCTTGTAAGCATTGCTTTGTAACGGTTTTCTAGATTAATACATTGGAGTGTTAATCGGTGAATCTTGTGTTTTACGTGTTCATAACTTGGTTTAACTTACCCGTTTGGATTCCGCACTCTCGGGTTTGTCGGAAAACAGGAATAGAGGTTGACTCGATCCTCCGGGTGGACCTACAATTGGTATCAGAGCATTGGCTTGATTCCTTGTTAAAACCAACTTTGTGTTCTTGATTTTTCTTAGTTTTTAATGTGTTTTTCTTGAGTTTTGATCTTTAAAGTTCATACATTTTCTGGAAAAAACGTTGTTAAAATCTTGAAAATCTTGGTATTTTTGCTTCTAGTTCATATAAAACCTTGTTAAAACTCTTGTATAGATGTTAGTATTGGGTTTTTATTGAACTTTATTGCAAAATTGTTGATGATCGGAAATTTTCAGGTGACCGGAATCTTCATCTAGTTCATCACATCTTCAAACTGTTCTTAAATATTATCTATGTTTGATCTGACTTGTGATTGAATTATTGTTGTTGTTAAATATAAAATTGTTGTTTGAAAAAGGTGTACACAAGCATGATAAGGGTTGGTTAGTATGGCAGAAAAGCATGGTTGTTTGACAAAAGAAGTTTGTGTGTCAGGATAAGATTTGATTTTGAGAAATATCTTGCAAGTTGTTGGTCACAATTGTCAACGAAATCACATCCAGTTTCGTCAAACATCAGCGACGAAAACAACACTGATTTCGTCAAACATCACCGACGAAAACAACCCTGACTTTGTCTAACAGATCAGCGACGAAAACCCTATTTCGTCAAACATACCAGTGGACGAAATCACCCAATTTCATCAACACTTCCAGCGATGAAATCACCCAATTTCTTCAACACTTGCAGCGACGAAGACTCCAGATTTCGTCATCATCCTACAGCGACGAAAACCCCTATATCAGCGATGAAAACCCCTTGATTTCGTCACATATCTTTTCATATTATTAACAGAAGCTTTTTAAAACATTCTTAACTGTTTGATTTGTGAGATTTAATCAGGTATTCATCATTATACATTCAAAATGAATCCGAATTGGTGGGGTACTCCGTCAACTGCAGAGAGCAAGTATAGAAGTACGGGTTTATCTCCATCATGGGCCGAATCTCCCATACCCGCATCTAATACGGAGAGCAAGTATAGAAGCACCGGTTTGTCGCCATCATGGGAAGAATCTCCCGCACCCGCATCTTCGCAAGCGAATCCAATGTCGATAGGTCAATGGGCGTTTGTTTCAAATCAAACTCCAAGTATTCAAAGTATACTCCTAAGCGAAAGCGAGACCGGAAGTCTAAATCGCCCACCGAAACTGATGCACATAAACGAATATCCTGGACGGGTAGATAGATTCCATACGTATGTCCTTGGGCAAAACACGAAATTGTGGTTATGTTTTACTACGGATTTCGATCAAGCTCTTGAGGTTACCGCTTCAACTGCCGCTACATTTGCAGATCTTACGGAAGACGAGAAAAAGGCATATGATTTAGAAAAGAAAGCATATGTTATTCTGACTCAGGCGTTGAGCAAGGATATATATCATCAGTTTGTCAGTTTCAAGACGTCAAAGCGATTATGGGATGCATTGAAGACAAGAGGTCTAGGAAATGAAAAATCACGTCAATTGCGACATGATTTACTAAAGAAGGAGTTTGATGGCTTCACATGTATGGAAAGTGAATCTTTGGGAGATATGACAAGTCGATTTTATCACCTGCTGACTAAATTGAGTAATTATGGGGTAGTAACAACTCCAGCAGAGGTAGTCAGAAAGTTTGCCAATGCATTGCCACCTCAATGGAATGGTTTCTTGGAAATCCTGAAATACAATGGTGCATTGGCTACAACAAACATCAATGACTTGGTTCAGCTCTTGGAGAACAAAGATCAGGAAGAAACCCTAAAGGCAAAGAAGGTTCCAGTGCGACAAAATCCTGATATGTATTATGGAACTTCCAACACTTCTGCAAGACCTGCTTCACATGCTCCACTTCAAACGGCATTTGTCACAAGCACAGATCTATATGGCAATCCGATACAAGTTCCTGTAAAGCCAGCTCCAACCACAGACTTGTATGGAAATCCACTACAACCAGCTCCACAACAGCAAAGCTACAGGCCATCTACCGTAACAACTGATTTGTATGGGAATCCACTTCCTGCTCAACAACAAGCTTGTTATGGAAGCACATCATCTGCTGGTCAACCATCAAAGTCAAATACAGTATGGCTTGACACGTCAAACTTCTCCAAAGTTAGCGTTGAAGTAGCTAAAGATCATATGGAGATACTAAACACATTGGTGAGCTCGTATTGTAGGTTGATTGCAGGGCAGATCGGAAACATCAATCTAACTCAAGAAGATTATCAGCAGATCGATAAAGAAGAGATGGATATGATGGACATGAAATGGGCTTTCGCTAGTGCTGTAAGGCGAGCAAAGGACTTCATGGAACGGGCGGGTAGAACCAGCTTGGAAAGCAAGAAAGATACCAAGTATGGGTTCGACAAGCAATCCGTCAAGTGCTTTAACTATGGTGAACGTGGTCATTTCAAGCGGGAATGCACAAAGCCAACACAACATTGGAACCAAAATCCTTTCAGAGGTCAAGGCAACCAACAGAATCAGATTCAAACTAGGAATAACGATCGCACCTTGGTTCCTACAAACAATCAAGCAAGACCATCGAACACCAATCAGGCTCTTGTGGTGCAAATAGATGAAGGTTGCGACTGGTCAATGCAATTAGGCATTGGTGATCAGGGAGGAGCAGCTTGTTTTGCTGAAACTGCTAAGGATTTGAAGCACGCCAGTGGTGGAGAATCTTCCGCCAGTGGTGGTGAATATTCAGATGAAGAGAGTTCTGGTGATTCAAGGAGTTCAGATGAGGAAACCTCAACCTCAGGCGAAGATTATTCTGATGATGTATCTAGTGGGAGAATCAATGCAGATATCGATGAATTGTTAGGAAAAGCTGCAGCAAGGAATGATAGAAGATCTATTCTGGTGGATCAAGCTGCTTATTCTTCTTCTTCTTCTCTTTATTCAGCCTTTATGGCTAATGGCGGCAGTTCATCAAGCCAGGTATGTGTCGATGAACCAACTGTCCTTAATTGTGATAATTGTGATAGCTTAAGTGTTAAATTTGCTGATTTAGATGCTAATATGTCTGAGTTGCAAAGCAAACTTGATGCTTTAAATGCTGAATTATCTGACTTGCAAAGCAAACATGAGGCTTTGCAAAAGAAATATGAAGTGACAAATATCCACAATCAAAAGTTGATAGTGGATCTCTCGAAATGCAAAGAGGCTAACATGTTTTATGAAAACCATGAAAAGGAATTTAAAATGGTGGTTGCAAATTTAAGAAAAGATAAAATCGAGCTGACAAAAATGGTTTCAAGAAAACAAACTGACATAAACTGTTATATCAATCGTCTTGAGATCATGCAAAAAGAATTAGCCTGTACAAAGTGTGAAAGTGAGGCGATCCGGCTTAAGCTAGACAGTTATTCAAACTATAGATACGTGCTAGATCACATCATTGACACACAAAAAGAGAAAAAGGATGTCACGTGCATTGGATACAAGAAATGTCCACCACCTGTTAGACAAAATTATGATGCCATGCCTGATGTGGAGGATAGAACTCATTATGAGGAATCTGTTCCTTTAGACATTGAGGAATTTACAACTGGACTTGGATACAAAAATGAAGTATCATCAGATTCGGATGTTTCAACAGTTTCAAGTGTGTCTTCTGCTGAACAGAATCAAGATCTTCCAGTTATTGTTGAGGATGCTGATTCTTCAAATGATGAATCTAATGATACTGACTCAGCACAGTCAGATGCGGTAATCAAAGAAGAGGACATACCTCTTGAGAATCATATTCTATGTGATCCTCCCGCAAAACCTGCTACGACTGTTCTGACCAAGTCCACGTCCACTTCCTCACAAGAGTCTGAGAGTGTGAATTTGCTGTACACTCTTGTTGGTGATGATAAAATCTATTCTGACAAAGATTTTCCTATTAAGAATGTTAATCAATCTTTAATTAGTAAAATTTTTGAGGATTCAGCAAGTAAGTTCTTGGGAAAGACAGGATCACACCTTGTGGTAACACAATGTCCTCCGATTCCAAGAGCTGAAATTCGCAAACAAAATGGCAATCAAAGATTACCAACTGAGAAACTTTAGCAAAATCACACGAAACCAATAGGTAAATCACCGACTCAAGGTCAAAAGAAACAGACCCAAAAGAAGAACAAGAAAGTGAACTTTGTGAAATCGAAGGGAACAGATAAACTTGAAACATTTGCCAATAAATCTAACTTAGATCATGTTAATCAAGTTAAAATGTTGAAAAGAAATGAACCAAACAGTTCAAAACCAAGTACCTCGGGATCACACAGTTCATCGACAAGACAATCACATGATACTTCGGGGTTTGTAGAATGAAGATCATGTTTTTCATGTGGTACATTTGGACATATTATTCGAAATTGTCCATATCTTCATAAACTAAAAGCGAAAGTTGATGATCCCCGTGACCAAATTGTGTTAGTGCATATGTCTGTCGACTTCGTCTTGTATCGAGTCTTGTATTAGATTAGATAGATCAGGGCACGAAAAACGAGATTTGTGTGATTGTGAGTATTTCGCACGAAATGACACAAGGTCATTTCGCACGAAATAGTCATTGGCTATTTCGTACGAAATGAGCTTTGCCTATTTCGTACGAAATCAACACACTATATATATGTGCTTTGTGATCTTCATTTGTAACTTTCCGGTTTCAGTGTCGAACTGCTGCCGAAGTGTCTACTTGCTGTAAAACGTTGTTATATCAATCAAAAGACAGTTTAAAGTGATTTGCAAGCTGAATCAACTTAATATGTTTGTTTCCGCCTCTCGTATTGAGGAAAAACTCTTCTGAACGACTCATTTGGTCGTGCAAACGATCCTACAATTGGTATCAGAGCTCAGGAGGAAGAGTTCTTACCGATTCAGCTCAAAAATCTGATTTCTACACCTTCTTTTTCAAAATTAACAAGTTTTGACGATTAAAATGGTTTGAATTTTACACATTATATGCGAAACATCGTTTTAACAAAGCCTTGAAAGAATTGGACCTAAAATCAACCTAAAAATTGATCAATTGGACAAAAATCTGATCGACATGATGACGTCAGCAGTATTTCGCACGGAATAGATCCTTCATTTCGCACGAAATCAGCATATAGTGTGAGCTATTTCGTACGAAATCACTGTTTCGTACCAAAGTGTTCTCATTTCGTGTGAAAGTCTGTTATTTCGCACGAAATCAGCTAAAATTTGGTTCATTTCGCACGAAATACCTTATTTCGTGTGAAAATATTTCATTTCGTACTGAAGCACCTTATTTCGTACCAAAATTCTTATTTCGTGTGAAAGATTATTTCGTTTGAAGTTGTTTTGCAGGCTATTTCGCATCAGAGTGTCATTTCGCACCAAGACTATTTCGTGTGAAAACTGATTTCGTTTGAAAGTAACTGATTTTGTGAAACTTGATACCGAATCATGGAAGAGGAATTTTATAACGCATTTGCTACTGCCCTGAGTACTCCTGTTACCATTACTCAGAGTATGAACATGGAAAATGAGACAGGAACTTTGCAAAAACCCCCCGAAGTTAATGGGAATTGAGGAATATTATGGTTGGAAAGATCGGTTTGAAAACTGGGTTCAAGCAATTCATTTGAGATCTTGGGAGTGTATTGAGAAAAGGTATGTTATACCTCGTACAGATATGGGAGTTATCAAAACTATTTCTGAATTTTCAGAAAAAGAAAGAGTCATGTATAAAGCAGAAAAGATGATGATCAGTTTACTTCAGCAAGCTATTAAAGAAGACATCTTCATATTACTTCAACATGATAATACTTCACGTTCAATTTGGGAAGCACTTCGAGTTAAATTTAAGGGAAGTGAGAAGATGACCCGGAATAAGAAATCATTGTTAAAGAAAGAATTTGATCTGTTTACAAGTTTGCTGGGTGAAAATACCAAGAAACTGATTGAAAGATATTGTCACTTAGTTCGTTCAATGTCTTTGTTAGAGATAACTAAAGAACGAGAAGAATGGGTCGACAAATTGGCTGATGCTTTACCTAAAAAAGAATGGGGTACATTTTTGATGATATTAAAGAATACTGGAGAATATGATGGCTTGTCAATTTCTCAGTTCATCGAAAAGATTGAAGGACAAGATCTTGAGCAGCAAAAGATTGCTAGGATGAACAATCCAAGTGGTCAACAAGACATTAAGATGTACTCTAAAGGAAGTGTTCTGGATGTTGAAGCAAGTCCAAAAATCCAAACTGCTTTTAGTGCAGAAAGCTCATCTGGATCAGTCAATCAAAGTCCAAACAACAGCAGTGGATTTTCTTCATATCCAAGTGTTAATCCTAAATCTTTAACTTCAAGTGATCAGTTCCAAAGCTCAAACAATAATAATGGACATGTGTTACACTGTAACATTGCATTGCATCTTCAGAACGGTCAAAATTTCTCTGAAGAGATTGCTAAAGGCCACATGTCATTACTTGCTACAGTGTTAGAATCATATGAGGGATTGGTTGCAGGAAGGATCGAAAATCCTATGATGACGAAAGAGGATTACGATCAGATAGATGCAGAAGAAATGGAACTTATGGATATCAAGTGGTGTTTAGCGAGTGTTTTGAGGAGAGCTGAAAAATTTAAGATGATTACAGGAAGAGATGATTTTAGGGATGCTAATATTTCTACTTTGGGTTTTGATAAATCTAAAATTACTTGTTTTCGATGCAGGGAGAAAGGACATTTCAAAAGGGAATGTAAAAATCGAGAAGCAAGTGGAGCACAAAATCCGTTTGGAAATACTGATTATTATCGGAAAGCTATATATCAACAAGTTGCTCATCAACCGTATCAACAAAAAGAACCACAAACTGCACATGCTAAAATGATCGAAGAAGCAAATAAAAAAAGCTTATTTTGGCATAATTGATCAAGATGATGAAAAAGTGGCAGAAGGCTTTAGCTGGGATAAATACATTCCACCTGATTCAAAAATGGTAGCGTTGACTGCAAAAATAATCCAAGAGCCAGATTTGATGAAGGAATGGATGAAAGTGTTTGCTGATGATGAGAAGAATCAAGATGGAGAATTTGTTTCTTCAGATGATTGTTCAGAAAAGACAACAGT
This sequence comes from Helianthus tuberosus, assembly GCA_030545235.1. Taxonomy (NCBI): domain Eukaryota; kingdom Viridiplantae; phylum Streptophyta; class Magnoliopsida; order Asterales; family Asteraceae; genus Helianthus; species Helianthus tuberosus. The sequence goes on along the minus strand of CM060366.1, from coordinate 175,080,301 downwards.
ATTTGATCAATCATCATCTGATAGTGATGATGAAGAAGAAACTCAAATAAATATTGGAAAATCTGTATTATCTCCTGAAAGTTTTGAATTTTATTTTGCAGATAGATTGGAGAAGCTGAAGGAGAAACGTGCAGCAAAAGAACAGATAAAAAAGGAATATGAAAGTGTTGCTCAAAAGGAAAAGTCTGAACAAAGTGAAGAAGTTAAAGTTGCTGAGAAGATGATTGAAGCTAAGAAGATAATCGAAGTTAAAAAGATAGTCGAAATTGAAAAGATTGTTGAGGTCATCAAACCGTGTCAAAAGTGTTTGGAATCTTGCAAACAATGTGAAGAAAAGGATGAGAAGTTGAGTGAGCAAGATAAGATGAAAGAAAAATTACTGTTCAATCTCAATTATGTGAAATAATCGTATGATGTGTTGAATAGAACAGTGAATGGTCTACAAAAGACAAATTCTGAAAGAGAAGATGCTTTAACCATGATGAATGCCGTGATGATGACTAAGCAGAAGGCCATTAATCATTATATTGAAGAATGTGCAAAGCTGAATCAGGAGTTGGAGACAGAAATGATAGAAAATGAAAGAATCAGACAATTGTTACAAAGTTATTCAAGTTCTGATTATTTGATTGCAGGTTTTGAAGCTTTTCAGGATAAGAAGACTGAAGAGAAAGATACTGGTAAGAAACAAAGTGCAAATTATAACAAGTGTCCGCCTCCGTTCTGGGAAGGTTATTCTCCCAGAAAACCAAATGAGGAGCAAGTCAAAAAGGCAATCAATATAAAGTTAAAGTCCGAAACAACTGATGAGTTACCAGAAAACATTGACGTCACGTTCACATCATCTGACATTGATCATGAGTCTGAGTTAATAAAGAAAGTGGTCGATCAGGTGGTGGATAAAGATGAGGAGTCAGAGTCAAAATCCGAGTCTGGAAGTTCGAGTTCGTCGGTCAATAGTCCAAAATTGTCGGTTAAAAGAGTTTACAATAAAGAATTCCTGTTATAAAAATCTAATTTGAATGACGAACCAATCAAAGTGGCATCTACTTTGAATGATTCAGACAAATTATATTCTGATGAGGAATTTCCAATAAGAGGTGTTAAAACTGAAATGATCAATAAGGTTTTCAAATTAACAGAAATTAATATTTCTGAAATAAAAGATGTAAATCTTTTTGAAAAACCTAAATCTTACACCTCAAGAGTTCAACAACGTTTAAACAAGAAAAAGGGTTACAGTTCTGGTTCAGGTTATCGAAAGAAACCAAACCATAACAGTAATTTCAAAAGAAAAGGTCTCGGTTTTATTCCACCAAAAAATCATAAAAAAGAGAAAATTTATAAATAAAAAACTGTATTTGTTTCAGGAGCAAGTTCAGAGGAATAAGAAAAAAGCTCATTCTGGAAGCAATCAAACAAAGAGTTCTTTTCAGAAAAACAAAAGTTTGAGAAGAATGGAGTTTATAAGAGAAAAGAAACAAGAACCTGTTACCGATGTCAAGAAGTTGGTCACATAGCCTGGAACTGTACAATGGCTACTAATACAAAACAGGAAGTTGTTTCTAAACTCAAAGAAAAGATTGTTGATAAAACCGAACCACCAACTGAAAAGTTCAAAGTTTTTAAAAATAAAAAATATGAGGTTGGTGAATGTTCGAAAAAGTTTTATAAGAGAAGAGTGAATCTTCACAACCAAAAATGGGTTGTTAAGAAATCTGATGTGAAAATCGGCGATGAATCTGATTCCACAAAGTCAGAGGAGCCACAAATTGTTCAAAAAGAAGAAAATTTAATTCCTCCAATGGATGATGTCAACTTTCCACCATTGAGAACTGAAAATTTTAAACAAAAGGTTTGTAAGGTTGAGATTTCGAATCAATTCTATTCTGAGAAGAAAGAATTTGATGTCGAAAGAGTTTTTAATGAAAATGTGAAAAAGATTTTTGGGAAGATGGTCGAAGGAAAGGTAAAATGGGTAAACGATTTTTATGAAACAAAGAAGGCAACTTACACCCCAAGTGAAGATGAAGAGGTTACATCCAAGTTTGGTCAGGCTTGGATGTCTGTTTTTCATATGTGAAAAGTATGACTTACCGGAGCTCCCAGGTTGGTAAGTGTGGAGCAGGTATAGGCATCTTTCTTGAATTATGTTTGTTTGAATGAACCTACAAGTGGTTATTGGTTTGTTACTATAAGTGGTGAATCAGGGACATTAAGTTGTACTTGATTTCCTACAAGTGGTATTTGTTGATTAAATTTAAAACTGTTATATTTTTCAAAAGGTTGAAGTTGAAAGAACAAGGTGATGAATTGATCCCCTAACCTACAAGTGGTAAAATCAGCAAAACTAATTTTCCGAAAAAACCATTTGATTAAAACAAACTTTAGTGTTTTGAAATCATAATGGGAAAATAGTTTGTTGTTAGGGGGAGTTCTGATTGTTTATGACAAGTGGATGGCGATTTGATGCAATTCACAACAGTTGTCACTTTTCTTGTATAGTTTGTTTTCAAAAATTTTTAAAATGGTTTTGAATTTTAGGGGGAGTAAGAAATTTCTGAAAATACAAAAACATTTGAAAATTTGAAAGAGTCAAAAACTTGATATAATAAAAAATGAGTTTTGTTGAGAAAAGAGGAAATGATAGTACATCAGTGGACTATCACAACATGCTAAAGAATTGGAAAGATAAAATGTGATAAACGGTCTCACTGATGATATGCCAGTAGGTTTTTGCACATTTAGTAGATTGTGTCGAGATATAAACCTAAATTTCAAACTTACTTATCTCGTGGGTAACATCTCTCGGATATATGAGTAACCCCCAAAATCTTGTTTGAAAGATCCTTCTTTCTGAGATACTAGGTCTTTATAGTCAGTGATATCTGGGGTATTATCCCGGGACTTCTTATTTTGCGGAAGCAATGGCCTATTCCTCGTATAATACTTTTCGCTAGCTTGAAATATAGCACCATCCTCAACATAAAAAATGATGAAACATTGAAAAATGCTAATCATGTGCTGTTGAAGAAAAGATTCTCTAAAGGGAACACACCTAAAGTCGAAGCCATCATCTATATGATTTTGCGGAAGCAATAGCCTGAGCTCTCATGGCCCTCGCATTTAACCCTTTACAGATATCATCTAGGTATACTCACCTGTAAGACTGAATATTGGGATCTGGATACGGGAGTATATTCTGAGGTGGGACACGCGAATAAGTTTAAGTCTCTTAAAACACTAATCTCGTATCTCGAAACAGTTGAACTTTGTGTGAAAATTTAAGTGGATCAGTATACTGACAATCTAAGTGAATCGTTTAAAACTAAAAATGTTTAAAGCTTAACGGTGTTAGTGATTGGTCTCAAAAACTGATATGATCCTCTTACACAAACTCACAAAAATATTGTTTATAAATATTTCTTTATTGCATTTTCTTTCAAATTCACAAATCCAAAAAGATTTTAAGTGTGTTTTAGCATAAATTTTGAAAATACAAAAAGATTTTCGACAACTGATGTTGGAGAGCTGATTTTCAAAATTCCAAGTGCTAAGCATGATGACAAAAGGTTTGAGAGAATTTGTTTGAGATGTTTGAGATGAAAAATTATTTGAAAAGAAAAATGTTATTTCTTTAATTGGTATATCAGAGATTAACATTGTAAAATCATTTATTGATTGATTAATACCTGCAAGTGGTATATAAATTTGTCAAATTTTAAATTTGTGAAATTTATTGTGAGGTAGAGATGTGTGCAGGTTAGCCGGGTTCCTTATCCTGAGTAGTAAAGAGCCAGGTTACTCTCTTAATACTGTTGATGCTGATGAACTTAAGGAATCAAGAGACCTGATCAAGAGAATTATAAAGTTCAAAGAGCCAGGTTGCGATTCTGAGTCTATGAAGAGGAAGATCAACATTCAAGGGGGAGATTAGTTGATAGAGAGAAGAGAGAGAATTGAGAATGCTTTACATTGTTAGATACTTCGGGAGAGATCGAGAAGACTGATAAATATTGAAGATTTCGAAGACTCGACACTGAAGACTTTGTCAACATCCAAGGGGGAGTCTGTTAGTGCATATGTCTGTCGACTTCGTCTTGTATTAGATTAGATAGATCAGGGCACGAAAAACGAGATTTGTGTGATTGTGAGTATTTCGCACGAAATGACACAAGGTTATTTCGCACGAAATAGTCATTGGCTATTTCGTATGAAATGAGCTTTCCCTATTTCGTACGAAATCAACACACTATATATATGTGCTTTGTGATCTTCATCTGTAACTTTCCGGTTTCAGTGTCGAATTGCTGCCGAAGTGTCTACTCGTTGTAAAACGTTGTTATATCAATCAAAATACCGTTTAAAGTGATTTTCAAGCTGAATCAACTTAATACGTTTGTTTCCGCCTCTCGTATTGAGGAAAAACTCTTCTGAATGACTCATTTATTCGTGAAAACGATCCTACAAATTGACCGTAAGTGATCTGTTTCATCAAAACCAGATTCCCATCTTGTAAAAGAAAGGGAAAAGAAACAGAAACGCCAACAGGTCAAGAAAATTGAAAAAGCGATTAAAACCGACGTGGTTAACAAAACATCTGTTTCTGTCAAACCAGACAATTCAAAAACTCCAGACAATCATGAAGTTAAGATTTTAATGAATAAAACCGGTAAAACAAAACAGACCTGGAAACCAAAAACGGTTACTGAATCAGGGGGAACATCACAATTTCCACAACATCGAGAAGTTCAAGTAACTTACGTTGATGAAAATGGAAGACCCAAGACCACAAAGGCTTGGGTCCCCATCTCCAACTAATCATGTGAGTACATGTGCAGGGTGTTCCAGGAGGAACTTTCAGCAGTCATTGGATTGTTGATAGTGGGGCATCCAGGCACATGACCGGCGACATGAAGCTTCTCTACGACGTTAAATCTATAAGAGGAGGTTATGTTGCTTTTGCTGGAGATAAAGGCGGATATATTACTGGAGAAGGAATGGTATCTAACAGGGTTGTAAGTTTTTACATGATCAACTTTGTACAACAGCTTGATCACAATCTTCTCAGCGTTTCACAAATCTGTGATAAACAGTTTTCAGTACACTTTGATGCAAATGGATGTTATGTGCTGAAACCCGGCTTCAAGATTCCAAAAGAATGGATTCTCTTATCAGCTCCAAGGATAAACGATTTATATGTCCTTGATATGAGCGAAGCAATAACAACGACTGCACAAGCAACTTGTTTTATTACAAAAGCCACTGAAAAAGACTCAATCTCTTGGCACAGGCGTATGGGTCACATTCACTTACGAAAAATGAATCATTTGGTGTCAAATAAATTAGTGAATGGTGTTCTTCTTAAAAATTTCCATCTTCAAGACTTCTGTGTTTCATGCCAAAAAGGAAAGAAAACCAAGAAACGACATCCGACTAAGAAGATCAACACGGTGGCAGTTCCTCTTGAACGTTTGCACATGGATTTGTTCGGCCCTGTCAAGCACAAAAGCATTAGGAATGATCCATACTGCCTCGTGATAACTGATGATTATTCAAGATTTTCTTGGGTGGCGTTTATGGCTCACAAGAGTGCAACTTTCGGTATTATCAAAAACTTGATCATTCAGGTTGAGAATTTGTATAAGTTGCAGGTTGGACGAATACGCAGCGACAATGGTACAGAATTTAAAAATCATGCCATGGCGGAGTTTTGTACATCAAAAGGTATTCATCACGAATTTAGTGCAGTGTATACCCCTCAGCAGAACGGCGTCGCTGAACGTAACAACCGTACATTGATCGAGACTACTAGGACGATGTTGGTAGAGTCACAATTGCCGATTCCCTTCTGGACTGAAGCTGTGTCCTCTGCTTGTTATATATTGAACCGAGTCCTTACAGTCAAAAGGCACAACAAGACCTGCTTTGAGTTTCTTCAAAAACGGAAACCAGATTTGTCATATCTTGAACCGTTTGGAGCTCCTTTATGCCACCCCGAACTTAAGAGTCTGGAATCTAAAGACTAAAAGGGTTGAGGAATGGTCTGAGGTCAGAGTACAAAGGCACACTTTACCAGTCAAAAATCCAGGTCAACCATGGATGTTTGAGTACGATGACTTTTTCAATTCGATCAATGTTGAAGCAGTTGAAGAAAATGTTGCGGCAAGGATGTTTTTCGAGAGTTACAATGCAACTGATTCACCGTTGGTTCGTCCAATTGTTGTCAATCAAGAACCAACTTCAATGAATAATAATGCTCTCGACAATGAGGATTTTCATGATGCAACCGAACTGAATTAATCTTCAGAGGATGATGAATTTCTAGATGCAGATCAAGAAGCTCCAACAACAGCTGTACATGGTACTTCAGAGGCTACACCTCCAGTGAACGCCCCTATAACAGCTGAAGCTTCTGCATCAACCTCTTCGTCAGTTCCGGGTATTGAATTAGTTGTTGATCTCAATCTCAACAATCTGGGTACAAACATTCCAGTTCCAGATAATCCAGAAACAAGGATTCACAATACCCATCCTCAACAAAACATCATCTGTAATGTTCAGAGTGGCATTCAAACAAGAAACTTGTTGTGAAACAACAACAATGCAGGCTTGTATGCGGCAATTCGAGAATCTGGTCAACAAAACGATTGGTCTTTCGCGTGTTATGTGTCACAGGAAGAGCCATGAACTTGGAAATAATCTTTGAAAGATAACTCTTGGGTTGAAGCAATGCAGGAAGAACTGCAACAATTCCAGAAACTTGGTGTCTGGAAGCTCGTAGAAAAACCTGCTGATTATAAGAAGATTGGTACCCGTTGGGTGTATATAAATGTAAAAAGGATGACCGTGGAATCGTTATTTGAAACAAAGCAAGATTGGTCGTTCAAGGTTTTCGTCAGATTGAAGGTATAGACTACTACGAAGTGTATGCACCAGTTGCACGTCTGGAAGCCATTCGGATCTTTCTAGCTTATGCTTCATACAAAGGATTCAAGGTTTATCAGATGGACGTCAAAAGTGCATTCTTACATGGTCTAGTCGAAGAAGAGGTGTATGTCGAACAGCCTCCAGGTTTTGAAGATCCTATCCATCCTGATCGGGTTTGGTTGCTGAACAAAGTTCTCTATGGTCTACATCAAGCACCGCGAGCTTGGTACGCAACTTTATCTAATTATCTGCTGGAGAATGGATTTCGCAGAGGTCTTATTAAATTGCACTCTCTTCATAAAAGAACAAGATGGAGATCTTCTACTGGTTCAGGTATATCTGGATGATATTATATTTGGCTCTACTAACAATGTTATGTGTAGGGATTTCGAGCGTGTAATGCAGGATAAATTCGAGATGAGTGTTAGGGGAGGATTTTCCAATCCTAAGGATCATGGATCCTCAAGTACTGTCAGGATCATGAATTTTGTTTGAATTAAGGATCCTCAGTAGATGTTGCAGGATCAGGATTCGGGATCCTTATTGTTATCCTTATACTAACGATTGTCTTCATTATGCGTGAGCTTGTTTTGCAGGAGTATGTGCATGTACTTGGTCTTGTCGATATTCGTGGAGCATATTCCCTCAATATTCCGCAAGTGCCTGGCCCTTATGAGTGTTATGGAGATCGTGGGAAGCTAGCATGATTAGCGGATAGTTAGTTAGTTTAGTTATTTCTAATTTTAAATAGGGGATAACAAGCTTGAGTTAGAACACTTGGCTAATTTTAGCAAACACACACTCTCGAACAGCTCTCGACAGTTTACTTGGCGATTTTATACACTTTTGCACTTTTGCACACTGGTGATCCTTGTAACAGGCTTGTTATCATCCCGACTTGTAACATTTTTCTGTTTAATCTTAGTTGGTGATCGGTAGTTTCCATCACCCGAGGTTTTTTATGCCGGAGATCAACTCTTGATCAAGGGCTTTTTCCTCGTATAAATCCTTGTGTCACCTCTTTATTTGATTGGCAAATTGTTCATACAATTGTTCGTAGATTCAAGCATCACACCTCACAACAAAGATTTGGTTGCATTATCCTTGCTTGATTTTTGACCAAAACAGTTTGGTGCCCACCGTGGGGCAATTGGTGCTTCATTTCTGAAAAAATTTGCTCTTTGTGTTCATTTTGGTTCATCATCTTCAACCACATGGCTTCTTCAGCGAAGAACACTTCAAGTTCAATAAAGGCAGTCACTTCTTCACAGGGCGTTCCACCTTTGCCTCCACCACCTTCTGGATCCCAGAAGAATGCTGAAAATGCTGCAAAGAGACAAAGCCCCATTTTTCCAAAACCACCAACTTCTTCTGTTTCTTCTAATCCTACTACTAATGATCTTTTTACTTTGATTTTGCAGATGAGGGATCACATACAAGAGCAGGACAAAACCAACGAAAGGATCCTCCGGGAAATTGGTGACATCAAGAAACAGAAGAGATCGGGGGAGGATCACTCTCCTCTGATACCAAGGTCATTGGATTTCGACATTTTTCTGTTTAATCTTAGTTGGTGATCGGTAGTTTCCATCACCCGAGGTTTTTTATGCCAGAGATCAACTCTTGATCAAGGGCTTTTTCCTCGTATAAATCCTTGTCACACCCCCAAAATCCACACGCGGGGTATCACCGCTTGGAGGCGTGACTGACCAGGATCAAGCCACCAATCATATCGAATATAATAAGTAATAAATGTAATTTAACCAAACAATATGAAAGGTGTTCAAACAAAGTATATTAAGTGTCTAGCGGAAGCATAATTGTAAACCCAATGTAAGTAATAAGTTCAAATGTTTAAATGTTTTAACATAGCATCCTCGGTCCATGTTCCACAACGACTGCGCCTCCCATGCAAGCTCCATGGGTACCTAAGGTCCTCCAAGGCATGTAACAGAGAGTCAACAACTAGTTGAGCGAGTTCACAGTTGGTTGTTCAGTTATAGTAGTTGTATTGTAAACCATATGTTCGTTTAGTAACCCATATATCGTATGTACTTGAATCGCAGTCTCCTAGACATGTGTGCGAAGATTGTGGTGTGGTTCCCAAGTTTTCTAGACTAGGTATATTTGTATCGCAGCCCACTCGGCATGTGTGCGAAGTTTAGAGTATGGTTCGCAGCCATTCCAGGCATGTGTGCGAAGATTAGTTCTATTATCGCAGCCATTCCCGGCGTGTGTGCGAAGAGAAGTATATGTATCACTAGTCTAGCAGTACCTACCAATAACCTTCCTCTCCCGAGGCCTATGGTATGTAATTCCGATAACAATTTAAGCATAAGTAATCATTCAAACCCATTCCCAACCCCGGGAATCCCATGCCTTGGTAAGAGTGTGAACTCACCTTGGTTTGCTCGGTATGCTAAAGGAATACACGCTCACAAATAATCAGTCATGACCTATAGTACGCACGTATACCGAATCAGTTTATGTTTGTAATGACTCGCATGCAAATTCTATGTCACATAGTACTGGGTAGCTAATATCATGTAACAATCATGTATCATGTGACAGTTAATCCAATCCACATAATTCATGTTTCACATAAACATCTTTCACAGTTTAGTCTAACATGGTTGTTCGTTGACAGTCTTGATAAGCTTTACAGTGTTACTCAGGGTTATCGAAATTTGTATGCATAATAAAGTCAACATACTTAGTGTAGTTACTGCCTCATATCAAGCTAGATCAAATTTAACAAAGTTATCATACATGGTGAGCTTAACATACATAGTCCAGTTAACACAACCCAGTTAACATATTAACATAAATTTACGTGCTTAACAATGTAATTGAACCTAACAGGTTTACTAAGCTAACCGAGTTAATCAACTAACTGAGTTATCAACAGGGTTACATACTTAACTTAATTAACAACTTAACAGGGTTAGTACTAACTGAAATAAGTGTGTCACAGCATTCAACAAAGTTATGCATGTAGCGAAAACACCTGGGCGAAATCCCCTGTGTTGACGAAAACACCTTTGGTTTTCGTCTGGCTTGTGTTTTCGTCGGCACATCATCACCATCAATAACAGTTACGAATACAGGAACCCTAATGAGTGTCTAATAATTACAACGGCTGCAACAATCATGTACTCGAACAGATTCATTCACACATCCCATAACATCCATTACTCGATCATCAGAACAATCAAATCATCATTCAATCAATTCTCATAACATAACACATATTCAACCACTATTAATATGTTGACACGTTTTCAGATCCTAATCCATTAACAGCATTCGAGATCATACATTCAGATCAAACAGAAACAGGATTACCCATTACAAACTTCATAACAATGCATAGAGTCATGAAATCACTCCTTATATCATATGTATTTCAGTCAAGAACACGTTTACAGTGTAAGCAGACATTATGAATGAAAACAAACTTAAATAAGTAGACTACTAACCAAACTCAGAGAGGTCAAACAAGAGAGATCTGATTTAGAGCAAGGTAATGGCAGCCGTTGGGTTCTTAGGAAACGAGAGAGAGAGAATATATGATTAGGGTTTAGTCAGTTATCCAATGTGTGCGTACATGTAAAACAAGTTCTATATTTATTCAATACTGGGCCAAAGCCCACTTTTGATTTCGTTGGCCTCATGTGACGAAAACACTTTGTGTTTTCGGTCATGGAGTGTTTTCATAGGAGTGTTTTCGGCTAGAGAATTTTATTAAACCCCACAACACATTATTAACACAATACACATGCATAGACACTTATAATGCACATCACGTATATAACCAATGCTTTGCGAACGAGTATTAAGTTGAGTAGAAACCTTGGAAACTCGGGTTGTCACATTATCCCCAACTTGAAAGAAATTTCGTCCCGAAATTTAGCATGCGGTTACTGAGGAAGCTAAGTAAGTTGTATCGTTTACTGGTTTTCCTGGGGTGTCACATCATCCCCCCGTTGATTTGGAATTTCGTCCCGAAATTCTGTAGTAGCTTCAGCCTCAGTAGTGGTTGCACTGTTTCCGAATAACTGGGGATACTTGAGTTTCATTTGATCTTCTCGTTCCCAGGTGAACTCTGGGCCACGACGGGAGTTCCATCGAACTCGAACAAGAGGTATTCTGGTGTGCTTGAGGACCTTGACATCCCGGTCTGTGATTTCAACTGGTTCCTCGACGAATCGCAACCGTTCGTCGATAGTGAGCTCCTTCAAAGGAACTATGAGGGTCTCATCTGACAGACACTTCTTCAGATTCGACACGTGGAAAACGTTGTGAACTGCACTGAGTTCTGCTGGTAAATTCAGTCTGTAGGCCACCTTGCCTATTTTCTCAATGATTTCGAATGGTCCAACGTATCGTGGATTGAGTTTGCCCCTTTTGCCAAAATGAACAACACCCTTCCAGGGTGAAACTTTGAGTAGCACTCGATCCCCAACCTGGAACTCGAGTAGTTTCCTTTCTTTATCGGCGTATGCTTTCTGACGGTCACGAGCTGCCGCCATGCGTTGTCGTATCTGAGCAATCTTTTCAGTAGTATCATCTACAAGTTCTGGGCCCGTGATCTGACTATCACCCACCTCTGCCCAACAAAGAGGTGACCGGTATTTACGCCCGTACAATGCCTCAAACGGAGCAGCTTTAATGCTGGTGTGGTAGCTGTTATTGTACGAAAATTCCACAAGTGGCAGATGCTTTTCCCAGCCGTTGCCAAAGTCAATTACACATGCACGAAGCATGTCTTCTAAAGTTTGAATAGTGCGCTCAGACTGCCCATTCGTCTGAGGGTGATAAGCTGTGCTCATGTCTAAACGAGAGCCAAAACATTTGTGCATTGCTTGCCACAGTTCTGAAGTAAAACGTGCATCACGATCAGAGATAATAGAGGTTGGCACCCCGTGCCTTGAAACCACTTCTTTTAAGTAGATGTCTGCTAAGGTAGAGAACTTGTCTGTTTCCTTAATAGCCAGGAAGTGTGCAGACTTAGTGAGTCGATCCACGATCACCCAAATAGTATCATTCCCACGTTGAGATCTAGGCAGGTTAGTAACAAAATCCATGGAAATTTGCTCCCATTTCCATTGTGGTATCTCAGGTTGTTGGAGTAGGCCCGATGGTTTCTGATATTCCGATGCTAACGTAAGTTGCTATATGAGCTCTCATGCTAGGCCACCAATATGTAGTTCTCAAGTCGTGGTACATCTTATCCGAACCAGGATGTACTGAGTAGCGAGACTTATGAGCTTCATCCATTACAAGCTCGCGTAAGTTGCCATAGAGTGGGACCCAAATGCGTCCTGTTACATAGTAGGCGCAGTCTGCCTTTTGTTCTAACCGTTGCCTTGAGCCGCGTAGAGCTTCAGCCTTGACGTTTTCTGGTTTCAATGCTTCTATTTGAGCATCTTGTATCTGAGAAGGAAGACTAGACTGAATAGTGAGTTGCAACGCCCGTACACGCCTAGGTGTAGTATCCTTTCGACTAAGGGCGTCAGCCACCACATTGGCTTTGCCCGGATGGTACTTTATAGCACATTCGTAATCGTTCAGTAGTTCGACCCATCTACGTTGTCGCATGTTCAATTCTTTCTGCTTGAAGATATGCTCGAGACTCCTGTGATCTGTGTAGATGGTGCACTTGGTGCCATACAGGTAATGTCGCCATATCTTGAGCGCGAAAACAACAGCTCCCAGCTCTAAATCATGTGTAGTGTAATTCCGTTCATGAATCTTAAGTTGGCGCGAAGCATAAGCAATGACTTTATCCCGTTGCATCAACACACATCCAAGACCTTGGATGGATGCGTCGCAGTAGACTACAAAATCGTCCGTGCCTTCAGGCAATGAGAGGATAGGTGCGCTACAAAGTCTATCCTTTAAGTGTTGAAACGCTGTTTCCTGTGTATTACCCCAACGGTAAGCAACACCTTTCTGTGTCAGTAGTGTAAGCGGCTGTGCAATCTTTGAGAAGTCTTTGATGAACCGTCTGTAATAACCCGCCAAACCTAAGAATTGGCGTATTTCAGTTGGTGTACGAGGTGCAGGCCAGTTCTTGATCGAATCGACCTTGGATGGATCGACATGAATCCCATCCTTGTTCACCACGTGGCCTAGAAAGTGGACTTCACGAAGCCAGAAGTCGCATTTCGAAAATTTGGCGTACAGCTGTTCCGTTCGAAGAAGTTCCAAAATAAGTCGTAAATGCTGCTCGTGTTCCTCCTGACTCTTTGAATAGATCAGGATGTCGTCGATGAAGACAATAACGAACCTGTCAAGATAAGGTTTGCACACCCTATTCATAAGATCCATGAAAACCGCAGGCGCGTTCGTTAGCCCGAATGGCATGACCAAAAACTCGTAATGGCCGTAGCGAGTTCTGAATGCTGTTTTGGAGACGTCCTCATCCCGGACTCTCAGTTGGTGATAACCTGACCTCAGATCAATCTTCGAGTAATAGCTCGACCCTTGCAACTGGTCGAATAAGTCGTCGATGCGTGGAAGAGGATAGCGATTCTTCACGGTCACCTTGTTCAGTTCGCGGTAATCTATGCACATGCGGAAGGTACCGTCTTTCTTCTTCACAAACAATACGGGAGCTCCCCAAGGCGAAGAGCTAGGGCGAATGAAACCCTTTTCCAAGAGTTCTTGCAGTTGCTTAGACAGTTCTTCCAGTTCGGTTGGAGCTAAGCGATAAGGTGCTCGAGCTATTGGGGCTGCTCCTGGAGCTAGCTCGATTTGAAATTCGACCTGGCGATGAGGCGGTAACCCAGGTAACTCTTCAGGAAACACTTGAGGAAAGTCGCGTACAACAGGAATATCCTCTAACTTCTTCTCTTTCGTCGATGTATCTGTAACGAGTGCTAAAATAGCTGCGTGGCCCTTTCGCAAACACTTCTGTGCCTTCAAGAAGGAGATGATGCCACTCACGACACCACTCTTGTCGCCTTGAACTTCGAGAGGTTCTTTGCCAGAACGGGGAATACGAATGATCTTCTCTTTGCATAGGATCTCTGCTTGTTGTTGAGATAACCAATCCATACCAATGACGATGTCGAAACTACCCAGAGTTATAGGAATGAGATCGATAGAGAAAGTCTGACCAGCGAGGATAAGATTACAACCTTGAACTATGTGTGTGGCCTCTAGACTTTTACCGTTAGCTAACTCTACGACATGTTTGGTGTTCAAAAGTGTTGGTGCGCGTTTAAGCATTTGATTAACTTTCAGAGACATATAACTGCTATCCGCACCCGAATCAAATAATACAGTAACATAAAAATCATCGAGAAGAAACTTACCCATAACCACATTAGGATCGTTCCTTGCATCACCCTGACCAATCACAAATGCACGACCCCTAGCACCATTGTTGTTGTTTTTTCCCCCATTGTTGTTCCCATTGCCCCAATTGTTGTTGTTGTTATTCTGATTCTGGTTTAACTGGGGGCAGTCCTGCTTGAAGTGGCCTTCAGCCCCACACTGAAAACATCCCCTATTGCCTCGCTGTTGTTGTTGTTGCTGGATTCGTGGAGCGGGTGGTTGTTGTTGCTGATTCTGATTCGCAGGTCGTGAACTCCTGCAATCTTTAGCCTCATGACCTATCTTGAGACATCTCTGACAATGGCCCTTGCGACACTGACCACTGTGGTGTCTGTTGCACCTGTTACACAGTGGGTGAATTCCCCGATATCCACCCTGCCCCTAACCACCAGAAGATTGCTGACTCGGACTCTGGTAATCATTAGTCTTGCTCTGCTGCTGTGCTTGAGACTGAACGGTAGCTGAACCCCTGCTGGAATCCCCCTCCCATTTCCGCTTATTGTCACTGGGAGTAGCAGGAGTAGCTGAAGTGGTAGCGGTAGTAATAGCGCGGATACGTTTAGGCAGCCTGTTCTGTTCCACTGCCTGGTCGGTGAGGCGATGAGCTAACTTGACGATCTGTTGAATGGTGCCAAGATTCGCTGAGGTTACGTGACTTTGAATCTCTGGCACTAGACCCTTGAGATACAACTCGATACGCTTAATGGGAGGGTCTACCATGGTAGGACACAGAATAGCCAACTCGTTTGACCTTTTGGTGTACGCTTCAATTTCCGATCCCGTCATCTGCAAATTGTAAAACTCTACCTCCAGCTTGTGAATGTCATCACGGCTACAGTATTCCTCTTTGATCAACTCCTTGAAATCATTCCAGGGTGTGGCGTTAGCAACTGCCAACCCTAACAGTTGAACTTGCGCCTTCCACCAAGTCAGCGCAAGGCCTTCCAGAGTACCAGTGGCGTACTTCACCCTGCGAGCCTCAGGGCATTCACACATCTCAAAAACGGACTCGAGCTTTTCAAACCAATGGAGGAGTCCAACTGCTCCTTCCGTGCCACTGAAAGTAGTAGGACGACAGTCCATGAAAGTCTTGAAGGTGCAAACAGGTGGTTGACCTGTTGTGTATAAGAATCAGGACAAGATCAAACACAAGAGTTGGTTTAGGAGTGTAGGATCTAAAGATCCTAGTGTGAGTTACAACTGCAGGGTATACCTCCTGCTTGTGCGGCTGCAAGTGCCGCAGCAACTTGTTCGTTAATGAGAGCCGTCAACTGGGCTTGTGTCATGTTGATACGTCCAGCCATGATCTTCATAGCAAAGATAACATAAATAAGAGAGGTTCGCGAATAGTGCGATGACAGAAGAGAGTGAGCACACGAGTATTCTCAAGCAATAGGGGTTATGTGTATCTAAGCATACCATGAGCAAAGTTCTATGTAATTCTAGCAAGTAGGCAATAAAACATATACCATATTACCTAGAATGTTGAGTCTTGCACGTGGAGCGAGGCGTCGTTGTGGATCGTTGAGCACTGTACAGGTTATAGTCTGGTTTTAATAAAAACGTTTTCCCCTTATTAAAACCGAGTTCTCTATAACCAATGGCTCTGATACCAATCTGTCACACCCCCAAAATCCACACGCGGGGTATCACCGCTTGGAGGCGTGACTGACCAGGATCAAGCCACCAATCATATAGAATATAATAAGTAATAAATGTAATTTAACCAAACAATATGAAAGGTGTTCAAACAAAGTATATTAAGTGTCTAGCGGAAGCATAATTGTAAACCCAATGTAAGTAATAAGTTCAAATGTTTAAATGTTTTAACATAGCATCCTCGGTCCATGTTCCACAACGACTGCGCCTCCCGTGCAAGCTCCATGGGTACCTAAGGTCCTGCAAGGCATGTAACAGAGAGTCAACAACTAGTTGAGCGAGTTCACAGTTGGTTGTTCAGTTATAGTAATTGTATTGTAAACCATATGTTCGTTTAGTAACCCATATATCGTATGTACTTGAATCGCAGTCTCCTAGACATGTGTGCGAAGATTGTGGTGTGTTTCCCAAGTTTTCTAGACTATTTGTATCACAGCCCACTCGGCATGTGTGCGAAGTTTAGAGTATGGTTCGCAGCCATTCCAGGCATGTGTGCGAAGATTAGTTCTATTATCGCAGCCATTCCCGGCGTGTGTGCGAAGAGAAGTATATGTATCACTAGTCTAGTAGTACCTACCAATAACCTTCCTCTCCCGAGGCCTATGGTATGTAATTCCGATAACAATTTAAGCATAAGTAATCATTCAAACCCATTCCCAACCCCGGGAATCCCATGCCTTGGTAAGAGTGTGAACTCACCTTGGTTTGCTCGGTATGCTAAAGGAATACACGCTCACAAATAATCAGTCACGACCTATAGTACGCACGTATACCGAATCAGTTTATGTTCGTAATGACTCGCATGCAAATTCTATGTCACATAGTACTGGGTAGCTAATATTAGGTAACAATCATGTATCATGTGACAGTTAATCCAATCCACATAATTCATGTTTCACATAAACATCTTTCACAGTTTAGTCTAACATGGTTGTTCGTTGACAGTCTTGATAAGCTTTACAGTGTTACTCAGGGTTATCGAAATTTGTATGCATAATAAAGTCAACATACTTAGTGTAGTTACTGCCTCATATCAAGCTAGATCAAATTTAACAAAGTTATCATACATGGTGAGCTTAACATACATAGTCCAGTTAACACAACCCAGTTAACATATTAACATAAATTTACGTGCTTAACAGTGTAATTGAACCTAACAGGTTAACCGAGTTAATCAACTAACTGAGTTATCAACAGGGTTACATACTTAACTGAATTAACAACTTAACAGGGTTAGTACTAACTGAAATAAGTGTGTCACAGCATTCAACAAAGTTATGCATGTAGCGAAAACACCTGGGCGAAATCCCCTGTGTTGACGAAAACACCTTTGGTTTTCGTCTGGCTTGTGTTTTTGTCGGCACATCATCACCATCAATAATAGTTACGAATACAGGAACCCTAATGAGTGTCTAATAATTACAACGGCTGCAACAATCATGTACTCGAACAGATTCATTCACACATCCCATAACATCCATTACTCGATCATCAGAACAATCAAATCATCATTCAATCAATTCTCATAACATAACACATATTCAACCACTATTAATATGTTGACACGTTTTCAGATCCTAATCCATTAACAGCATTCGAGATCATACATTCAGATCAAACAGAAACATGATTACCCATTACAAACTTCATAACAATGCATAGAGTCATGAAATCACTCCTTATATCATATGTATTTCAGTCAAGAACACGTTTACAGTGTAAGCATACATTATGAATGAAAACAAACTTAAATAAGTAGACTACTAACCGAACTCAGAGTGGTCAAACAAGAGAGATATGATTTCGAGCAAGGTAATGGCAGCCGTTGGGTTCTTAGGAAACGAGAGAGAGAGAAGATATGATTAGGGTTTAGTCAGTTATCCAATGTGTGCGTACATGTAAAACAAGTTCTATATTTATTCAATACTGGGCCAAAGCCCACTTTTGATTTCGTTGGCCTCATGTGACGAAAACACTTTGTGTTTTCGGTCATGGAGTGTTTTCATAGGAGTGTTTTCGGCTGGAGAATTTTATTAAACCCCACAACACATTATTAACACAATACACATGCATAGACACTTATAATGCACATCACGTATATAACCAATGCTTTGCGAACGAGTATTAAGTTGAGTAGAAACCTTGGAAACTCGGGTTGTCACAATCCTTGTGTCACCTCTTTATTTGATTGGCAAATTGTTCATACAATTGTTCGTAGATTCAAGCATCACACCTCACAACAAAGATTTGGTTGCATTATCCTTGCTTGATTTTTGACCAAAACAATGAGCGCTATGGGGGAGATGACTTTCTTTTTGGGCTTGCAAGTGCAACAAACAAAGTCTGGGATTTTCATCCATCAGACTAAGTATGTTCAAGATATTCTGAACCAATTCCAGATGTCGGACACATTGCCCATTGGTACCCCACTGCAGCAAAATCACGGAATCAATCCAGACTTGAAGGGTGAACTCGTTAGCTCTTCATACTACCGCGTGATGATTGGATCCCTTATGTACCTCACAACATCAAGACCAGATATAATGTATCCAACATGCCTGCTTGCCAGATATCAAGTGAACCCGAAGGCCTCACATCTTGCAGCTGAAAAAAGGATTTTTCGTTATTTGAAGGGTTGCCCTGACACCGGTCTATGGTACCCTAAGGGTAATAACTTTGACTTGATCGCTTTCAGTGATTCTGATTTTGGCGGATGCAAAATCGATGGCAAATCCACAACGGCTGGATGCCAGTTTTTAGGAAATCGCCTCATAACATGGCAGTGCAAGAAGCAGACTTGTGTCGCTACATCAACTTGTGAAGCTGAATACATTGCTGCCTCAAATTGTTGCTCCCAAGTTCTGTGGATACAACAGCAAATGCGCGATTACGGTTTTGAATTCCTAACTACTCCTATTTTAGTCGATAATTCTGCTACCTTATCTATCACTAGAAATCCTGTGCAGCATTCAAAGACCAAACACATCGAAATTAAGTATCACTTCATACGTGATTGCTTTGATAAAAGGCTTATCGATGTTGTTAAGGTCCATACCGATGACCAACATGCCGACCTTTTTACCAAAGCATTTGATAAATCAAGATTTGACTTTTTATTATTGGTAAACGGCATTAAGGTCAAGCAAGAGTAATCCACATCGGAAAATAGTTTTTGTAAATATCTTTATGTTTTTAAAATTATTGTAAGTTTGTTGACTTTAGGGGGAGTAAATCCAAATTTGAAAAATTCAAAAACATCGAAAAATTTAAAAAACTCAAAAACAATAGAAAAACAAAAATGAGTTTCCTGGCGAGCAAAAGAGAAAATGATAGTACATCAGTGGTCTGTCTAAACCTCTTTAAACTGAAATGCAAAATGAAAAATGTTAAGCAGCTCTATATAAGATGTATCGGTAGGCTCACAGTCATCTTAAAGTGTGCAGGGTGATATAAACTTAAATCGACTGAAGACCAGGTGGGAACCACTCACTGGCATATGGTCTTAGTACCAAAATTTCGTTTGAGAGATTGCCGAGGTTTTGAGATATGTGATCTTTATGCTGTTTATCATCTGGGTATCATGGTTGTTTCTTTTACCCAAACAAACGGAGACGAAGTCTAGATATTCCATGATATCATACATACGTGTACACACTGCATACGACCTCAATAAGTGATCAACAATCACATGTCCACAAAATAAGTGATAATATATCACATTTATCCGGGAGTCAAGTTCGTCTCTTTGCTGTACGAAAGTACTGACCTGTTCACGGACTTGCTCTTGTGCCCTTCATGCATCTGAAAATCAAGTTCCTCATCAATAAGTGATTCTATCACATAGGGCTTGTTTTCATCAAAATAAGTGAGTTACTCACATCTTTTTATACGGCAAAACAGATGATAAATGGTATACTCACCAGTAAGATGAACTCTCGTGCATACCTTGATACGGGAATGTGTCGTGATGTGGATGAACACCGGTCGGTAAGTATAAATCATACCTTAACGTATCCCCTCGCCATGATTACATCTTATAAGTTGAGCTTATGTGGACAACAATACCGATAATTGTTATAGGGTGCTTATCTAAATGTTAACAAAATGAACAACAAGAATGTTTTGGCATGACCGTACACTGATATGATTCTCTTACCCTCGAAACTCGCAAAAAGAATGTTTGTATATATTAACTTTTCTTAGTTTCTGCAACTCTGTATATATTTATTTACTGCTTTCGGTCTTTAAGTTTGAAATATTCAAAATACCTAAAAGATTTTAGGTGTGTTTAATATAAACTTTATAAAAGTCAAAAAGATTTTATTTCTGCTTTAGTTTTGATTAACCGATGTTGGAACTCAAGTCTTCGTTGCCTGAAATCTGATGAAAACCAAAACGACTGAATCTTCATAAACGGTCAGAGTTTGCAAGTTTTGAAAGTTAATAATCTAAATTGAAAAATCTGTTAACTTTTCAAACTAAATTGTCGGACGGTAGTTGATAAGAATTGGTGTCATATGTGTTATCTATTTAATGTTAACTATATTCCAAGTGTTTGTTCTCATTACGCGTTTAGCTTTCTTGCATGTGCAGATGCTAAAGGCGAAAAGAGAACATGTTCGATGACAAGCTTCGGAATGAAGACACGACGTGAAGGCACTCAAATAATAAAGATGATCGAGTTGCCGCTGATCAATCATCAACACCACAAGGATCTAAAGTATCGAAAATCAAAATATTCACAAGCATAATCAAAGGGGGAGTTTATTGATACACTTCCTAGATAAAAGCGGGAGTTTGTTAATACACTTTCTATGTGTGACACGTGAAGACTTTGAAGATCCATTCTGAGAATGAAGAACCATCAAGAGATGGAGAACGAGATTACGAACCTCGCGAGCAGCATCCAAGGGGGAGTTTGTTGATACATATTACGTGGATACCGCTCAGCTCGGTTCGACTCGGCTACGAAGTGAAGGCCGTAGTCAAGACAACCTCCTGTCTTGACTCGGTATGCTACTAACTTTGTAACGATCGATGATAATGCAACTGCGTGTGTGCAGTTTGCATTATTAGTTTAAGTTTACGTATTGTCTGTTTGTTTGGTCCAATCCATGATGAAGCCCAAGTCAAAGAAAGCCCAACATGACGAAAACCTTTTGTCCCAATCACATGCGACGAAAACAGGATGTGACGAAATCACATGATTTCGTCGTGATGAACATGGATTTCGTCAAGATGTTTGGTGTTCGCCGAGGAGTGTTCATCGACTACGGGATTTCGTCATGGCTTCATTATATATACATTCACAACAGATAGAACACAGAGTGGAAGTCTGAATATATTTCATTAGAGTGAACACACTGTAAACACACACACACACTGAGAGTTTATGAGAGCATCTTGTAAACATTGCTTTGTAACGGTTTTCTAGATTAATACATTGGAGTGTTAATCGGTGAATCTTGTGTTTTACGTGTTCGTAACTTGGTTTAACTTATCCGTTTGGATTCCGCACTCTCGGGTTTGTTGGAAAACAGGAATAGAGGTTGACTCGATCCTCCGGGTGGATCTACATTCTTTTCTCTAGACTCCCCTTGACCTTAATCACATTCTTTAGTCTTTTCATTATGAGTTGGTTCAGGTCGACTTTCAGGAACACTTTCTTTACCACCAGCTATAGACACTCCAACATCACCTTGACTATCATCATCAAGATCCTCACCCGAATCACCGTAATCAAGCTTTTCTTCATTATATTCCTCATCATCATCCTTCTTTTCTTTCTCATACGGGCCATACAAAGCATTTGTTACTTCGTTATCTTGTGAATTGAGTTCAGACTCAAATGGTTTGTTGTAGTAGTTGCTTGTGTTGTGTAGGTTATAGGTTCAACTGCATCAACAAGTTTCTTACCCTTAGCATTCTGAAGAACAGCTTCATTTACTTTATGTTGTAATTCTTCAATGTTCTCTTCTCGCAACCCTTTCATCACCTCTACTTCTTTATCAAAATTGATTCCCAACTTTTGTTCAAGAACTTTGAAGTAGTCTCCAAACTTCAGAAGCATGCTTGCATGTACACCTAATCTCTCAGCATTCTCTGTAATCTTTATTTGTTGAGCTTTATTTTGCTTTTGCATTCTTTTAGTATCTTATCTTAATTCCCAACCTTAGCACTGTGTGTCTCTACTTTTCCTTCTAACTACAAAATCTTCTCATTATTTGGTTCGTTGGGGAGTTGGTATTTGCTGTGGAGATTCAATACGTGGAGTTCGTATTTGATGTGATGATGAAGGACCTACTTGTTCCAACTTCTTCGGTGGTTTTGGTGTTGTTATTTGTGATGGAAATGAAGTAGGTGTCGTAATGTGAATGCTTTGAGTTGTCTCTAGATCAATCCTTTCTTCTACAACTGGTGTTTCTGTCTTAACAATCTATTTTCAAACTTTCACAGGTTCATCGCCAGTTTCAACTGGTTCTTCAAGCATTCCTTGAATAGTTGGTTCATTTATCGGCTCATCTGGTTCATCAACAAGTCTTAAACCTGTTCTATGCTTCTACACTGCTGGAGATCCAGTTTTCTTCTTAGTAACAACTTTAGCTGTACTTTTCTTTCTACCAACAAACTTCTTCACTATCGGTACTTCAGATACGTAATTCATACCCAGTTCTTCTTCAGATTGTTACTTCTTTTGTTCATCTTTCTTAGCCATTGCTCTTGGATCATAATTACTTGTAAGAATTGGTACTCCTTCATCACACTCGATTACTTCATCGTCGGACTGTTCTTTCTCTTTATCGGATCTAGCAGATATTACAACATCTTCTTTAGCTACTTATTCTTCTGGTTCTTCCACATCTATTACTTTCTTGGCTTTGGAGCGCTTTCCTTTCTTTTAAGATCCCTGACTATCATCCTCTTTCTCAATCCTTTTTCTTTTCGAGTACATGAACTTTTTCATCTTCTCAGTCTAATCATTAGAATTGTTCTTGTCATGTCTCCACTTTTCATCTTCCGAAGCTATATACTTAACTTCTTTTAAATGCCTAAACCAACCTTTTTAAGGTGCAATTTGTTACTCAATCTTTCCTTTTTAAGATGTTAGTATTTCAAGTGTAATACGGTTCATATGGTCCAATTTCATCTTATCATTCTCACGCTTCTCTAGGTCTTGGTGTTGGTGATCATTCAGCAACTGTATAAAACTCGGGTACTATTGAATCAGATATGTAGATTAGGGTTTGAGAGTATTGAATATTGATGTTCGTATTCGAATTGGTAAAAAATCAGAGTTGTTACAAGAATGCATATACACATGACGGCGGATTTGATAACCACCCATACTTATGATATCTAATTATAATACTAATAATGTTACATATTATTCTAATATCATGAATTATTATATCTAGCTTATAATCCTTCTAATATTCCCTCCCGCAAGCTAGATTGAATTAACATGTAGGAGCTCTTTGATCCATTTGAAGTCTTTCGGTTGCAGTGCCTTGGTAAGAATGTCTGCGATTTGTTCCTTTGTAGAACAGAAGCTAACCTCTACATCATCATGCTTTATGAGATCTCGGATAAAATGATACTTGACTCTAATGTGTTTACTTTTCCCATGATAGACTGGATCTTTGGCCAAGCATATTGTTGATTTGTTGTCATAGTAGATAGTTGGAGGACAATCCATATTCATGTGAAGTTCATTTAGTATTCCCTTCAACCAAAGTGCTTGACATCCAGCCATTGATAGAGCTATATATTCCGCTTCGGTTGATGACAATGCAACCACTTTTTGTTTCTTTCGTTGCCATGCGATTGCTCCGGACCCCAAGTTAAAAACATAGCCAGATGTACTTTTACTATCATTGATATTTCCGGCATAGTCGTTGTCACTAAAGCCTTCTAACTTTCCTTTGGAGTAAACTATTCCGTGATTTATCGTTCCTTTTATGTATCTCAAGATTCTTTTCCCGACTTCCCAATGACTTCTTCTTGGCCTTTCCATGAATCGGCTGACTTTACTAACCGCAAACATGATGTCTGTGCGAGTATTTGTAAGATACATCAGGCTGCCCACAAGACTTCTATACATATTCTGGTTCACTTCTTTTTCTGGATCATCCATAGTTAGTCGTTGACCATACTCCATGGGAGTTGAGATTGTGTTGCAATTTTCCATCTTAAATCTTTTGAGTAAACCCTTTGCATATCTTTGTTGTGAAACCAGAATGTTTCCATCTTCATATTTAACTTCCATACCTAGGAAGTAATGTAATGTTCCCAAATCTGTCATTTCGAATTCATGTTTCATCAATGTCTTGAGCTGATTTATCATATCTAACGAATCACTTGCAATGATAAGATCATCTACATAAAGACATACCACCATATTTGAACCTTTCGTGTTCTTTATGAACAAAGTGTGTTCATAAACGCATTTCCTGAAGCCGTTTGATCTAAAAAAGTCGTCTATTTTGCTATACCATGCCCTTGGTGCTTGTTTTAGACCATATAGAGCCTTCTTGAGATGACACACCATTCGTTCTTCTCCAGGTTTAATGTATCCTTCCGGTTGTTCAGTGTAAACTTGCTCATTCAGGTTACCATTCTTGAATGCCGTTTTTACATCCATTTGATGTAAGTACCAGTTGTTACGAGCGTCTAGAGCTAATATCAATCTAACAGTGTCAAATCTAATCACCGGTGCAAAAACATGGAGGTAATCAACCCCATATTTTTTATTATAACCCTTTGCTACTAATCGTGCTTTGTACTTGCTCACATTTCCATGTTCATCATATTTTGTTTTGAAGATCCATTTTACAGCTATAGGTCTTTGATTATTCGGAGGATCCACTAGTTCCTAGGTTTCATTTCGTTGTATTGTTTCCATTTCCCTATCCATTGCTTCTCTCCATTTGTTATCTTTATGTACCTCTCCGTATGACGATGGATCTGCATCAGCGTACAAAACGAAATTTGCTGCATCTTCTATCTCGAATTGAGCATTATATAACTCGTTTACTTGTTCTTTTGTGAGCTGCTGAGTTTCTTCATATATCTCCGAAATATCTCTAGTCTTCAACACTTCATTTTCTGATGAGGACCATGATGAGTATTCCTCTCCTTGATTGTTATTCTGAATTCCAGTTTCACCATCACTGACTTGTTCTCCGTATTGATCATTCAGGTCTGCAGTATCAGTTGGTGGATTTACATCATGATTATTCTCTTCAGCAGTGGCCATGTCGTTTGCACCAGTTATATCCCTTCCAAGTACCTCATCGTCTTATAGTTCAGTTGAATACTTGAGTCTCTTTCATTTCTTTCAGATCCTTCCCAGTCTTGACTCTCATCAAAGTGAACATCTCGACTAATAATGATTTTATTAGTTATTGGATTATGAAGCTTGTATGCCTTACTATGTTCACTGTAACCTATCATGATGGTCTTCTCTGTCTTGTCATCCAATTTGCCCCGATGTTGTTTTGGTATGTGTGCATATGCTACACTTCCAAATACCCTCAGATGTGATACGTTGGGTTTTCTTCCGCTCCATGCTTCTTGAGGAGTCACATGTTGTATTCCTTTAGTTGCGGCTCGGTTTAAATGATATGTGGCACATGCCACTGCTTCTGCCCAGTAAGAGTGAGTCATCCGTTTCATCTTCAACATACTTCTGCTAAGTTTCATAAGTGTCATGTTTTTTCGTTCGGCAACCCCGTTTTGTTGGGGAGTATAACTTGTGGTGAGTTGATGACGAATCCCATTGTCTTTGAGGAAATTTTGAAATTCATGGCTGCAATATTCTCCTCCTCTATCTGTATGTAATCCTTTTATCTTATGATCTGTTTGATTTTCTACCAAGCTTTTGAATGTCTTGAAGTAGACTAAGGCATCTGACTTCAATTTTAAGAAGTAAACCCATGTTTTTCTTGAAAAATTATCTATGAAGGTGATGAAGTATCTACATCCTCCAATAGAGATCGTTCTCATGGGACCACATATGTCTGAGTGCACGAGTTGCAAGGGCCTACTTGCACGCCACGTGGTTTGTTTTGGAAAAGGTTTTCTGACATGTTTTCCAAACAAACAGCCTTCACAGACACTTTGCGGAGACTTGGAGTTTATTTTCGGCAATCCTTTCACAACCTCTTTTGTTCCCATGTTATGTAGTGTTTCGAAGTTAATATGTCCATAACGTCTGTGCCATAAAACCGATGGATCTTGAGTCATTATATTGCACACTCATGGAGTTACATCATAATTCAGATTTAGAGGGAACATCTTGTTTCCGGTCATCTTAACAGTTCCTATAGGCATTCCTGTCGGATCTTTGATAACACATGCATGATTATGAAAGTTTACTTCATATCCCTTTTGCACAAGTTGTCCTACACTTAAAAGGTTATGTTTTAGACCTTCTACGTAGAAAACGTTGGGTACCTTCTTCTCTACACCTCTCACTTTGATTGTTACATCACCACTACCTAGTACTTCGAGTCTCTTATTGTCACCGGTCCTTACTTCTCTTCTTTCAGATTCATTTAGGGTAGTAAATAGTCTCTTATTTCTGGTCATGTGATTGCTACGTCCACTATCTAAATACCAGCAATCCTCATTTGTAACTTCTTCCATATTGAAAATCATAAACAGTGTTTCATCATTTCCCTCATCGGTTTCATCTTCATGTAATAGAACACTATTGTTCTTATCACTATCATCCTTCTTCTGACAAAAACGTGCTGTATGCCCTAGTTTTTGGCAATTATAGCAACAAATTTGTCCATAACTTCTTTCTCTTCCCCTACTTCTTCCTCTACAGGTGTTGTCTGATCTGAAAGATCTTGACCGATGTTGATTGACATTCTGTACTTGAAACGCTTGTTCCATTGGAACATCATCGTATTGTTTAAGTCTCAATTCATGAGACTGTAATATTCCGAGTAACTCTTCAGTGGTTATAGCGGACAGATCTTTGGATTCTTCTATTGCTACTACCACCGTTCATATTTTTCGTGTTAAACTGCCAAGAATTTTCTCAATAACTCGTTGTTCGGTGATATTTTCTTCGTTTAAATGTAATTGATTAACTATCACCGTTGTTCTATTAACATATTCTTCTATTGTTTCACCATCTTTCATTTGTAATGCATCGAATTCACATCTTAAAGTTTGGAGTTTTACCGTCTTGACTCTGTGTTCCCCTATATAAGCTTTATGAAGAACATCCCATGCTTCCTTTGACGTTTTGCTTGTTGCAATTCGTTCAAATGTTGTTTCATTGACCGCTTGAAACATAATATGTAGGGCCTTCTTGTCCTTCTTAACCGTTTCTTTGTGATTATTCCGATCACTTTCTTATGCTCCGGCAGCGGGTTCTCTATATCCTTCCTCTACAATCGTCCATAGATCTTGAGATTCCAACAACACCTTCATCTGTATATGCCAGTGAAAGTAATTTTGTCCCAATAATTTTGGGATTTGAGTTTGAATTCCTCTATTCGTTGTTGTCATTTTGATTGGGTAAACTGATGGATTTCGAGGGTTTTAATTTTTTTTGAGTTCAGGATCGATGTGGCTCTGATACCACTTTATTGAATCAGATATGCAGATTAGGGTTTGAGAGTATTGAATATTGATGTTCATATTCGAATTGGTAAAAAATCAGAGTTGTTACAGGAATGCATATATACATGACGGCAGATTTGATAACTGCCCATACTTATGATATCTAATTATAATACTAATAATGTTACATATTATTCTAATATCATGAATTATTATATCTAGCTTATAATCCTTCTAATAGGTACACCAACCACCTTGTATCATAGATGTTGCTCTTCATGTTGTTAAATATCATTAATGAGAAGTTAAACTTAATGTTTAAGCACAATGCAACTATAGTACTCATCAGGTAATTTGGTGCTACATCGTAACCTCCTTTTATATGCCTCAAACACTGAATCAAAACATGCATAAAGAACCTGTAAGGCCCTAAGACACAACTCTTCACATAACTCGTTGCATTAATATGCCCATTGTAACATATTCGTTGAAAATATCCTTCACCAATTTTTCATGTGGCATGTCTGGGTCAGTTGGTGAACCTTTGAAATGCAAAACCTCATGAATAAGTGCTTCATTAATAACAATCTTTTTCTTCTACACTGTCGAGTGTATTTCAGGAGGTGTAAGTTGACATTCAACTATTTCATTCATCCAAACTCCCTCATAATTGACACATATGGAACACACACTTCAGGTATTTGCCTTGAACTTTCTTGAACGCTTAAAGAAAGGCATCATAGGCTTAAACGACATGGCCTTTTTATCATCTTCTTTCAACAATGCCACTCTATCGTGCTTGAGATCCTTTTCTTAAAGTTTATTGCATGCACCATCTGCACACGAAAAATGACAAGCATAAAACTGGCAACTTAAAAAAATTTCTACACTTAGAATGTTTTTTCAACACGTGTATGAGCATTTAAGCGTATGAAATCATGCGTATGAGACTTTAAGCGTATAAGATCTAAAGCATATGAGACGTTTGACTTTATTTACCAAATGTTGTTTTGTCAATGAGGAGTCATACGCGCGTATGACTCATGCGTTGAACAACAACACAGTTATGGTCAATTTGCAATTTATTCAGTTTATTTGTTTTGACATTAAATTCTTTCTTATAAACATTCAGACTACCTTGATTATTGAAACCCTCAAACAATTTTATCATTCAACATGTAAATAATCACAGATCTAAGAACCTAGGGTTTTAATTTTACATTCAATCGATTTTGTAGGTCCACCCGGAGGATCGAGTAACCTCTATTCCCTGTTTTCCGACAAACCCGAAAGTGCGGAATCCAAACGGGTAAGTTAAACCAAGTGACGAACACACAAGACACAAAGATTCAACGATTAACACTCCATTGTATTAACTCGTATGAAACCGTTACAAAGCAATGTTTACAAGATAAACCTATAAACTCTCAGTTGTGTGTGTGTTTACAGTGTTCGCTCTCAAATCTATTCAGATTTGCCTTACTGTGTTATGTCTATTGTGAGTGTATATATAGTAAAGGACAAGACGAAATCCAGAGGCCCACGAAATCACAAGGACGAAATCTAAGAACTGGACAAAATCGGGTGATTTCGTCCTATTTGGTTTTCATCTAAAAGTGTTTTCATCACTTTTGGTTTTCACCAAAAGTGATTTCGTCTAACATGTTGGGCCTGGCCTTGACTTGGGCATGGGACTTGTCACTTGGGCTTCTTCAAACATGGGCCAATACAACAAAGAAACAAACATAAACTTAGTCTAAATTGCATACTGCACACACGCAGTAGCAATTACATCAAATGTTACGAAGTCAATCGCATACCGAGTCAAGACAGGAGGATGTCTTGACTACGGCCTTCACTTCGTAGCCGAGTCGAACCGAGCCGAGCCGTATCCACACAATATGTATCAACAAACTCCCCCTTGGATGCTGCTCGCGAGGTTCGTAATCTCGTTCTCCATCTCTTGATGGTTCATTCATTCTTGTCGTAGGATCTTCAAAGTCTTCACGTGTTGTAAGTAGAAAGTGTATCAACAAACTCCCCTTTTCATTTAGGTAGTGTGTTAACAAACTCCCCCTTTGATTATGCTTGGGAATCTTTCGACTTCAATGCTTGAGATCCTTGTGGTGTTGGTGATTGATCAGCGGCAACTCGATCATCTTTATCATTTGAGTTCCTTCATGTCGTGTCTTCGTTCCGAAGCTTATCATCGAACATGTTCTCCTTGCGTTTAGCATCTGCACATGCAAGAAAGCTAAACGCGTAATGAGAACAACTGCTTGGAATATAGTTAACATTAAACAAGTGACACACATGTGACCATATTTTCAACTACCGTCCGACAGTTAGTTTGAAAAGTTAACAGATTTTTTAATTTTAATTATTAACTTTCAAAACTTGCAAACTCTGACCGTTTATGAAGATTCAGTCGTTTTGGTTTTCATTCAGATTTCTGGTAACGAAGACTTGAGTTCCAACATCGGTTAATCAAAACTAAAGCAGAAATAAAATCTTTTTGGCTTTTATAAAGTTTATATTAAAACACACCTAAAATCTTTTTGGCATTTTGAATATTTCAAACTTAAAGACTGAAAGCAGTAAATAAATATATACAGAGTTGCAGAAACTAAGAAAAGTAAATATATACAAACATTCTTTTTGCGAGTTTCTAGGGTAAGAGAATCATATCAGTGTACGGTCATGCCAAAACAACTTGTTGTTCTTTTTGTTAACATTTAGATAAACATCCTATAACGATTATCGATATTGTTGTCCACATAAGCTCAACTTATCATATGTAATCATGGCGAGGGGATACGTTAAGGTATGATTTATACTTACCGACCGGTGTTCATCTACATCACGACACATTCCCGTATCAAGGTATGCACGAGAGTTCATCTTACTGGTGAGTATACCATTTATCATCTATTTTGACGTATAAAAAGATGTGAGTAACTCACTTATTTTGATTGAAAACAAGTCCTATGTGATAGAATCACTTATTGATGAGGAACTTGATTTTCAGATGCATGAGGACACAAGAGCAAGTCCGTGAACAGGTCAGTACTTCCGTACAGCAGAGAGACGAACTTGACTCCCGGATAAATGTGATATATTATCACTTATTTGAGGGACATGTGATTGTTGATCACTTATTGAGGTCGAATGCAGTATGTACATGTATGTATGATATCATGGAAGATCTAGACTTCGTCTCCGTTTTGTTTCGGTAAAAGAAACAACCATGATACCCAGATGATAAACAGCATAAAGACCACATATCTCAGAACCTCGGCAATCTCTCAAACGAAATTTCGGTACTAAGACCATATGCCAATGAGTGGTTCCCACCTGGTCTTCAGTCGATTTAAGTTTATATCACCCTGCACACTTTAAGATGATTGTGAGCCTACCGATACATCTTATATAGAGATGCTTATCGTTTTTCATTTTGCATTTCAGTTTAAAAAGGTTTGGATAGACCACTGATGTACTATCATTTTCTCTTTTGCTCGCCAGGAAAGTCATTTTTGTTTTTCTATTGTTTTTGGGTTTTGAAATTTTTCAATGTTTTTGAATTTTCAAATTTTTGGATTACTCCCCCTAAAATCAATAAACTTACAATAATTTTAAAAACACAAAGATATTTACACAAACGATTTTCCGATGTGGATTACTCTTGCTTGACCTTAATGCCGTTTACCAATAATAAAAAGTCAAATCTTGATTTATCAAATGCTTTGGTAAAAAAATCGGCACGTTGGTCATCGATGTGGACCATGACAACATTGATGAGTTTCATAATGAAACAATCACGTGTGAGGTGATATTCGAGTTCAACGTGTCATGTCAAAGAGTGCTTATACGAGATGTTACTAAATCATAAAGCAGCTTAAATATCGACAAGTATATGAGAGATTAGAGATTCAAAACCGCACACCTGCAACTTCTTCGTGCATTGGCAGGAATCTGAGTGCTCTCCCAAACTGGATATCCACCCGATGTGGACTTCAAAGTCGATTTTTGTTGCTACTTCAAAAGCTCTTCACAGCAACAAGATCATAAACCTCTGGGTCCGGCTGGTCTTACACATTGTACCAGCGAAGGTCTTTGTATTTCTCTTTGAGAAGTAGTGTGCGGTTGTTCAATCCACGTCAAGGCATCCGCACACCCGGTTGGTTTGTTCAACCAACACATTTTCTTCAATCATACCGTAGAGAAAAGTACCCTACACGTTCATGTTGTAGACTTTGAACTTCTTGTGGAAGAAAAATCCATGAATCTTCAAAAAGCTTCAGACGTGCTACAGGAGCGTACTTTTCATTGGAATCTTTCATGTTGACCCGATCAAAAACCATAACAACCAAATTTTGGAACATATTTCATCTGGTCGAATTTTTCAACTTCATTCCTTTTTCCTCTCCATCAATGGCAACAATATTCTCCTAGATGTAACAATATTTCGGAGCCTTCTATCGCCGATCTTGTGCATGGACGCTCCACTATCAACAATCCTAAGACTATCAATAGTTCCTCCTGGAACATCCTGCACACTCATTCAGAGATTAGTTGGAGAGGGGGACCCAAGCCTTCACAGACTTGGGTCGTCCGTCATCATCGAGAATTGTGACATCCATTTCCCGATGATTCGGAAACGATGTAGCTCCCCCTGAAACTATTTCCGATTTTGGTTTCCAAATCTGCTTTTGTTTTTCATGCTTAACATTTGATTCAACAGATTTTGTTTGGACAGCCTCCGGTTTTAAAAGCTTTTCAACATTTTTCCGTTGTTTCTTTATCTGTTTCACTTCTTGTTGTTTAACAAGACGAGGGTCCTGTTTTGGTGAAACAGATCTTTTATGGTATTTGTTACCACGGGGGGCATCAACCTTTACCTTTCCTTTCGTGAGATATGGACAGTTTATGACAATGTGCCCATACTCACCGCACTCAAAACATGATCTCCGCTCAACAAACCTCGGAGTATCATAACTGTAAGGACTTGACGATGAACTTCGTGATCTTGAGGTACTTGGTCCTACATCACAACCGTTTGTGTGTTGTGTGTAATTGTTTTGACTGTTTCTTTTCAAAATTTTAACTTGTTTAACAAAATCCGTGTTGGATTTGTTTTCGAAAGTTTCAATTTTATCAGTCCCTCTGGATTTCACAAAGTTCACCCTTTTATTCTTCTTTTGGGTCTGTTTCTTTTGACCTTGAGTCGGTAAATTACCTTTTGGCTTGGTGTGATTTTGCTTCTTTTTCTCTGTTGGTAATTTTTTATTCCCATTTTGTTTGCGAATTTCAGCTTTTGGGATCGGCGGACACTGTGTTACCACAACGTGTGAACCCGTTTTTCCCAAAAACCTACTTGTTGATTCTTCAAAAACTTTACTAATTAACGATTGATTAACATTTTTAATCGGAAAGTCATTGTTAGAATAAACTTTGTCATCACCAACAAGAGTGTATAGCAAATTCACACTCTTAGACTCTGAAGTAGACGCGGACTCGGTCAGAACAGTCGTAGTAGGTTTTGCGGGGGGATCACTAAGAATGTGATTCTCGAGAGGAATGTCCTCTTCTTTGATTACCGCATCTAACTGTGCTGAGCCAGTATCATTAGATTCATCATCTGAAGAATCAGCATCCTCAACAATAACTGGAGGATCCTGATTCTTCTCAACAGTTGACACACTCGTAACTGTTGATACATCCGAATCTGATGATACTTTTTGTTTGTATCCAAGTCCCGTCGCAAACTCCTCAAAGTTTAAAGGAACAGATGGTGTAAAGAAAGTTCTATCTTCTTCATCAGGCATTGCGTCATAATTATGCTTCACAGGTGGTGGACATTTTTTGTATCCAATGCACGTGATATCCCTTTTCTCTTTCTGGACATCAATGATGTGATCCAACACAAAGCTAGAGTTTAAATAACTATTTAGCTTAAGATTGATCGCCTCACTTTCAGATTTTACACAAGCCATCTCTTTTTGCATTATCTCGAGCCTATTGATGTAACAATTAATGGTTGTTTGTTTTCTTGAAACCATTTTCGTTAGCTCGGATTTGTTTTCTCTTAAATTTTCAATCATTGTTTTATACTCGTTTTCATGGTTTATATAAAACATGTTGGCTTCTGTGCATTTGGCAAGATCCACGATCAACTGTTGGTTGTGGATAAATGTCACATCATATTTGGTTTGCAAAGCCTCATGTTCGCTTTGCAAGTCAGACATCTTAGCATTTAAAGAAACATGTTTGTTTTGCAAGTCAGACAATTCAGCATTTAAAGCATCATGTTTGCTTTGCAAATCAGACATATTAGCATCTAAATCAGCACATTTATCACTTAAGCTAGCACAATTATCACAATTAATGAGAGTTGGTTCATTGACACATACCTGACTGGAATCACTCTCAGATGTTGACCTATTTGCATCAGAATCAACAAACTCCCTTGATGATTCACATTCAGATCCATCCTCGCTTGAACTTGAACTTGAAGTTGTAACATCTTCAACTGAAGTTGAAACGTCTTCAACTGAACTACTGTCATGTTCAGAACTGTCATCGTTTCGTGATGATTCACCATTGCTGACATTCTTGACAATTTCGGCATAACACGCAGTCCTTGTTTGAATACAGTTCCTTGGATCAAGAGATGGTGGAACTACAGTAGAACGATGGCGCTGTGAGGCAACTGGTGGTAGGGGATTTCCATACAAGTCTCTGGTCGGAGCTGGCTTTACAGGAACTTGTAACGGATTGCCATACAAATCTGTGCTTGTGACAAACGCCGTTGGTCTTGAGGAAGCTGGAAGTGGATTTCCATACAGATCTGTTGGTCCGGTAGATCGAACAGGTAGTGGATTTCCGAACATATCAGTTGCTATGATAGATCGTTGGCTTTGCTGTTGTGGAACCGGTTGTAATGGATTTCCATACAAATCGGTGGTTGGGACACGGATTGCTGGCAACTGAGCAACTGGTACTAGATCACCATACAAATTTCTTCCCATTTTTGGTTCACTTTGATGTTGGTTGGTAACCGAAGCCCACATTTCTGCTGTAATTTTCGGTGCGGAGGATTCGGACCAAGACCAAACTGAATTCATATTGGATGTCTATTGATGAAAACCTGCTTACACACTTAAATCAATAGTTCAGAATGTTTTTCAAGTCTTCTGTTAAAAAAAATCACACAAGTGCAAGTGACGAAAATAGGGGTTTTCGTCGCTGAAAGTGATGAAATCAGAATTGGTTTTCGTTGAACATAAGTGACGAAATCAGATCTTGGATTTCGTTGAACATAAGTGACGAAATCAGATCTTGGATTTAGTTGAATGTGTTTTCGCTGATAAGGGTGATTTCGGCCAAGCCCATGTGATTTCGTTGAGAAGTGTTTTCTTCCAAGACAATACAAACACAAGTGATTTCGGCTGGAGGCTGAAAATATAAGTGATTTCGTTGAGAAGTGTTTTCGTCCAGCTTGATTGCAATCTGATTTCGCTGCTGATGTATAAGAGGTGTCGAAATCAGGCGAGTGATGGGTGTTTTCGTCCAGCTTGGTGATGTGGTTGAGGGATTTCGTCTAGAATGATTAAAAAGACCAGGGGATTTCGTTCAGACCTGGTGATTTCATTGAGCACTAGTGATTTCACCCAGCTTGATTTTGTTGACCAGGGTGTTTTCGTTGACAATATGTGACCAGACAAGTTAGACAAGTTAGATATTATCAAAATAGATCAAATCTTATCTACTTCTGACACAAGAAGTTTCTTTTCAAACTCACCTTACCTATTGGTATTTTATTTCAACCTTTCATCATTCGTATGACACAAAATTCAAACAACTACAATATTATAATTAAAAACACTTCAGTAACATTTCAACAAAGATCAAACATACATATTTATCAAGAAAACTATGAAGATCCTGAAGAACACATAAAGAACTCCGATGAGTTTTTGAAGATTCCGACAATAATTTCACCGGAATAATTTTCCGAACACGAGTTTTGCAAAGAACTTCAATAAAAACCTTAAACTAACATGTATGCATAAGATAATAACAAGGTTTTGTATGAATTAATAAGCAAAACAACAAGGTTTTCAAGATTTTAAAAATGATTTTTCAGAAAAGTATGATCTTCAAACTCGAAAATCAAGAAGAACACTTAAAAAAATCTTTCAAAATCACAAGAAAACAACTTGGTTTAAACAAGGAATCGAGCCAATGCTCTGATACCAATTGTAGGTCCACCCGGAGGATCGAGTAACCTCTATTCCCTGTTTTCCGACAAACCCGAAAGTGCGGAATCCAAACGGGTAAGTTAAACCAAGTGACGAACACACAAGACACAAAGATTCAACGATTAACACTCCATTGTATTAACTCGTATGAAACCGTTACAAAGCAATGTTTACAAGATAAACCTATAAACTCTCAGTTGTGTGTGTGTTTACAGTGTTCGCTCTCAAATCTATTCAGATTTGCCTTACTGTGTTATGTCTGTTGTGAGTGTATATATAGTAAAGGACAAGACGAAATCCAGAGGCCCACGAAATCACAAGGACGAAATCCAAGAACTGGACGAAATCGGGTGATTTCGTCCTATTTGGTTTTCATCTAAAAGTGTTTTCATCACTTTTGGTTTTCACCAAAAGTGATTTCGTCTAACATGTTGGGCCTGGGCTTGACTTGGGCATGGGACTTGTCACTTGGGCTTCTTCAAACATGGGCCAATACAACAAAGAAACAAACATAAACTTAGTCTAAATTGCATACTGCACACACGCAGTAGCAATTACATCAAATGTTACGAAGTCAATCGCATACCGAGTCAAGACAGGGGGATGTCTTGACTACGGCCTTCACTTCGTAGCCGAGTCAAACCAAGCCGAGCCGTATCCACACAATATGTATCAACAGATTTGTACGAAATAAGATGTTAAAACATGAAGACCATACACCAAACAACTCATATTTTCATATATTATCTAATCCTAAGTTCAGTGTTATCAAGCAAACACTATCTATTAGTTTCGATCTTAAACTCATGCACACGATATGCAATATATTGATTTATACCTTTAAACATTGATATTGATCTTAAGCAACACACTAAAATGAACAAGCTCCAAGATTTGTGAATAAATGTTTTGGAATGCAGGAACAAATCTTTATACACCATACGTACCAGTCATCTGCGCAGACGACTCCTCCGTGGGATGTCTCTTACGTTTGGATGACCTTGGTTTACGTTTAAGTTTGTAATAATCTGATGTTTTCAAAAATGTTGTTTCTCCAAGTCCAAATTAATGACCTTGTTTTAACATTTTGTGATGAAGTTCCAGTTTTAACATTTTGTCCAATCCAAGTTTTTCATTTTATGCTCTCTATTAAAAATTAGTCTTTCAGTACCGTCAACGGTTTTGGTAAAAGATTTAGTATTCCAACATCGGTTATCAAAAATAAGTTGAAATGCAAAATCTTTTTGACTTTTACAACATTAAGCTAAAACACATTGAAAATAGTTTTGCTTTTGTAAAGTAATAAAATGAAATGTAAACTATTTACAGACAATTTTCGTTTGTGTGAGTATTGTGCTAGAGGATTATATATGTTTCTTTGTGACATACCAGATGCACCATTAAGCTTTAATACATACAGTATTAAACAATTCATGTTCATTATCTGTATTGTTTATCCACTTAAACTCAAACATGTTTATATCTCATGAATTGCCTAATATGATACTAATTAGGTAATTGTAGAACATATTAACCAATGGTTCCCACCACATGACATACTCTCGTATCAAGATATGCTGAAGTGCGGAATCCAAATTACAAGATGGTGAACACAAGAATTTCCAAATATATCTTTTCATATAGGTTTCGGTAGCATAATGTTCTGTTTATAAATCTTATCAAAAAGATCCAAAGTGTAAGTTATACGCTCATGTGCACGGAGGTCCTATATATAGACCTTTGTCCTCCGTGCGCAAGATTCCTACGCTCCTATACCTCATACGCGCGTATGACTCATGTGCGCATATGAGTCGCTACAAAATCAAATCAAACATGTTATCCACCTATAAACAATCAGACTCTAACAAAGGCGTAGGCATTAGAAATTAGACATTAGTCTATCAACAAATTTTCACACAAGCACCTCTAGTTCAATACTTTCTCCCAGATTGCTTGTTAATGTTGCCTTCAAGACCCCTTGATCTTTGCTGCAAAATCATCAATTGCTTGGTTGTTTTTCATCTTTAGTGATCCTAGTTTCAATCTTTGGATACGTATTCGAGCTAGGGTTGTTCATCTAATCGAATAACGAATTTTCAAATTATTCGAGAATTTTTTTTACCTGAATTCATATTCATTTCGATTTGTATTTGAAACTCGAATTCAAATCGAATTCGAACCGAATTCAAATCGAATTCGAACCGAATTCGAATAAATTCAATTTAATTCAAACAAACCCTAAACAATAAATTATTTTACTCTCATTTTTTAAAACTACTACAAACTAATTATATTCAACATAAATTATAATAATATGCAAAATTAATTAACTATCAATATGTCAAAACACCAAAATTTAGAATAATAAACTTATCACTTATGGATGTATTTCATACTTTGACCAAGTTTAGAAGTTATATGTGTGTGTGTATACATACACATATAAAAAAAACTTTATATAAATTGAATTCGAATTTGGAATCGAATCGGATCGAATTGAAAATCATAAATTCGAATTCGATTTCCTGAGTCAAATATCAATCAACTCGAATTCGAACCTTGATAATCAAATTTGAATAGAGTCAAATTTCGAATCTTTCAAATCCGAATCAAATTCTGAGCACCCCTAATTCGAGCCTTTTTGTGAGGACCGTTTTCCATATACGTTTAGCTCAGGTAATATCTATAACATAGTCAGATTGTTCCGAATCCAGTTTGATTAGGCGACATAGCAAGATTAGTTAATTTTTCAATGCTTGGTCGTCAGTTGCGCAAAATCTATCTAAACCTAAGTTCTCATGGCTATTTATATACTAACATGATTTACTCTCGTGCGGACTAGGTTACATTCGTACGAACTAAGCTACCTCCGTACGGATGTGTTCATCTGTGCGGATGTGACTACATCCGTACGGATGTACATTACAAACCCAAAAACTCATTATCTAACATTTTGTCCTATTACAGACTCGACACGACTCGATGACGTAGGCAGCTGACATAGTGTATCAACAAGCTCCTCCATGGATGTTGTCGTTGTCTCGATAAGTCTTCAAAACTTTAATAACTTCAAAAAACTCTAACTCCCGAAGAAATACTTTCTGGGACGTTGGCGTTTCAGCTCAGCGTAAGATATTGGCGTTTGATCATTAGGGATTGGCTTATTCATGAATTGAAATATTCTAACCCATGCATTCTTCATGATCGCCGCAATCCTTTCTTCATTCTTTTCATATTTTCAGAAATTCTTTTCCTTCCAACTCTCTCCACTTTGTTTACATCTTTCCAGAATTAATATCATATGAATAGCAGATTTTGATGATTTTCTGATACTGCATTGCTTATACTTTGCCTTGTACTTCATAACATATCTTGTTGTAGTACAAACACTCAATATCTTTCTCCAATAAATTCACCAGCCACATAGGATCTAGAATCCTTATCACTCTCCATAAACCTTAAGACTTTAACACAATCACCGCTTCACTAGTCACACGATCATACTCCCACCATTTGAAATATGTATGAAAATCTTTTTTCAAACTTCATCAAAGGCATACTCTTCATTGATCAAGGACGTTTAACAATTGAGGTCACATTAGGCATTTGTGAAACTGGATCAATATTTGTTATTCTTTTAGGATAGTGTGGTTTCCAGTTAGGAAAATTATGACGTGCTTCAAATCTGATAATCTTCCACAACTTCTGATCTCCTGGTTTCATTTGAAAATTGAAACACCTTGTTTGACATAACTCCTACATGTCACACCACCGCAGTGTTTTAATAACAGCAAAATATCTGAAATACTAAACTCTGAATTCTCTTTTACTACCAAACACATTCAACTCCGGTATCCAACCCCAACTAATAATATCCTCTAGCGATACATCTGGATTTTCATAAAAAAACACTAGTGGTCTTCTAAATTTTCTTTCTCTCGGCATATATTAAAACCAAGCCTTCCAAGCTTCTAATAGATCAGATTTGCAGATTAGGGTTTGAGAGTATTGAATAATTCATGTTGGTATTCGAATTGGTGAATTGCCAGAATCGATACAAGAATGTATATATACATGACGGCAGGTTTTGTTAACCGCCCACACTTATGTTATCTATCTAAAATACTAATAATATTATTAATGTTACATATTGATCTAATATCAAGTAATATTATATCTAGCTTATAATTATAATCTTTCTAATATTCCCTCCCATAAGTTAGATTGGATTGACGTGCAGGAGCTCTTTGATCCGCTTGAAGTCTCTTGGCTGCAACGCTTTGGTAAGGATATCAGCAATTTGTTCCTTTGTTGAACAGAAGGTAACTTCTACATCATCATTTCTTATTAGATCTCGAATGAAATGATACTTAACCCTAATGTTTTTACTTTTCCCATGATAAACCGGATCTTTGGCCAGGCATATTGTTGACTTGTTGTCACAATAGATAGTTGGAGGGCAGTCCATATTCATGTGAAGTTCATTAAGTATTCCCTTCAACCAAAGTGCTTGACATCCAACCATTGATAGAGCTATATATTCTGCTTCGGTTGATGACAATGCAACCACCTTTTGTTTCTTCGATTGCCAAGCGATTGCTCCAGACCCTAGGTTGAAAATATACCCGGATGTGCTTTTACTATCGTCAATATTCCTCGCATAATCACTGTCACTATACCCTACTAATTTTCCATTACTTCCTTTGGATTAAGTTATTCCATGATTTATTGTTCCTTTTATGTATTTCAAGATCCTTTTACCGGCTTCCCAATGACTTCTTCTTGGTCTTTCCTTGAATCGGATGACTTTACTCACTGCGAACATAATGTCTGTCTGGACGTGTATTTGTAAGATACATCAGACTTCCTACAAGGCTTCTGTACATGCTCTGGTTCACTTCTTCTTCGGGATCATCCTTAGTTAGTCACTGACCATATTCCATTGGAGTTGAGATTGTGTTGCAATTCTCCATCTTAAACCTTTTGAGTAAGCCTTTTGCGTATCTCTGTTGAGACACTAGAATGTTTCCATACCTAGGAAGTAATGCAAGGTTCCTAAGTCTGTCATTTCGAACTCATGCTTCATTGATGTTTTCAGTTGATTTATCATATCTAATGGATCACTTGCTATGATAAGATCATCTACATAAAGGCACATCATCATCTTTGAATTTTTTGTGTTTTTTAATGAACAAGGTGTGTTCATAAACACACTTTCTAAAGCCGTTTGATCTAAAAAAATTCATCTATTCTGCTATACCATGCCCTTGGGGCTTGTTTTAGGCCATACAAGGCCTTTTTAAGATGGCATACCT
Source organism: Helianthus tuberosus (assembly GCA_030545235.1). NCBI lineage: Eukaryota > Viridiplantae > Streptophyta > Magnoliopsida > Asterales > Asteraceae > Helianthus > Helianthus tuberosus. Next base: position 175,039,212 of record CM060366.1, on the reverse strand, counting down.
TATGTTCTTCTCCTGATTTAATGTATCCTTCTGGTTGTTCAGTGTAAACTTGCTCATTCAGGTTGCCATTCAAAAATGCCGTCTTTACATCCATTTGATGTAAGTACTAGTTATTGCAAGCGGCTAAGGATAAGATCAATCTGACAGTGTCGAATCAGATTACCGGTGCAAAAACATCAAGGTAATCAATGCCATATTTTTTATTGTTGCCCTTTGCCACTAATCGTGCTTTGTACTTGCTCACATTCCCGTATTCATCATATTTTGTCTTGAAAATCCACTTCACACCTATCGATCTTTGATTATTGGGTGGATCTACTAGTTCCCAGGTTTCATTTCATGTATTGATTCCATTTCCCTATCCATAGCTTCACTCCGTTTATTTTCTTTATGAGCCTCTCCATATGACGTTGGATCTGCATCAGCATACAAGATGAAATTTGCTGCATCCTCTGTCGCGAGCTGAGCGTTATATAACTCATCTACTTGTTCTTTTGTGAGTTACGGTGTTTCTTGGTATATATCTGCAATGTCTCTATTCCTCAACACCTCATTTTCTGATGAGGATGATGACGAGTCTTCCTCCTCTTGGCTGTTAATTTGACTTTTGGCTTGGTTGTTATTAACGTGTTCTCCATATGACTCATTCAGATCTGCAGCTTGACTGTTACTAACCTGTTCTCCATATGATTCATTCAGATCTGCTGCATCTGCAATATCTGTTTGCAGACTTTCTTCGGCAACTGATGTGTTACTTGTTTCAGTTGTATCTCTACCAGGATCTTCATTGTCTGGATAGTTTAGATGTAAATTTGAGTCTTTTCCATTTCTTTGAGAACCTTCCCAGTTTGACTCTCATCAAAATGGACATCTCGACTAATAAGGATTTTATTTGTTATTGGATTATGAAGTTTATATGCCTTACTATGCTCACTGTAACCTATCATTATGGTCTTCTCCGTCTTGTCATCTAGTATCCCTCGATGCTGTTTTGGTACATGAGCATATGCCACACTTCCAAATATCCTTAGATGTGATACATCGGGTTTCCTTCAGGTCCATGCTTCTTGTGGTGTCAAATGTTGTATTCCTTTAGTTGTGGCCCGATTCAAGAGATACGTGGCACGTGCCACCGCTTCAGCCCAGTAAGTGTGAGACATTCGTTTCATCTTTAACATACTTCTGCTAAGTTCCATGAGTGTCCTGTTTTTTTCATTCGGCAACCCCGTTTTGTTGCGGGGTATAACTCGTGGTGAGTTGATGACGAATTCCATTGTTTTTGAGGACGTTTTGAAATTCATGGCTGCAATACTCTCCTCCTCTATCAGTACGTAATCCTTTTATTTTATAATCAGCTTGATTTTCTACCAAACTTTTGAACGTCTTGAAGTAGATTAAGGCATCTGACTTTAATTTTAAGAAGTAAACCCAAGTCTTTCTTGAGAAATCATCTATGAAGGTGATGAAGTATCAACATCCTCCAATAGATATCGTTCTCATTGGGCCACATATGTCTGAGTGGACAAGTTGCTGGGGCTTGCTTGCACGCCACGTGGTTTGTTTCGGAAAGGATTTCCTAGCATGTTTTCCGAACAAACAACCTTTGCAAACACTTTGTGGAGACATGGAGCTTATTTTGGGTAATCCTTTCACTACTTCCTTTGTTCCCATGTTATGGAGTTTTTCGAAATTGATGTGTCCATAACGTCTGTGCCATAATACTGACGGCTCTTGAGTCATCATGTTGCATACTCGTGGAATAACATCATAATTCAGGTTCAAGGGAAACATTTTATTGCCGGTCATCTTAACAGTTCCTATGAACTTCCCTGTCGGATCTTTGATAACACGTGCATTATTCTGAAAATTTACTACATAACCCTTTTGCACGAGTTGTCCTACACTTAAAAGATTATGTTTTAGACCTTCTACATAGAAAACATTGGGTACCTTCTTCTCCACACCTTTAACTTTGATTGTTACATCACCGCTTCCTAGTACTTCGAGTCTCTTATTGTCACCGGTCCTAACTTCCCTTCTTTCTGACTCGTTTAGAGTAGTAAATAGTGTCTTATTTCCGGTCATGTGATTACTACATCCACTGTCTAAATACCAGCAATCCTCTTTAGTAATCTCTTCCATATTGAAAATCATAAATAATGTTTCATCTTTTCCTTCATCGTTGTCTTCTTCATGCATTAAAACACTGTTATTTTTTATCATCATCATCTTTTTTCTGACAGAAACGTGCCGTGTGCCCCATTCTTTGGCAATTATAGCATCGAATTTGTCCATAACTTCTACCTCTTCCCCTACTTCTTCCTCTACCCGTGTTGTCTGATCTAAAAGATCTGGACCTGTCCTGATTTGTATTCTGTACTTGAAATGCTTGTTCCATTGGAGCATCATCATATTGTTTAAGTCTCAATTCATGAGACTGTAATATTCCAAGTAATTCTTAAGTGGATATGACAGACAGATCTTTAGATTCTTCTATTGCTACTACTACCGATTCATACTTTCTTGTTAATCTAAGAAGAATTTTCTCAATAATTCGTTGTTCAGTGATGTTTTCTTCATTTAAACGTAATTGATTGACTATCACCGTGGTTCTATTGACATATTCTTCTATCGTTTCACTATCTTTCATTCTTAATGCATCGAATTCACATCTTAAAGTTTGGAGTTTTACCGTCTTGACTCTGTGTTCCCCTCGGTAAGCCTTGTGCAAAATATCCCATGCCTCCTTTGACGTTTTACTTATTGCAATTCGTTCAAATATTGTATCATTGACCGCTTGAAACATGATATGCAGTGCTTTCTTGTCTTTCTTAACAATTTCTTTGTGATTGTTTCGATCGCTCTCCGATGCTCCGGCAACGGGTTCTCTATATCCTTCTTCTACAATAGTCCACAGATCTTGAGATTCCAACAACACCTTCATCTGAATATGCCAGTGGAAGTAATTTTGTCCCAATAGTTTAGGGATTTGAGTTTGAATTCCTTCATTTGTTGTTGTCATTTTGATTGAATAAAAACTGATGGACTTCGAATTTTAATTATCGAATTCTGGATCGATGTGGATCTGATACCACTTTAATAGATCAGATTTGCAGATTAGGGTTTGAGAGTATTGAATAATTGATGTTCGTATTCGAATTGGTGAATTGCCAGAATCGATACAAGAATGTATATATACATGACGGCAGGTTTTGTTAACCGCCCACACTTATGTTATCTATCTATCTATAATACTAATAATATTATTAATGTTACATATTGATCTAATATCAAGTAATATTATATCTAGCTTATAATTATAATCTTTCTAATAGCTTCTCTAATTTGATCTTTATTCAGCCTTGGTGACTAACCATTCTTGATTGTATCTTCTACCTTTCTTTTTAACAAATTATTCGTTTCTTCATCAAACATCTCTTGAAATGTTGGGAAATCATCAGTTCCTTCACCAAAAAATTTTGCAATTTCATTGTTTGAATCATCTTCCATGACAACATTGTTATAATCATCAGTCGCTGGAATGTATGTGAACAGGTAGTCATCAGGCTTTTCAAAATTGATATTGTTCAACTCTTCTTCAAAATCAAACTCGAATGAGTTTTCATCAACTCCCATCATCTTTGCAATATCCTCTTTCGTGTAATTGTGAACGAATTCACCTTCTTCAACATCGTGGCAAAGATATATCATTTTCTTATTACTTACATGAACACTCGATAAAGGAACAACGTTTGTGAGAATTCCTGAAGTTTCTTCATCATTCATAGTATAATCTTGCTCCTCCTCTCCTCCAGCTTCCTCTTCGTTTTCGTTATCATCATCATTATCTGATCCTTCAATATCTAACTCCTCATAATCCTCTTTCTCATCATCGTCTTTCTCCTTTTCCAGTTCAAGATCATAGATGCTCTTAACCATAATGAACTTTGTAATATCAATCGCTTCAGTTTCAGTAGTAATCAAACTATCAGGAGACTTTTCTACTTTGTGCTCTGGTGATTTTTCTTTTTCTGGTTCAGGTGTCTTTTTCTTTTCAGGCTCTGGTGTAATCTCAGGCATAGCATCAACTTTATCCTTACCTTTATCAGTACTAGCAATCTCTGTTTCAGCAGCAGCCTTTCGTGCTCTTTCAGCAGCTCTTGCTTCAACCTCTTCTATTTCAATATGATTAAATGCTGCCTCGAAATCAATCCCCATTCTTTTCTCTAACACTTTGTATAAAATTTCAAGCTTTTGATCTTTCAACTTAATGTCAGCTTCCAAATCACTTGATCTCTTTCTCAATCATTCGTTCTTAGAAACAAGACTTGCTATAACAGCTTCTATATGATGAGCTTCGCTTTCCAAATTCTTTACCTTACTTTCGAATTCCTTTATCTTCTCATCGTTTGGATCATTAAAGAAATCCAAATTCATTTTATCAATGTTTGGAAATGGAAGATCATCATCGAAAATATAACAAGTATCTCTGAAAGAAGGACTAGTTGGATGAGATTGTTGATGTGATGGAGTTTGTTGTTGTTGCATTTGAGGTTGTACACGAGGTTGTGGAGAGATAAGTGGAATTGATGTTGTAGGTGCTTGTTGTGTAGAAATAGGTGTTTGAATCGGAATAAAATGTTTAGCTTCAACATCAGGAGTACTCTTTTCAGTAACTACTGGTTCAGCTCCAGTAGTTGTTGTTTCGATAACAGGCTCTTCAATTCTCCTTCTAACCTTCTTAGTCAGTGGTGAACCAGTCTTTTTCACACTAGAACCAGCTTTACTTTTTACTCTTTTAGCAACATTCGTTACTGATTGTTCCGGATCTGAAGGAACATACGGTTCATCTTCATCGTCAGTTGACTTTTTCTTTCTTTTACTTTTCTTCTCACACCTTGCTCTTGGATCATACATACTTCTTTTTTCACTTTCAGTCGTTTCACCACCAGCTTCAGCACCTGATTCTTGTTGAAATACTTCTGTCTCAATATCTCCTGCAATCTCAGTAGTATCAACAGTACTTTTCTTAGCCCTTTCTCTATCAGACGTGGCAGAAAACACCTCATCTTCACTTTCTTCAACACGAAGCATTGTTTTAGGAGTTCTTTTTCTTGTTGTCTACTTTGATGTTGTCTGCTTCTTTGCCCTTCTTTTCTTTGAATCTTCCTTTTCAAACCACTTACATCTCTTTGCTATAAAGCCTTCTAACCTCTTCTCTTCGTTATCAGAATTGCTTTAATCTTTTCTCCATTTTCCTTTAGGTGGTGCAACATAATCTTTGTCTTTAAGACAACCAAACGATCTCTTGAATTTAGGAACCTCTGCTGCTTCTGATTGATTCTTGTATTGCTGAATACGGTCCAATGACAGATTCGTCATGTGTTCCAGCGGCAGTAAATCAGATTCTTCTTTATCAAGATTTGGAATAAGATCATCCAGCATCATCTGTACAAACCTTGAATATTGCAAAAATCTTTCCTGGACCAAGTTCGTTTTCATCTGCTTAAAAATCAGCTTTGAGAAATTATATGGTAAGTTCAAAGTCAGAACCACTATCATGCACATCACATAAGCAACCACAACATCATAGCCTCCCTTCCTGTGCCCCAAAGTGTGAATAACTGAATGCATTAAGAATGTTTAAGGCCTTGAAACATTTGCTTTTGAAAAATTCATCTCGTTAACATGCCCTGTGAAAGTTATAATCCCTACACATCCTAAACTACAAGGGTGTTATGGTAATTAAAGAGAAGAGTGGCGGTTACAAAGTTCAGGGGCTGATTATGTCATTTCAGAAGTTATTAACCACCACCCTCAAGGGGTGCGATCCAATGGAGACACACCTTTAGGATCGACGGTATGAAGGAGACAAGAGGAGACGCAACTCTTCATCGAATAGACGCAACCTTTCACATTGATTCTCATCCACACATTCAAGAGACGCATCTATTCGCGAAGGGACATGTCTATTCACTCGTACCCGTAGAAAACTATAAATAGGGATAGTTAGATTCATTTGTAGTTGTTCATATTGTACATACTCTCATTCGATTTGTACATACATTCAAGTTATTGTTTATATTAAGTTTGTTTATCACGTTCTAGAGATCAAAGATCCATTTTGGGGCCAACAATTGGTATCAGAGCATCAGGCTCTAGGCGTGGGAATCACAAGGCATCGCAGGGAATTCGCGATCAGGTTTCAATTTCGTTTTCAATTCGCAAGTTCAATTCAGAATTTTTTTTATTTCGGTTCTAGGGTGATCGGTTGAACCGAAGGTTTGGTTAGGAATCTAGGGTTTGTTGATTCCGGGGTTTAGTGCGAATTAGATTATTTGGTTATTTGATTATTACACGATTACGGTAATCGTGGGTTTGTGAGATCTATTGAAACTAAGAAAGTAAAAGTTTAGTAGAAGTGAAGATTGTTCGGCAAGAAGACATGTCAGGAACATCCGGACAAAATCAGATAATAATACAGAAAGAAGGAAATTCTCTTTCCCAGTTTCAGTGTCCGATTCTGAAACCAACAAACTATACGGTTTGGGCTATTCGTATCAAGACGATTCTTGAAGCGAATGGTTTGTGGGAAACGATTGAACCGGCAGAAAATGCAACGGTAGATACTAAGAAAGACAAGTCTGCAATTGCATATTTGTTTCAAGCAATACCAGAAGATGTTGTATTGCAAGTTGCAAGTTGTAAGACTGCAAAGGAAATTTGGGATAATCTAAAGGTTAGACATGTTGGTGTTGATCGGGTACAAAAGGCGCGTATGCACACGCTATTGTCAGAATTTGAATTGTTGCAAATGAAGGATGACGACACTATTGATTCGTTTACCTCAAAGATTAATAGTATCGTTACCCGAGCAACTGAAGTAGGAACGACATTGAGTCAAGCGACTCTAGTACGCAAACTCCTAAATGGCGTACCAGATAAGTTTACTCAAATCGTTGCCTCCATGGAACAATACTCCGATCTAGAAACTATGACGCTAGAAGAAGCGGTCGGAAGATTAAAAACGTATGAAGAAAGGTTAAAGTTGAAGAAAAAAGAAAGCCCGGTGAACAATTTAGAAGAACTCTTGTATGCGGGTCATGGACGAGGGAGATTCCATCCGTCACGAGGCCGAGGAAGAGGCAATTATCAACATAGGGGTGAAGGATACACCTCTTACGAGTCGGAAGGAACTGACAAACCACAAAGGGATGATAGCAAGCAAGAAACACCGACTATGAGAGATAAGTCAAAAATCACTTGCTACAGATGTGAGAAACTTGGGCACTATGCCTATGAATGCCCAACCAAGAAAACCAAAGAAAGTGAGACACTATTGGTCGAAATAGAAGAAGATGATGATGAACCGGCACTTCTGATGTGCCTAGACGCTGAAGAGAAATAGAAACGTGAAGCTTGGTCGTGTGATACGATCAAGGGGAAGAACCATGTGATACGGAGATAACCTGTGAAAGGTATGATAAAACAGTCCAGTGAGTGGATCGGATCAAAGCGAAGAATCCGTGAGGGAAGCAATCAATGATGAAGAACTCGTTGTGAGAGACAACCGTGAAGAAGATAAATCAAGGAGAAGACGCGCGTATCCTGTGACTGGGTCAGAAGAAGGACTGTTGTGTGATACAACCGCAAGAGAAATCTAAGTGAGTTAGATTATCCAAAATCTATGCGAAATGGATGCAAGTCATGTGATATGATAGTGGGCAAGTTAATCAAGACCAGGTGAAGTTCGTGTTGAGACAACTACACAAGAAAAGAGGTTCATGTGATACAAATCAAGTACGGTCAAGACAAGTGTGAAGCAAGTTCGTGTGAAGCAAGTTCAAGTGAAACAAGGTTCGTGAGGAGCAAGATTAGTGAATAAGAAGATCCGTGTGAAACGTCGGATACCGAGGAGTTTCAAGAAAATGGAATTGATCAAAGTTCAAGATCTGCAACTTAAGGATGTTCGTGATTAGGGGGGTGAATGAAAGTTATAATCCCTACACATCCTAAACTACAAGGGTGTTATGGTAATTAAAGAGAAGAGTGGCGGTTACAAAGTTCAGGGGCTGATTATGTCATTTCAGAAGTTATTAACCACCACCCTCAAGGGGTGCGATCCAATGGAGACACACCTTTAGGATCGACGGTATGAAGGAGACAAGAGGAGACGCAACTCTTCATCGAATAGACGCAACCTTTCACATTGATTCTCATCCACACATTCAAGAGACGCATCTATTCGCGAAGGGACATGTCTATTCACTCGTACCCGTAGAAAACTATAAATAGGGATAGTTAGATTCATTTGTAGTTGTTCATATTGTACATACTCTCATTCGATTTGTACATACATTCAAGTTATTGTTTATATTAAGTTTGTTTATCACGTTCTAGAGATCAAAGATCCATTTTGGGGCCAACACCCTGTATATCCCATCCTGACGATTCTTTCCAGATATCTAGTAGGATCACTAACTTCATCTACAAAATCCAACATTCTCCTGATTAGATCTTCTATTATAAACACTTCTTTATCTTCATTTCCAACTATGGAAAAAGAGTGAATAGCTGGTGGATCAGCAACATACTTGGCATTTTTCAAGAATCTCTCTACGTTCGATCTATATGTGTTGTATTGATCCGTTAACGTCTTTTTTATTCAAACACGATCAAATAATTCCAGAATAGGCTTGAAAGGTTCCATATTTGGTAATTTTTCATCTAGCACACAGCAGATGTTGTGTTTAGGATCGAAATTCTTTGCTTTTGCCTGAAAGATCATAAAAACTCAACACTTAGAAAAAATTTCAAAAATTTACAGAGTCTTGTGTGGATGAGATTGGTATGAATGTAACAATAATGCACAAACACTAGATTGGAACAGATGTAACTTTCTACATGCGAAGTTAAACAGTTTTTGACCAAACAATGTTACTTCTGTGCGGACGTAACTACATTCGTGCGAATGAGTTACTTCAGTAGGATGTAACTTCATTCGTTTCAAAATCAATTTTCAATTCTTTTGATTCTTATAAGTTTTGATCAAATTGAGTGCTTAATTAGGACCTGAAAGTGCCGATAAGCATGTATTATGTGTTCAATTTTTCATTTTGCCCGTTCAATCATCTTTGATCCTAGTTTTTGTCTTTTTAGGTGCGATTTTAATATTTTAGTCCAAATATGTTCATGTTTTAGTCTAATTTGCCTTTCCCATTGTTGATGGTGTGCAAATCAACCACCACAAGGTAAACTTGGACAACATTTGGACACTTAAAATTTTTTTTCTCTCAAATCAATCAACTTGGTGCGGAGGAAACTTTTGTGTGAATGAAGCTTCATTCGAATGAATGAGCTTATATAGTCACACTATTTCAGATCCTGCGAAGGTATTACCTTCGTGAAAATGTGAGTGTTTCATGCGGATGAACGTACCTCCGTGTGAAGGAGTTTCCTTGGTGCGAATGTGTTCATTCGTATGAAATTCCAACTTTTTCAAATTTAAAACATTTTACCGGTTTTAATAACCCATTTAGTTAACCAAGTCTAAGTTAACGACCATGGTTACCTGATTTGTCTACCAAGTCCAAGTTAATGACCTTGGTTGAACACTTTTGAACAAACTGATGTTTTTTTTCCATTAATTAAATTCAAATTAGTGAACTTGTATTCTTTTCAAAACATTTCTTATTTCATATTAGCTCCCAACCCGTGGTTCTCCATATTCTATTCAGCAACTTTGGATTTTGAAGATTAGTAATCCATCATCGGCAGTCGAAGAATAAGATGAAATAGAATATTTTAGAATTTTCCAAAGTTTTTGCTAAATCACACTGAATATCTTTTTGGTCTTCTGAAGTGAAATAGCTATGTACAAACATATTTACAGACATGTTTTATTGAGTTTGTGTAAGTGGATCATATCAGTTTTTGAGACTTATCACTAACACCGTTGATCTGAGTAAACATTAAGCCTTAAACAAATTCACTTAGATTGTCAGTATGTTTGTCCTTTTAAACCTCTACACAAAGTTCAATTTTTTTCGACATATGGTAATTAGATGTATTAGAACTTGAATTAATAGTGTTCCCCACCTCATAATATACTCACGTATCAAGATTCCCTAGATTTCATCTTACAAGTGAATATACCTAATTGATATACGTATCTTGTATCTGGGTTTTGCAAGGCCTTGAGAGCTCAAGTTAGTACCACCGTACAGACAAAGAGATGAAGGCTCGACTTAAAAGTGGTGTTCCATATTTTGGAATCTTTTAACTGCAATTGTCAGATCTTTCGATACTTTCAATTTTGATGCAATTTAGGGTTTTAAAGCAAAAGTTTCTACAAGTTCTAGGCCATTGCTGAGGCAAAATAAGAAGAACTTGTATAATACCCAGATATCAACTAGTCATAAGGACCTAGTATCTCAGAATCCGGCAATCTCTCAAACGAAATTTCGGTGTACTAACACCATATATCTGAGAGATGTTAAACCACTAATTAAGAAGTTTCGTTATGTTTATATCTCGAAAACAATTTACTGAATGTGCGAAGTCTACTGTCACATCATCAATGAGACCGTTTAAAAAACTTTTTGATACTACATTTCTTTAGCATGATGTGATCGTCCACTGATTTACTATTATTTACTCTTTTATACATGAAAACTCGATTTTGTCTTCTTCTATGTTTTTTGTACTTTTCAAATTTTATACGTTTTTGTTTTTTTCACAACATATTTCTCCCCTTAAAATCAAAAACAAATTTTTGGATTTTTGGTTTTAAAGAAAGAACTTGAAAACAAAAACTTTGACAAACCAATGAGGATTACTTCGAATCGTCATCCACCCCTGGCAAATCTTTCAACCCATTTAATTTCAAAAGATATTGAAACTTTGTTCGATCAAATGGTTTTGTATAAAAATCAGCTTTTTGTTCATCAGTGTGGATTTCTCAATACGAATCAATGTTTTTTCTCATAGCAGTCACGGTAAAGTGTAACAACCCGACTTTTCAGATCATTACCTGTTTGTTTTCACTTTGTTTTGTAACCAACTTGAATCCCGGGATTCGATATAAACAACGGGTTATGTTAAACTAAATACATTTTCATAACACGGGCCGCTAAGTGTTTAAACGCTTATTATTCGCAAATGCTTAAGCAACACGAATTACAGAGAATTAGGCTATTTAAATTGCCGAGTGTGTTTGTATGGTTATCATACGCCTCCGCCTACGCTTACCACGACTAACACGTTTTACAATTGCAAACACTGTTATCAGTAGTAGTAATATTATGTGTGTTCTTATGTGCCTTACTTATGTGTGCTTATTCTGTGTATTGTTACTCGCAAACGCTATCGCAACGCAAACTCAACGTTACTCGCACAACCAGATCTATCACTCTAAAACACAATACAGCACAACGCAACTCGAAACTTAGTGTTATACTAAAATACTTAAGGTACCAATAATATCTTACGCAACAAAACGCATTAAGCGAATATCCAACACACGAAACGAGGAAAAGGTTGCGCAAAACAACACATTTGTTCGACGCTAGGCAGCTTCATATGAAGGCACTGCCTTCATACGATGGCAGGCTGTTCGAACCAAGACCCTTGTGTGAAGCCACTTTCCCTATAAATACCCAAGCCCCTCCTCATTCATTCTCACTTGCTAATTGTGATCCGAAACTCTACCAAATTGCTGTCCGACCATTTTCAAGTAAGATTTAACTGTTTTCTTCAATTATACAACGTTTTCCACTTCGATTTTCACAAGAGTCACTTCATTTTTATCTAAATTCTTCTATTTTTACATAAAAATAATCAACTTTTCAATTAACTTCTTCTTTTCTTCATAAATTCCTGCTTTACGAAAGAACCTTCAAACTTTTTCATTAAAAACTTTTACTTTCGCCTCTAATCGACACTTAACCGGATGTATTGTGACTAGCTTCGGCTTCCGGAGTTAGAAATCAGTTGTTTTCACACTCAGCAAGTGTTGGATCTTGGTGAAAACTCTTTAAAAACCTTTGAACTTGATTTACACCAAACCAGACCAAAAACGGCATGTATTTCGTTCACTGAATAGTGGAACGAGGTAATGTCAAAACCAGCTTGAGTTGGACTCGGAAACACATCTGATTTAGGAAAAAACACAGCACCGAATGCCAAAAACAGCCACGTTTGTGGACTGGACTGTTCTGTACGAAGCCAGCTTTGTACGAAGGCACAGCCTTCGTACGAAGGGACATGGCCTAATACGAAGGCACTGCCTTCGTATGAAGGCTCTGGTTTTACATATCACAACCTAATTTCCAATCGTGATGCGATCAAAGACCTCTCGAACCCTAAGCTCAATCACTAGCTTAAGGTTGGAGGGATGAACACTCGATTTTCCGAAGACGAAGCGAAGACACTCGATTTTGGACAAAGGAAGCAGCACGAGTACGAAGACCCACCTTCGTATGAAGGGCCCCTTCATACGAACGCAACAGCTTCGTACGAAGTTTCTGTTCTCCTACCGACACTTCGATTTCTGACTATTTTAGTACTTTACTTTGGAGAACTTATGCTTCTATTCCCATAAGTAGGCTGACCCGGTGCTCCCTTCAATCCACTGAGGATCGTGTTTCTTGATTAGTACACGTTCTGTGAGTATACTCGAACGCATTTTGGTTTAACGCACTTTTGGGTGTTACATACGTTCACTATCAAAACCCAACACACAACGCAAACACTTTATAAACGCTAACTGTCCTCGCATGCTATACGTGATTTGTTGAATGCTTGTTACTATTCTTATACAATGTTACACTAGATCACCTCTAGCAATAATAGTACTATAGTTTGGACTCAGCACCTGTGTGACAGGGGTTTCTAGGGATCACATTACTTACTTCATGTGTTCGCTTTGGTGAACATGTGTCGCGCATACTCTACATCGTAGTCTCGTGGTTAGGTGGTATCATTGTTGATAGTTACATGCTTAGCCCGTTACGTGTTACATGCTAGTTATGCGTAAACGCTTTTTCTACTATTATCTATACAAACTTGTGTACTCACCTTTACTTTATGTTGTGACAACCCGCACAAAACCAGGTATCCGTACAACTTAATTAATGATTGATTACTGCTTAATTACTGTGCTTACCTGAAATTGCTAATAAACTGCTACCTGCATACTGATACATGCACTTACTTGCATCATACCTTATTTGCTGTCACTACAATAATTACATGCTGAACCCTAGTGACAAACATGATGCACAAAAAGCACAGTAGCACTAAACGGATACACAGTGAACATGCTGATATAACCAGCATCAGGCAAATACTGCCTCTAAGGCCTGTTAAGAGCCTCATATATTTTGGCTACACTGGTAGTGAGTGTAGGATATAAGGGTTGTGTTACCGCGTCTCTAGGGATAAGATACACTGATTCGGATGTGCCAAGAACGTACTTTAAGTACCAAACACAGCACTTTAACAATTTAACCAGCTTCTAGCTGACTAGTAAAGTGCCAAAAATGAGAAAATATTACTAGACACTTTCTAAAGTGTCGGGAAAACAAATTGTGTCACTAAAAATATAATAACGACACTTTAAAGTCTTTTGTAACACTTTAACGGATTACTATCCAACCGAACAACCGGACTTTGCCCGGAACACGAAAATATTTATATTTTCACTATTATTATTTACCTGAACCAGTTAGGGTCCCTGATTACCCTAACACCCATCATAACGCATAACATAACACTAACTAAGTTAGATACTTAGTTAACCCTACTTAACTAAACTAACCTCCCTAATCACTACTTACAATCGAACTAACCCAACCCCCATCCCATAACCGGCCTCAATTAGGGGAACAAACATGTACCAGGTTTGATTATTTTAATTAGAGTATGTTGGGTATCTTCTTAGCACATGGACTCATGGATAATAGCACTTTAATTTTCTATATAAACCATGCTTAAACACTATGAGTTTTACCACTACAATTCACCAACTCCCACTCACTCTCTCTCGTTCTCTACTCTCGGCCGAACCACCCCAGCCCCATACACCCACTTGTCGGTTCTTGTTTCATCATTCCATCACCATACAAACATCACAAGTTGCATTTAAGGAGCTTTGGTGCAAGCGGAACGCGAAGGACCACTCTCGTTAGCTTTTATCCGCGCGTTTTTCGTCAAAGATCTTCCCTAGCCTTGAGCTAGAGGTATAACCTTTAAAACTTGTTTTTATACATATCTAAAGTGGTTAAAAGAACTTTCGTCGGTTAAATATTGTAAACACGCGTTTTGAATCTTTAAAGTCTAGTAAAATCACTAAAATGGTGGATAATAGCACATGTCTTGTGTAAAAGTCGTAGGACTTGAAATTTGTGCTTATTGTGACCCGATCTATAATGTGGTAGCTCAAAACTTCGTTTAACCCGACTTTGTAAAATCGCGTATCATCACATAAGCTTGTTTTTGATAGATACAAGGGTTAAAGGTGAAACACTACCACATTTTAGAGACATGAACTTGTGTGAAATATTATACTTGTGTAAAAGTGATTTAACCAGTAAAATGGTGTTTAAAACTCGCGGATCTACGTATCCGCAAGTGGTATCTTCAAAAGACCACACATTTAAGAACCATGTATTTTTAAAGAAACGGATCTTACAATGTTAAGAATGATATTTAGAGCACACAAGTGTGTAAACACTTGTGTGACGCATATTTCGACAAAATGACTATTTTTGGGAAAAATAACTAGAAGTTGTAAAGTCGGACTTCTCTAAAAACGAGGTTTTTACAAGATTGAAAGTACTTTATATAAAGATCTACGTATATAAATGGGATTTATAATATAGATGCGGAAAAACTACAAGTTCATGCGTTTATGCGAATATACATACTTGTTGACTAGTTTATTGTGTCAGAAATTGTTTGATTGAATAAAGAAGTTGATTGATTTGATTATTAAAAGAAAATGATACGCTTGAAAGCGTGGCCACCTCCAGTTACAGAGGAAACTCTGGCGAAATTTTCTAAAAACCTAACACTTAGACTTTTTACACAACAAGTGTTACAACTATTTTTGGACATACTTTCGAAACATAAATTTCGCCAGCACTATATTTTACTAAATATTCGGAGGTGGGATTTTTCACAAAGATTAACGTGATAAACATATTTGTCACAACACTGTTTATGATTATTTTGTGAAATACATAAATATTATTTTAGGGTAAAAATAATATTTACAAGCGTTAATGATTCCAAAACTGTACGAACGCTTCCATAAACATATAAGTTACACCGGTAATTACATTACCACACGATTGATAAAACGTAACTTACGCACATGTATTGTATCCCCCATCCTTGGGAAGGAGAATAACTATCAAGCATATACAAAATGTAACACGAAATAGTTGTCTAACTATTTCCCGCAAACATAAACTGTAAAGCTAAAGCACGGCCGTCCGTCTAATAGAATTAGCACTTGTAGGTCGTTGCACAGATTACTGCTTCAGAGACGCTTGATAGAGTTTACGCATCCACTGTGAGTTCATGTCCCCCTTTTCTCTAACTGTTTTCAGTTTACTTAACTGCGGGGGTGAAATACATGTTACTTTGTTTACAAGTACTTTATACACGGTATGAATTACGTAAGGAGGTTTAGATCATGTGAATGGGTAGTTAGAACCCCGAGGGACTCGAGCGGTAGATCTATCTGGGTGTAGCGAGCCCAGCTCTAGGCCAAACGGACCTCTCTGAGGCTAACCACAACGGACCTGGAGTGACTTGGTTGCCAACGCAAAAATCAGCTAGGGTGTAGTCTTCCTACTTGCATTTCACAACATGCTAATGGCCTTGCAAACCATTGGTGATCACAAGTCCTCTTACACTGCTGCATACCAGGAAACTTTTATACTTACAAGTGTTTTACTTACTCACTTGCACATGAACTCGCTCAACATTATTGTTGATTTTTCAACTCACATGTATTTCAGGAAATTAAACGGATTCTGGCACGGTATGAACGTTTTCCGCTGCAATCTTCATGAAGTCATCAAGGATTAGGGGTTGTGTTCTTTTACCTGGACAAGACACAATCCTTAACCCTCATTTATGTTTTGTTATTAGATGTAATGTTACTGAACAAGGTTATGGTCGTGTGTTTAAAACAATGGTAATGTATGTTGATTTCTAAACTTAATGATGACTTGCATGGTTTTTAAATTCATATAGCTTTGTTATGATTACGCTATGGTATTAAGAAGTCACACCAAAATTAACCACGCTTCCGCAAAGCCAGGGTGTGACAGCTTGGTATCAGAGCTCTGATCATAGCGAACTAGGATTCATTCTCGAGTCTAGACTATGATCACTAGGGCTCTCACGAAAACATTTTTACTGCATACCACTTAAGTCCAGATCCACAACTTTTTACAAACAAATGTTGAGCACATTTTATTCATTATTTTAGGCCCAGTCGGGAGGCTGAGGCTTGGTCTAGTAGGACTAGGAGTGTTGGTCTAGTGGGACTAGAAGTGTTGACTAGTGGGACTAGGAGTGTTGGTCTAGTGGGACTAGAAGTGTTGACTAGTGGGACTAGGAGTGTTGGACTAGTGGGACTAGAAGTGTTGACTAGTGGGACTAGGAGTGTTGGTCTAGTGGGACTAGAAGTGTTGACTAGTGGGACTAGGAGTGTTGGTCTAGTGGGACTAGAAGTGTTGACTAGTGGGACTAGAAGTGTTGACTAGTGGGACTAGGAGTGATGGCTAGTGGGACTAGGAGTGATGGCTAGTGGGACTAGGAATGTTGGCTAGTGGGACTAGGAGGATAATTTGAATGCTTACTTGGTGATTTACGTGATTATTTGATTATATGATTGACAGTTTGTGCATACTTGTGTTTGTGTTACAGATACATGGACTCGTCAGATTCAGGTGGTTCAGGCACCACCGGACCCAGACCCATAGTGTCGGATGATTTAGAGTCCTCGGAGCACGAGGTGTACACGTCAGACTTTACCAGTACAGACGATGATGACTTCCAGCCATTCGCCCTACCTGATGGCGACGATGAGCTCCCTGTTGATATTCCGGCCGGGGATTTGCCACTAGCGGTGATCCCTGCTCCCATACCCCTCGCTGCTTACCCTGTTCAGGAGTTACCATTCGACGACGACGAGGACGACGTCGACTTGTTTGAGGTGGAGCCTTTAGAGGACGTTCAGGGCGAGGCCCTACCTGCTGTTGCCCCTCTATTGATTGCAGATGCTCCGGCTGCGGAGGCACCTGCACATTCCCCAGCCCAGGACTCTTTTGAGTCTGTGGCTTCTGTACCCACACATACTCTTAGTGTGCAGCACTATTCCCATGAGTCTGATTCTGACCAGGCTCTTTCTGTTGCTCCCATACCTGGACTTGTTTACGATCATGACGACGAGGGGGATTCAGACCCTATGTTTCCCCCAGGCTATGATCCTGACCGTGATTTGGAGTTTGTCCCTATGGACGAGATGATGGAGGATCCTGCTGATCTTATTGATCCTTTTGACCCGATCGATCCTGACTTTGGCTTTGATATGGCGTTTGATGACTTGGAGCCTGCCCTTGCCCCTGAGCAGGCAGCTGCTCTTGACCCGTTACCAGAGCATGACCCTATGCATGCAGACGTACCCCTTGAGCCCATTGCTGATGATCCCCACCTAGGTGTTCCTTTGATTGCAGACGATCATGTCCCTGTTGATCCCATTGATCCTCTACCACTTGTTGCTGTACCTGTTGACCCACCATTTGAGTACTTGGCACCCGTTGACCCTGTTGTAGCCCCTTTACTTGATCCCGTTCCCATAGAGCCCGGACATGCACCGTTCGCGGCTCAGATGGATCCACCGGACGAGGCCGCACAGCACGGGTGGATCCCGGCTGATGAGGACGTCCCACCACTACCCCCACAGATTCCAGACGCTAGACACACTGACTTTTCGTTTCAGGTTCCCACGTACATACCTCCAGCGGGGCCTGGAGAGGGCTCTTCAGCCCACCCATCAGGGCATGTACCGATGCCCATGCCTTTCTTGCCACAGATGCCTTTTGTTTCACCTACTACTGCTCCTTTTGGTGTAGCACCCTTTGACCCCACACGCGAGCCATTGCTTTGGGCTCCGTTTTCCCCTATGCCACCCACTGATCCATACCACAGGTTCCATGTGGGCCACACCATTGAGGATGTACTGATGTCATTTGTTTACCAGCATGAGTCGCACGAGCAGCGACTACAGGAGCTCGAGAGAGCTCGGCCATGTCAGTGCCATGGTCCGGCACCCTCTCCGTTGCAGCCATCTCGACCACTACCCCCTGATTATGCTGCTCGTCTTACTACCTTGGAGCAGCAGATTGCTTCCATTATTCGCACACAGCAGGCGATGGAGGCAGATTGGTTAGAGATGCGCCGTTTGTTTTATACCCGTTTTCCTCCTCCTCCACCACCATCTGCTTAGAGCTCATCGGTGCCACTAGGGTAGGCGAGGTGAGAAGTCGGCGATTGCTTTTACTTGCACAGCATTTTGGGGAGACTACGTTATGATTTGACTTTTGTTATGTACTTGATGTTGTATTGATACTGATGTAGCTTTTGACAGGGGTGATGTAGCCCCAGTGATTGATGATTGTATGTATACACTTACGATGTGGTCTCATTTATGTGGCAATCGCAGTTTTCTCACCATACTTTGATTCACTTGGTTATTTGTTTATATTTTATGACATGGGATGTTGTGTGATTGATATTTGTGATATGTGATAACATGAGATGTTATGTGATTATACTATTATTATTACTACATACGTACACTGTACTATGTCCTGACCAACGTGAACACATCTCTTAGAAGATGCCGCCAAAACGCCCAACACCAATGCCGACTAATGAGGCAGAGTTACAACAAGTCATTGCAGCTGCCATAGCACAGTACGCAGCATCTCAGCCAGGAGCGAGCGGAAGTGTTAACCAAGGCAATAACAATCCACCTCACGGTAATACCACGCCATTCGAACCTACCATGAACTAATTGGAGAGTTTAGCGATAATGCTAATACCAATCACATGTCTTAACATACGTGCAGGGTGCACCTACAAGCAGTTCTTAGACTGCAAACCAGTTAACTTCGATGGCACAGGAGGTGCAGTTGCCTTTACCCGCTGGGCTGAGAAAACCGATTCTGTCTTACGCATGAGCAAGTGTGCAGAAGATCAGCAAGTCACGTACATTTCAGGGCTGTTTCTAGACGGGGCCCTATCCTGGTGGAACCTACAAGTACAAACTCTAGGCGAAGCTGCCGCCTACGCCCTGACTTGGGCCGAATTGAAAGAACTGATGCGCAAAAAGTACTGTTCACGCGCAGAAATTCAAAGGTTGGAGACTGAATTTTGGCACTTAAAGATGGATGGACCAAAGATTGCGGAATACGTCCAGAGGTTTCACGACTTATCTCAAGTGGTTCCTTACATGGTTACGCCTGAATACAAGCGAATCGAGTGCTTCATTTGGGGTTTGGCTCCCCAAATCATTAGCATGGTAACCTCCTCCAAACCAGCGACTATCACAGAAGCCATTGATTTGAGCGTGGCTCTCACCGAAGAGGCGATTCGTCTGAACAAGTTTGGTG
The DNA here is from genome assembly GCA_030545235.1 of Helianthus tuberosus. NCBI lineage: Eukaryota > Viridiplantae > Streptophyta > Magnoliopsida > Asterales > Asteraceae > Helianthus > Helianthus tuberosus. The sequence continues at coordinate 175,019,518 of CM060366.1, read as the reverse complement.
ATGTTAAGGAAAAAGAGAAAGAGACTCATGTTGAGTCGTCAGGAGGTAACAAAAGAAAGTTTTCGAACTTCAAACAAAGTGTTAGCGGTGATGGTAAGAGAGGAGCACCAAGCACGCCAGCTCAGGGTGCAGCTGGCAGTGGAAGGAAAAGGAGAGGATATATGGGCACCCAGCCCAAGTGTAATGCCTGCCAGCGTCACCATTCTGGTTATTGTGTGCTAAAAACATGTGAAGCATGTGGGAAACGTGGTCACTCTAAGGACACCTGTTGGGTTGGTACTGGCCGGGGAGGCCAGGGAGGGTATGGAAATAGAAATAACAACCGTGGTGGTTCTGGTAGTCACCAACAGGGGAACAATCGAAACAACAATGCTATTCAAGCCGGAAATGCCAACCAGAACAACCCGCCAGTTATGGATGGTGCGGGAAGTGGTAAGAGACTTGGATGTTTTCATTGCGGTGACAGTGGGCACTTCAAAAAGGATTGCCCGGGACTGAACCAAGCCCGTGGAAGGGTATTTCAGATCGGTGCACGGGAAGCGCGCCAGGATCCCAACGTTGTCACTGGTACGTTCCCTGTAAATCAACGCTATGCATCTGTTTTATTTGATACTGGTGCCGACTATAGCTTCGTATCGTTAGAATTTAAGGATATGCTTGGTTTAGCCACAAATAAGTTAGATATTCCGTATTCGATTGAATTGGCCAATGGGAAATTAGTAGAAGCAAATGAAGTTATCAGAGGTTGTGTGATTGAGTTAGGAGAACATGAGTTTTCTTTGGATCTACTACCAGTCCAATTGGGGAGTTTCGATGTGGTAGTAGGAATGGATTGGTTATCTGGCAACAAAGCGGAGATAGTTTGCCACGAAAAAGTGATTCGTATTCCAACTGATGATGGTGAGACCATTGTTGTACATGGAGAGGAGCGTGAGACGCCATTGAGAATGATCAGCTGTTTGAAAGCAAGGAAGTGTTTACAGAAGGGATGTGTTGCCTTCCTGGCACACATTGTGGATAAGAAGGCTGCTGAGCCAAAGATCGAAGACATCCCTGTCGTGAGGGAGTATCCAGAAGTCTTTCCAGAAGACTTACCCGGACTGCCACCTCAGAGACAAGTCGAGTTTCACATCGACTTAGTTCCAGGCGCCGCGCCTGTAGCTAAGGCACCTTACAGACTTGCTCCATCTGAGATGCAGGAACTGTCGACACAACTTCAAGAGTTGTTAGACAAGGGTTTTATTCGACCAAGCTTCTCACCTTGGGGAGCTCCAGTCCTGTTTGTTAAGAAGAAGGACGGTAGCTTCCGGATGTGCATCGACTACAGAGAATTGAACAAGCTGACGATCAGGAACAGGTATCCTCTGCCAAGAATCGATGATCTGTTCGACCAACTTCAAGGCTCAAGTTGTTACTCTAAGATCGATCTTCGATCTGGATACCACCAGTTGAGGATTCAAGAAGAAAGTATCCCAAGGACAGCTTTCAGAACTCGATATGGACACTATGAGTTCCTGGTTATGCCGTTTGGTTTGACAAACGCACCTGCAGTTTTTATGGATTTGATGAATAGAGTTTGTAAGCCATACCTCGACAGGTTCGTGATTGTATTCATCGACGACATCTTGATTTATTCAAGGACCAAGGCCGAACACGAACAACACTTAAGAACTATTTTGGAGCTGCTGAAGAAAGAACAGCTGTACGCCAAACTTTCTAAGTGTGAATTTTGGTTACACGAAGTCCAATTTCTTGGACATGTGGTTAATGGGGATGGAATTCATGTCGATCCCACAAAGATCGAGGCTATCAAGAATTGGGAAACGCCTACGACGCCAACCGAGATTCGACAATTCTTGGGTTTGGCTGGCTACTATAGAAGATTCATAGAAGGTTTTTCAAAGATCGCTCAACCCCTTACTGCGCTCACACAGAAAGACAAGAAGTTTGATTGGGGAATCAAACAGGAAGAAGCCTTTCAGTTATTGAAGAACAAACTTTGTGATGCGCCAATCTTAGCACTACCGGAAGGTACTGATGATTTTGTGGTATACTGCGACGCATCGCGTCAGGGATTGGGTTGCGTGTTGATGCAACGCCAAAAAGTTATTGCTTATGCATCGCGCCAATTGAAAGTGCACGAAAAGAACTATACCACGCACGATTTAGAACTTGGCGCCGTGGTATTTGCCTTAAAGATCTGGAGACACTACCTGTACGGTACGAAATGCACAATCTTCACAGATCACAAGAGCTTGCAACATATATTCAACCAGAAAGAACTAAATATGAGGCAAAGACGCTGGGTTGAATTGCTAAACGATTACGACTGCGAGATCAAGTATCATCCAGGGAAGGCAAATGTGGTCGCCGATGCCTTAAGTCGTAAAGAAAGAATCAAGCCCATAAGGGTTAGGGCTTTGGAAATGATCATACGAACCGATCTTTCCTTGCGCATTCGCGCTGCACAAAAGGAAGCTCTCAAGGAGGGAAACCTTGAGGAAGAATATCTCCGTGGGATGGAGAAGTTACTGGTACCAAACACTGAAGGAACGTTATGTTTTGAGAAAAGGATTTGGGTTCCTTTGTTTGGAGAATTAAGGAATGTTATTTTCGACGAAGCGCACAAGTCACGGTACTCTATTCATCCGGGGGCGGATAAGATGTACCACGATCTTAAAGATTATTATTGGTGGCCTAGAATGAAAGGCGACGTTGCTGTCTACGTGAGCAAATGTTTAACGTGCGCTAAAGTTAAAGCTGAATACCAGAGGCCTTCGGGACTTCTGCAACAACCGGAGATTCCCAAATGGAAGTGGGAACAAATCTCCATGGATTTTGTTACAAAGCTGCCAAGAACGCCAAGAGGCCACGACACTATCTGGGTGATAGTGGATCGATTAACAAAAACAGCACACTTCTTACCTATCAGAGAAAAGGATAACACGAGCAAATTAGCTGAAATATACATGAGAGAAATCGTAGCACGTCATGGAGTGCCCCTCTCAATCATCTCTGATAGAGACGGAAGGTTTGTGTCAAGAATATGGCAATCCTTCCAGGAAGCTTTTGGCTCACAATTGAATCTGAGCACTGCATTCCATCCGCAAACTGATGGCCAGAGCGAGCGAACGATACAAACCTTGGAAGACATGCTGAGAGCATGTGTTATGGATTTGGGCGGTAGCTGGGATAAACACTTACCCTTGGTCGAATTTTCTTACAACAACAGCTACCACACCAGTATTGGTGTCGCGCCTTTTGAAGCCCTATACGGACGCAAGTGCCGATCACCACTATGTTGGGCTGACGCAGGTGATAGGCAACTTGCCGGTCCCGAAATCGTCCAAGAGACGACGGATAAGATTGCGCAGATTCTTAAAAACATCGAAGCCGCTCGCCACAGACAAAAGGCCTACGCGGATCCAAACCGTAAACATGTGGATTTTCAAGTTGGAGAAATGGTGTTATTGAAGGTATCACCCTGGAAAGGGGTAGCACGCTTTGGGAAGCGTGGAAAGCTAAATCCGCGCTACATTGGTCCCTTTAGAATTCTGGAAAGAATCGGAACAGTAGCATACAAGTTGGACCTACCTGCTGAACTAAATGGTGTTCACGATACATTTCATGTATCCAATTTAAAGAAAAGTCCAACTCAAATTGACGTTGCCATTCCTATCGACGAAATTCATGTTGACGACACGCTCCACTTCGTAGAAGAACCCGTCGAGGTCACAGATTGGAAAGTTAACAGGACCCGCCGGAGTAGTGTCAAACTCGTCAAGGTTCGCTGGAATGCCAGACATGGTCCTGAATACACCTGGGAGCGTGAGGACCGAATGAAAGAAAAGTACCCCCACTTATTTCCCAAGAACCCTGCTTCTACAAGCAGAACTTAAAAATTTCGGGACGAAATTTATCTAACGGGGGGAGAATGTGACAACCCGCACAAAACCAGGTATCCGTACAACTTAATTAATGATTGATTACTGCTTAATTACTGTGCTTACCTGAAATTGCTAATAAACTGCTACCTGCATACTGATACATGCACTTACTTGCATCATACCTTATTTGCTGTCACTACAATAATTACATGCTGAACCCTAGTGACAAACATGATGCACAAAAAGCACAGTAGCACTAAACGGATACACAGTGAACATGCTGATATAACCAGCATCAGGCAAATACTGCCTCTAAGGCCTGTTAAGAGCCTCATATATTTTGGCTACACTGGTAGTGAGTGTAGGATATAAGGGTTGTGTTACCACGTCTCTAGGGATAAGATACACTGATTCGGATGTGCCAAGAACGTACTTTAAGTACCAAACACAGCACTTTAACAATTTAACCAGCTTCTAGCTGACTAGTAAAGTGCCAAAAATGAGAAAATATTACTAGACACTTTCTAAAGTGTCGGGAAAACAAATTGTGTCACTAAAAATATAATAACGACACTTTAAAGTCTTTTGTAACACTTTAACGGATTACTATCCAACCGAACAACCGGACTTTGCCCGGAACACGAAAATATTTATATTTTCACTATTATTATTTACCTGAACCAGTTAGGGTCCCTGATTACCCTAACACCCATCATAACGCATAACATAACACTAACTAAGTTAGATACTTAGTTAACCCTACTTAACTAAACTAACCTCCCTAATCACTACTTACAATCGAACTAACCCAACCCCCATCCCATAACCGGCCTCAATTAGGGGAACAAACATGTACCAGGTTTGATTATTTTAATTAGAGTATGTTGGGTATCTTCTTAGCACATGGACTCATGGATAATAGCACTTTAATTTTCTATATAAACCATGCTTAAACACTATGAGTTTTACCACTACAATTCACCAACTCCCACTCACTCTCTCTCGTTCTCTACTCTCGGCCGAACCACCCCAGCCCCATACACCCACTTGTCGGTTCTTGTTTCATCATTCCATCACCATACAAACATCACAAGTTGCATTTAAGGAGCTTTGGTGCAAGCGGAACGCGAAGGACCACTCTCGTTAGCTTTTATCCGCGCGTTTTTCGTCAAAGATCTTCCCTAGCCTTGAGCTAGAGGTATAACCTTTAAAACTTGTTTTTATACATATCTAAAGTGGTTAAAAGAACTTTCGTCGGTTAAATATTGTAAACACGCGTTTTGAATCTTTAAAGTCTAGTAAAATCACTAAAATGGTGGATAATAGCACATGTCTTGTGTAAAAGTCGTAGGACTTGAAATTTGTGCTTATTGTGACCCGATCTATAATGTGGTAGCTCAAAACTTCGTTTAACCCGACTTTGTAAAATCGCGTATCATCACATAAGCTTGTTTTTGATAGATACAAGGGTTAAAGGTGAAACACTACCACATTTTAGAGACATGAACTTGTGTGAAATATTATACTTGTGTAAAAGTGATTTAACCAGTAAAATGGTGTTTAAAACTCGCGGATCTACGTATCCGCAAGTGGTATCTTCAAAAGACCACACATTTAAGAACCATGTATTTTTAAAGAAACGGATCTTACAATGTTAAGAATGATATTTAGAGCACACAAGTGTGTAAACACTTGTGTGACGCATATTTCGACAAAATGACTATTTTTGGGAAAAATAACTAGAAGTTGTAAAGTCGGACTTCTCTAAAAACGAGGTTTTTACAAGATTGAAAGTACTTTATATAAAGATCTACGTATATAAATGGGATTTATAATATAGATGCGGAAAAACTACAAGTTCATGCGTTTATGCGAATATACATACTTGTTGACTAGTTTATTGTGTCAGAAATTGTTTGATTGAATAAAGAAGTTGATTGATTTGATTATTAAAAGAAAATGATACGCTTGAAAGCGTGGCCACCTCCAGTTACAGAGGAAACTCTGGCGAAATTTTCTAAAAACCTAACACTTAGACTTTTTACACAACAAGTGTTACAACTATTTTTGGACATACTTTCGAAACATAAATTTCGCCAGCACTATATTTTACTAAATATTCGGAGGTGGGATTTTTCACAAAGATTAACGTGATAAACATATTTGTCACAACACTGTTTATGATTATTTTGTGAAATACATAAATATTATTTTAGGGTAAAAATAATATTTACAAGCGTTAATGATTCCAAAACTGTACGAACGCTTCCATAAACATATAAGTTACACCGGTAATTACATTACCACACGATTGATAAAACGTAACTTACGCACATGTATTGTATCCCCCATCCTTGGGAAGGAGAATAACTATCAAGCATATACAAAATGTAACACGAAATAGTTGTCTAACTATTTCCCGCAAACATAAACTGTAAAGCTAAAGCACGGCCGTCCGTCTAATAGAATTAGCACTTGTAGGTCGTTGCACAGATTACTGCTTCAGAGACGCTTGATAGAGTTTACGCATCCACTGTGAGTTCATGTCCCCCTTTTCTCTAACTGTTTTCAGTTTACTTAACTGCGGGGGTGAAATACATGTTACTTTGTTTACAAGTACTTTATACACGGTATGAATTACGTAAGGAGGTTTAGATCATGTGAATGGGTAGTTAGAACCCCGAGGGACTCGAGCGGTAGATCTATCTGGGTGTAGCGAGCCCAGCTCTAGGCCAAACGGACCTCTCTGAGGCTAACCACAACGGACCTGGAGTGACTTGGTTGCCAACGCAAAAATCAGCTAGGGTGTAGTCTTCCTACTTGCATTTCACAACATGCTAATGGCCTTGCAAACCATTGGTGATCACAAGTCCTCTTACACTGCTGCATACCAGGAAACTTTTATACTTACAAGTGTTTTACTTACTCACTTGCACATGAACTCGCTCAACATTATTGTTGATTTTTCAACTCACATGTATTTCAGGAAATTAAACGGATTCTGGCACGGTATGAACGTTTTCCGCTGCAATCTTCATGAAGTCATCAAGGATTAGGGGTTGTGTTCTTTTACCTGGACAAGACACAATCCTTAACCCTCATTTATGTTTTGTTATTAGATGTAATGTTACTGAACAAGGTTATGGTCGTGTGTTTAAAACAATGGTAATGTATGTTGATTTCTAAACTTAATGATGACTTGCATGGTTTTTAAATTCATATAGCTTTGTTATGATTACGCTATGGTATTAAGAAGTCACACCAAAATTAACCACGCTTCCGCAAAGCCAGGGTGTGACATATGTATTGACTTCTATTTAACGTATGTGACAGGTTGATGGTCTGTTTGCTGAAATGGAGTTTGGCAGTCTAGAAACTCATTGAATAAAATCTAGGTTGTCGGACTTGTTTTGCTTTTGAGAACTCGCTATCTGTAATAACTATTTGTTGAATATTTGTTCATTGGTATGGGACAATTAACCCTTAAAATATTGGTAATGGATAGTTGTTATGGATTCTCTTGAGCAATCTGGTTCGCCTAGTGCTGCGCCCCGATGATTCCGCCATCGGTTGGGGTGTGACAGATTGGTATCAGAGCCATAACTATTGGGAATTAGGTCGAGTCATTTGGAATTGACCTAGTCTACAGTCTAAGTACCCAAGACAGACCCTTCGTACGAACCCAGTAGGGGCTTCGTACGAACCTACATTTGATAGCCTCGTTCGAACCTACAATAACCACCTTCGTACGAACCCACTCACTTCAGCTTCGTACAAAGGGGAAACCTTTCCTAAGGTCAAATGCTACATGCCTTTCCTAAGGCTAACACAATACACACGTTTTGAAAACGCTCGCATAACACAACCGAGTGATTGGTTCTAGATTAGGTGTGAAAACCAAGGACTCTCGATAAGATCACTCACTCTACGCGTATTTTTACTCTCAGCGCGAGAATCTTCGCTGAGTTAGGAGTGACGTCCACAGCTCAATGGGAATCTCCCGTTCTATCTCATGGTTGTTTCAACCACAATTAGGAGCGAAGTTGTTAACTTAGCGGTGAAAACCCGCATCTTAATGACACATTCAACTCCCTACTTTGATTTTACAAATCTCATCAAAGTTTCGACTGTTCTGACGATATGAGACACGTAGTAACTCGAAGGATGAGTGTCGTTTGCCGTATCTCGGTGAGTGCACAGTCTATTAGGCCAAAGCGTGTACTCGAACACGTTGGGAATAATAGAACCACTTTGGATAGTCGATGTCTAACACCCAGGACACTCCCTCCGATTGCTAGCCTGCAGTCGCCGATTTCGCGTCTACGAATTTATTGTGATTATGTGTTTTAAATTTATGAACTTCGATTTTTACGTGTCTATTGCTTCGTTTTACAAGCGTGGAGCGATAAAGCTGGAAACCTCAAACGCTATGCCCCCTTTTCCGCTTTACAAAACGCGCACAACTCGCACAGCTTTCGTAACCTAGAAAGCTAATTAATTGCGAACAAACTACTGAATCTCATACTCAAAGCTCATGCTACTCGCTATTGCTCGCAACTCTCGGACGCGTTACACAGCCTTGAAAGATAGGTGAATATGTGCAAAATATGTAGGTGACTACGTGCAAAATATGTAGGTGAATGCGTGCAAAATATGTGTTTACATGAATTATGTGTCCGATGTGCCTATGTGTATACGTGCTTATGTGAATTATGTGTATACGTGATTGTGTGCTGACGTGTTCCTGTGTTTTACATGGATAATAATAACAATAATAGTATTAAAAGGATGTTTAAAATGCTAAACTTTTCAAAACAAAACCCGATAAAATCGAATCTCGTCTAACTCCTCGGAATGATGTTTGCTGTAGAACCTGCACTTGACAATGTCTTCTCTCGGTTCTCACACTCGCCAAAATGTTCAGAGGAACAAAGTTGACAAGCGAATCGCCTCCCTTATGGCCAAGGAAATGTCCAAGGTCATACCTCAGATTGTTAGTGAAATCAACGAGGTTAGCAGCAAATCTTCCGTTGATTCAAAGAATGAAGTGTCACACCCCGACCGCGTTAAAACAACGAAACCGCGGCGGAAACGTCGGGGAGTGTTGCAACAGAATTATTGTTTCACAACCATGGATTCAAAAGTTTCGTTTTATTGATTCATTAAGTAATTTTCATCGTCTTAACACAAAACAAACAAGTTACATAATGACTATCATTGTTATTATGTCACTAAGGCCTCGTCCAGATCCTATGTGAACATGCATCCTAGCAATCAACATCACTTAACATCACCTGAAACATATGTAAAAACAAAGTCAGCGAAGAAATGCTGGTGAGCACATAGGTTTTATAAGAGTGTCGGATTCATGGCTAGTTTACATGTTGCAATACCTTATTAAAAACCTTGTTTTGAAAAGTGAATAGTATTGCAGCATAATTAACCAACTCAAATCAAGTTGGATATAATTTGTTAAATCTTGTAGCCATGATTCTTAACCCCAAAACATTTATTTTAGTAAACCAAATTGTAAAACATCTCGTAAAAACTTGTTAATAAAACTCATATGGTTTATATCATTTAGAAAACATCGTAATGTGACATCGTTTCAAAATCATTTGCCCAAGTGAACTAAATAATGACACGGAATGTAATATGATAAAAACACTTATATATAAGAAGTACCAGCGGCGTATCTACCATGCTTTTATCATGTTACACCCGTCCCATTACCTAATCACCACCCAAAACCAATCGTTTGTTCAAATCGTTTAACTTGTACCAATCGTTTCCAAAATCGTTTCAAATCGTTTAACTCGTCCCAAAATCTTTCTTGTTTTAATTGTGAAAACTACTTTCGGTCGTCTCGCTAATAACATCCAAACCTTCGCAACTTGACTATCTCGCTTCTCGCATTAACAAACCACCAAAGGGTAAGTAAACAATCACAGATTCAGTCGTTTCCCACATAACCCCCTCACATAACCATGGGTGCAGTCCGATAATGGGATTTATCAGATCCTATGGTACCATAACCTAATACTGGTCGGTTCGGCCAAAACTAATGAATTTTATTTGTTATGTAATTACAACCATCAAGTTTGTTCACATTATCGAAATCGTTAGTAGTTTAATATAAACCATTTTAATCGTTTTTGAAACCGTCGTTTAAACCTCGAAATCATTTAACACATATGAATCACCCCAAAACAATAGAAAATAGTAAAATAGGGGAACTATGTACTCACTTGAAGTGCAAAGTCTCCTCAATCAAAAGAACTCAACAAAGGTCAAACAAGGAAATCAAGCAGCACCTAGAAATCGGATCACTAGATAAATAATCGACACCTAAATCAGAAGATCGGATAGAATGAAGTTTCGTAAACCAAATGAGTATTGGGACTCATGTGATATGGTTCAACAAAACCTACATCCTAAATCGGAACCTAACCTAAGTGCTTTCGACCCGTTACGACCCATTAAGGTAGCTTACGCTACTTTAACGCGTCGTTCGCGCAAAGCGGGTTCGAGACTTCTAACTAGTCCTATGACAAGTATTATATGCCTAAACATGTTTCATAATCAGTTAAGTGACAAAAGTTTATGTTACATATGCTTAAAATTCAATTATGCATGAAAAGGGCATTTTGGTCATTTACATAAGGCATATAAACTACCTATCATACAACTACTTAAACTAAGTGACCATAAGGTATAACCTTGGAAGGTTATTCCTTATACAACTATGGTCACTAAACATGCTTGGTCGGATCCTAATGATCGACCAAACGGGTCGAGTTCGAAAGTCTAAGCGGTGGTTTAGACCGCTTGACTTACGACTCTACACAAGCACTAAACTAAAAGTGACGAACTAAACATTTTAAAACATGTTTAGTTAAGTTAGAAAACAGGTTTTGATACCCAAGAATAGTTTGGTTGCAAAATACGCATAAATACGTAATTTGACCGAAACTACGACTCGTCACTATGCCTAATCAACGTGGTAGTCAGTAGGTATAGTCACAAGGGACTATAACCATCGTGATTACGCTCACGTTGCGAAGTTCAACGAACTTCGTGTTGAGCATAACCTGGTCAAAGCAGAAAGTCAAACAAAGTTTGACTTTCGTGCTTAAAAACGCATAAAAGCACGAAAGAATACTTACAAAGGGTCCAAGCTAGAAGATCTTGATTCAAATTGATCAGGTATGAAGTGTTAAACCCCAACTTAGAGCTATTTGAATCAGATTGTGAGGAATGAGAATGAAAGCTTGGGGGTATTTATAGATTTTGATAAACCGTTAGGATTGTTTCTCGCATTTCGTGCTTCGATCTTGGCCCTCCACTTGGGCACATGGTTTTCAAAACCATGGGAACACTAAAAACCATCAAATACCAGCCCAAAGTATGCCAAATCAGGGGTTAAAACCCATCAAAACTTCAAAATTGGACCAGATTCAATGTTTCTGTCTGGCAGGCTGTCGCGCCCCGCGTAAGATACAGCTTAATCTTACGCGGCCCGCCTAGTAATGTTTGACAGAATCATAACTTTGGTCCCTGCACTTGAGAAACTTGCATTTTGATGCATTTTTTATATGTTTAAGCCCCGTTAACCTCATTTCAAGGCTCTAAAATGATGTTAAAGTATAGGGAACTTAAAATATGCTGAATGTGACAACCCTCACCAAACCAGGTATCCGTACGAATTAATTAATATTTAATTAATGCTTAATTACTGTGCTTGCTTACAACTGTGGTTAAACTGCTTCTTGATTTCTGATACATACATACTCATGCATCACATTTTATACTGTCACTATATTATTTACACACAAACATCAGTGACAACCTTGATGCACAAAAGCACAGTTAGCACACTAAACGGATAACCCAGTAAACATGCTGACATTGCCAGCACTCGACAGATATTGTCTCTGAGGCGAGTATGAGCCGGGAATAGATTACTACATTAGTAGGGAGCGTAGGGAGGTAAGGATTGTAGAACTGCATCACTAGGTGATAGTTATAGTGACCGGATGTGCCTAAAACATGTGATAATTACAAAATTCTGCACTTTATCACAAAATTCCTCATTTAACATAACTAGTGAGGTGCAAAAACTTGGTAAAATAATGTTAGACACTTTCCAAAGTGTCGGGGATTTATTGTGTCACTAAAAACACTATAAAAGCACTTTAAAGCTTTACTTGACACTTTAACGGATCAGTATCCAACCGAACAACCGGACTTTACCCGGGACATAAAAATATTGTTAATGACATTGTTTTCACTTTTCTGAGCTAGTTAGGGTCCCCGAACACCCGTTATATTACATAACAAACTAATAACCTATTTAAATCTCTAAACTAAACTAACTAATCCCTAACTATACAATCAAAATCTAACTAAATACCCCCCCCCCCCCATAACCGATCGGTTCCCCCATGTGGGACACACCCCTTACATTTTGATTATTTTATTAATCCATGTCTAGTATCTTAAAGACATTTTACACAATGGTTATTAGTAAATGGTGGTTTATAAGAATGCTTAGAGGATAACATTTCATTCACAAAACACTTAACAAAAATTGCTCTCTCTCTCCCTCTTGCCTTGTGTTCGGCCGAGAACACTAGCACACCCACCACCACCGTCGAGTTTTGATCTAGCTATTCCACATACATCTCAAGGTGCAAGGTGACATACAAGGAGACCCGGTGCTTTCGGAATCTCAAGAACCTCACTACGTTGCTTTTATCCACCTTGTTTACGCCTTGATTCTTCCCTAGCCTCGAGCTAGTACTAAGTGCTTCCCAACATCTTCTTGTTCTTATTTAAAGTGGTTAATAAGAGATTTAACGGTTAAAATCCAAGATCACACAAGATCAAAACATAAAGTCTTGAAAGAATGATAAATAAGTTGGTTAAAGAATAACTAGTGGTGTAAATCTTATGAAACTTGTTTAGTTGTGATTATTTGATGTTGTTTGATGCTAGTAGTGGGATAGATCATCATCTAACCATGCTAGATCATGTTCATGGAACATGAACTAGTAGTTTGTTAAGTGTGAAAGTTAAAAAGATGATGAACTCTTCCACTAACAAAACATGAACTTGTGTAAAAGTGATTTTTCTTGTAAAATAGAGTTCTAAACTAGTAGACCTAAGGATCTACAAGTGGTTTTTCAGAAGAACCAAGTAAAATATACAAGTTTTGTTTAAAAGCCGGATCCTTCATAAACTAAAGGTATTTTAGTAACTAAACAAGTGTGTAAACACTTGTGTAACAAGAAGGTTTAACAAAGAAACATTTTGGTAATTTTTGACCAGAAGTTGTAAAATTACACATTCTTTAAAAATAAAGTTTCCAAGGAACTAATTTTATTTTTAAAGATGACGAGATCCACTAAAAATGTTAAAAGGTTGCTACATATTTTTACACAACTTACAAGTTCATGAGTTTGCGATTTATAATTATTTTTGACAAGTTTGATATTGGAATATTGTATGTTGATGATTGATAAGTGGTTGATTGAATTTTTAAAAGAAAATGATACGCTAGTAAGCGTGGCCACCTCTAGTTACAGAGGAAACTCTGGCGAAATTTTTCCAGAAACATAACACTTGAAAATATTTTTGTGACAAGTGTTAATAAATATATTTTTAACTTGTTTTTCCAAATAAACTTCGCCAAGATTTTTATTACAAAATAACCAAGAGTCGGAGGTGGATTTTCGTAAATAAAACTTGTTAAATATATATTTGGAAAATATATTTTATAGTAAACCGCTTGTGTGATGTTATGATTATTTTGTGAACTAGAGATATATTATTTTTAGAGTAAAAATAATATTACTTGAAATATTATGAAAATACGACTATAAAATGATACCAACGCCCTCACAAACAAATATTTAAGTTACACCGATATTTTTATTACAACGCAAACCTTAGAATGTAACTTATGTATTTTCGGAAAATACTCTCAAATATGTATTTTGGATAAAGTATTATTTTGGAAATTATATAAAGTAAAATATAATATTTTTGGGAAAAATATGTATATTTTGGGAGACAGAATATTTTAGACAAAGTGATTTAAAATATATTTTCAAGTGAGACTTAAAAATATATTTTTGGCATTATAAAACGCACATGTATTAATACCCCCATCCTTGGGAAGGAATATACTTATTAAATAATTAAGAAGTGTAAACACGGAATAGTTACCTAACTATTTCCCAAAAACGTTAAACCTTAAGCCAAGGCACGGCCATCCGTCTAATAGAAATTAGTACGTGTAGGTCGTCACGCAGCAGGTTGATTTGGGATTGACTATTTCGAGACGCACTTCAGTGAGCTCATGTCCCCCTTTTCTCTTAACTGTTTTCGGTTTTTATACTCCGGGGGTGGAATACATGTTACAATTATTATGGATACTTTTATACATGGTATGATTAGCTTAAGGAGGGTTTACTACTTAGATCATGTGAGTGGGTAGGCGGAAACTAGAGGCCATTAATCCTCATTGTAGGACCGAGGGTCAGTAGTGATAGATCTATTTGGGTGTAGCGAGCCCCACTCCTGAGTCCGCTTAGTGGACCAGGTGGTGACTTCCTGCATCACTTCACACATATCATTGGCTTTGCAACCCAATGGTGATCTCTTTTTACTTAATTGCTACATACCAGGGATTTTCATACATACAACCATATTACAAAGGTTGTATACATACCTACTTACACATGAACTCGCTCAACTTTATGTTGATTTTTCAAACTACATGTATTTCAGGAAACTAATGGATCTGGCATGGTATGCATATTTTTCAAGCTGCATTTGAATAAAGAAGTCATCCAGAGTTGTAGGGTTTAGAAGGTGTAACCTCTTCCTGGACGGGTTACATATCTCTAAACCTTGTATTGTTTAAAGTCTTTTGCTAAGTTTTTATGAACTCAGTTAAATCAAGCCAAGGTTGTAACTTATTTTGTGAATGTTGTTTTAAGACAAGTATAACATGGTATTTTTCTAAACTTTATTAATGGATGAATACCTCATGTTTTTATTATATAGCATTGTTATGATTGTTGCTATGATATTAAGAAGTCACACCAATAAACCCACGCTTCCGCAAAAGTCAGGGTGTGACAGCTTGGTATCAGAGCTTCGGTCGTAGCGAACTAGGATTCTTTCTTGAGTCTAGACTACGATCACTAGGGCTCTCACGAAAATGTTTTCACAACATGTTTTCATTGCATACACAAAATGTCCAGATCCAGGGAACAAACATTTTTACAAACAAAAAGGCGCAAGTACACTTTTCAAAAATTTATGATTCAGTCGGGGAGACTGAGGGAGTTCAGTCGGGGAGACTGAGGGAGTTCAGTCGGGGAGACTGAGGGAGTCCAGTCAGAGAGACTGGGGGAGTTGATCTTAGAGACCAGGGAGTTAGTCTGAGAGACTAGGGAGTTTAGTCTGAGAGACTGGGTAGGATAGTCTGGGGAAGACTAGGATGATTACATGCTTACATTGTTATTACTTACATGCTTAATTGCTGATTATTGATATACGTGCATATGAGGTGAGTATTTCCATAAACTAATTGTTAATAATTTCTATGGATATATCTGCTATGACTATTATGTGCCGGCATACATGTCACACTATTTAGAAGGCGAGTTATCAGGCATTGATAACCCTATGGCCACCGCCACGGATAAGGAGACAGCATCTACGCCAGAGATATTTACGGCAGACACTGAGAGTGATCCTGATATGCTGATCAAGGACGAGAACGACTTCCAACAGTCCGCGCTACCAGATTTTGGTGATACTTTACCCTTGCTGATGGCTTCTCTGATAAGAATCTTTCTGTCACTCTTGTTTCAATCCATGACCACTCCATCACTGGTCATCCCGGTGATGGACACACCATGGCTCCGATCCACGATGATGCGCCTCCTGCGGACATTCCTACTGAAGGCTGGCTACTCGACAAACAATATATGACTACGTTGACATGCTTATCGATGGTCCTCCTGCCGACGCCCATGACGATAGAAAATTTGACGAGAACACTGTTACTAATTTCACTTCTTAATACCCTTGTTAACAAGCTACCCTCTGATTCTAGCATGCATTCAGACTCCTTTAAGTCTGTGGTATCTTCAACCTTACAAATAGCTGGATTACAGCTTTCTACTACTGACACAGACGACAGCAACATGGCTGCTGCTCTATCACCTGCTCGAGGCATCACACCGTTACACGACCCAGAGCCTGCTTTTGAGTTAGCTTCAGCACCTTTTGGGTCAGCTCGATGTTGCACCTGCTGAACCTACACCTTTACGTGATCATGATCCTGTTTCTTTTAGGTCCGCCCGACATTGCACCCCTTATATCTACCTGCATCTGGCAATCTCCTCATTCGTTGAGACGTTTGTTTTTGCACCCGCAGCCACTAATGTAGCTCCTCTTCTCTTATGAAGACTGACGTCCATTGCGCCAACGAGCCTGTCGCTTCCCTTCAAAACATACCCGCACCCCAGGAAGGTACTCCAGGTCAGCACCCGCGTGACGATTCCTTTTGTCACCACAGCATTTTCTACGACCTCACAGGCCGCACCGTCTGATGCATTCATCTCTACATCACTGGACAAACCGTTTCGATGGTTCCTATAATGCACAGTGCTAAATTTTAGACCTTTACCATCCCACGTTTTATGGAGGCCACACACGGGATGAGTACACCTGTCACACCAGCTGCAGTTTGGGGATATAAGTCGCAGAATGTTGGGGCTTGAGCTGACACCACAATTGGTAACTTCAAATGCAAAACATTACATGACTGAAAATATGATTTAAGTGTCTACATCACAAGACAGCATTTTGTCAGAAAAGTTTATGTAAGACACCACGTCCTCCACCCTGTCTATTGCCAGCATACTTTGATTCGCCACATACATCAAGGTTCCTGTTGCGCTCTCGACCATTGCTATTACACCGTTCCCAGGATTCTGATACTTATTTCTTTACTATCGGGCGGCAGATTAGCTAACTACTTTGATATATATATATACAAGCTCGAGGAGGAGTTTACGCATGCTAGCAGTCACTTTTCTTTCCTCCTCCACCTCAGTCACCAGTATAGTTGGTTTCTGGATTATGCGGATTGCAGTCACTTTTGAGGACCACTTCTGATTACGAAATTTTGATGCACTAATATACTTGTTGGACAAGGGTAGGGTGACCCTGTGTCCCTTTCGATGTAATACATTTCGTTAGACACAGTGATTGTGGCCGGAGGATAATGAAATCCCAATCATCTTTAAACATGCGACAATATTTGTGACTAATAACTAATGAAAAACTTAGTCGCTATGTCCTCACTAAGCACGCTGTTAATTTACACATTTGTGCTACAACTATAATGCTACATGCTTACTTGCTACATTCCTATTTACAAATTGTGCAATAATTGTGATAATATGTGATTGAATGTTATAACGACTGCGTATATACGTATATGTAATACACTTCTGAGGTCTTATTCGTTAAAAAGAGACTTGTGTGCTCGTGTCCTTAACAAGACCTGACCTAACCGACCTTCTTCTAGGAAGATGTCGAATCAAGGGAACACCGATATCAACAACCCTTTACCGACAACAGAGGCAGAAATGCAAGAGCACCTCTTACAGGCCATCGTACGGTACGAGGCCCGTCGCTCCGATTGCAGCGGAAGTACCTCGGGAAATAACCCCCCCAACGGTAATGTCTAGTCCTTTAAGACACATTACAAAACGTTTGGACATTTCCACGAGTGCCTTGCTAAGGCCTTACACGAATAATGTTGCTTACATCGCAGGCTGCACCTACAAGCAGTTCTTGGACCACAAACCTCAAGAGTTCGACGGCACTGGAGGTGCCTTAGCCTTCGTGCGCTCGGTCGAAAAGACGGATTCTGTTTTACGATTGAGCAAATGTGACCCCGAACATCAGGTCACGTATATAGCTGGACTATTGGTAGATGAGGCTCTGTCATGGTGGAACCTTCAAGTTCAGACAATGGGCGAGACCGCTGCGAATGCTTTGACGTGGGATGAGCTGAAAGATCTGATGCATAAGAGATATTGCTCGAAGGCAGAAGTCCAGAAGTTGGAACCAGAACTATGGAACTTGAAGATGGAAGGACCAAAGATAGCTGAGTATGTGCGGAAATTTAACGATTTATCACAAGTTGCTACGCTCCTGGTGGGACCAGAGTTTAGGAGAATTGAACGTTTCATAGGGGGATTGGCACCTCAGATTCTAAGCCTGGTAACAGCGTCTAAACCTTCAACGATCACCGAGGCTATCGATATAAGCGTGGCGCTCACTGAAGAAGCGATTAGACAAGGAAAATTTTCCACTTCGGAAGAGAAAAAGGAGACTCCTGTAGAGCCATCTGGAGATAACAAGAGAAAGCTTGCGAATTTCAAGTAGGTTACTAGGGCAAATAACAAAAAGAAGGCCAAAAAGGGAAAGGATTACAAGGGTATCCTACCAAAGTGCGACAATTGTTTACGTTATCATGTCAGGCGATGCAAATATGGAAAATGTGATAACTGTGGTAAGAGGGGGCATCCCAAAGAAACTTGTTGGCAAAATACTGAACATAGTAATGGAGGCCAAGATGGTAGTGAGAATCACGAAGGAAACAACGACAATGACAATTACCAAGGCAGAATGAGTGATAAACAAAAACGTGCTCGAGGTTGTTTAAACTATGGAAGCAAAAAGCATTTCAGAAGATATTGCCCTAAAAACAATTAGGCACAAGGATGAAAGCTCCCCACCGGAGCTAGGGAGACACGCCAGGGATTCAAGCATGGATATCGGTACGTCCCGAATTACTCAATGTTATGCATCTGGATTGCCAAATACTGTTGCAAATTTTACGATTCGCACCGCTAGAGTTCAAGAGTATAATTGGTTTAAGTAGCGAGTAAGTAGATGTTCCAGTACCCATTAGAACTAGCTTAGGGGAAGCTAGTGGAAGCCAACGCAGTAACTGGAGGTGACCAAATAAAAACCGGAGAGCGCAAGTTTACGATAGATCTACTGCCAGTTGAGCTGGGAAGCTTCGGCAAGGTAATTGGGGTGGATTAGTTGCCAAGCGGTCGAGCGGAGGTTGATATCCGCACCTCGATGACGAATGAAGGAATGATCGTGACTGACAAAGCAGGACACGCCACCACAGATCACGAATTGCTTAAGGCACAGAAGTTGTTGTGGGAAGAATGTGTTGTTTTCTGGCTCATGTCGAGGACAAGGGAGCCGAAGAACTAAAATTTGAAGATACCCCCGTGATCGGAGAATATCCTGAAGTCTTCCTCAAAGACTTGCCAGAATTATCTCCTCAACGACTAGTCGAATTTCGCATCAGATTGATTCCATGCGTCGCGCCTGCAGTCAGTACCCCCTTAACGACTTACACCTTCGGAGGTGCAAGGATTGACAGTGAAGCTTCTGAAGTTGATAGAGAAGGAAGATAACAGACCAAAATTCCCTTTTGGGTAACCCCATTTCTGCTCGTCAAAAGAAGGATGATGATTTTCAATTGAGCACCATCTACTAAGAGCCGAACGAGCTAACCCACGTGTAGGATCGCGTGCTGACCCAAATGAGTTAATCGGAAGAACTCTTATCCGTTTCAGATGCGGAAAATAAGAAACGGACACGAAAAACAGCTTGTAATACTTAAATTTGCCTTGTATTGATGATTTCACACTGATTACAGTCAAACGGCACTTCGGCCGTAGTTCGATACCGGAAACAAGAACTGATACAACTGATTTCGCTCATGAGGGTATATATAGTGGAAGGGGTTCCGCTCAAAATGACATGAAACATTTCGAGCGAAATCACTAAGATCTGATTTCGCTCGAAAGTGTAACATGCACTTTCGGGCGGAATCACCTCTATGAGCGGAATCAAGATTTTGACATCCTAAAACAACGTATTTTCTCGTACAACGTGCCCTGATTTAACATTCTAAGTCTAAGACTCGATACAAGACGAAGTCAACAGATGTATGCACTAACAGACTCCCCCTCAGATGTGGACAAGTCTAACTGTGTCGAGTCTTCTCATCTTCAGTCTTAATCAGTCTTCGGGCTTCCAGAATCTCTATCTATCTCTTGCATTCTTCAAATTCTTTCTCTAACAGACTCCCCCTCAAAACATGCTGGGATCGTAGTCTGACTTTTACAGAATCAGGATCGCAACCTGGCTTGCTATTCTCACTCAGAATCCAGGCTTTTCTGCAAATCCTCTACCCAAAACATAAGTTTCATAAAAATAAGATACAACAAATTATGACATTGTATGCACCAACACTGACTCCCCTATATTCAATATTCAATATTCAATCAGAAGAACTGTGATCATTTATAAAATCATTTTTTACAATAAATTTCTTTTCTCTGAAAAACTTTTCAATCAAACTCTCCCAAACCTGTTCATCATGTTTAGCACTTGGAATTTTGATAATCAGCTCTCCAATATCAGTTGTCGAAAATCTTTTTGAATTTTTCAAAATTTATACTAAAACACACCGAAAATCTTTTTGGATTTTTGAAAAAACAGAAATGAAATACAGTAAAGAAATATTTACATACAATATTTTTGTAAGTTTGTGTAAGAGGATCATATCAGTTTTTGAGACAAATAACCAACACCGTTAAGCTTTAAACATTTTAAACTCTAAACGATTCACGTTGATTGACGATATTATTGTCCACTTAAACTCAATCTAAAAACTTTCGAAATGCTTACCGATACGTTTAGGTATATTAATTTTGCACTAAATTCTTATGGACCCCACGATCTCAGCATATCCCCTCATCATGCAATACACTGACCCAAGTAATGCTTTTAAACTTTTATCAACTGTGATATGTGAGAAAATAACTCAGAATGTTTAAACATTAACAATCAGGTCGGTATTTCCGTATACGCAGAGAAAGTCCAATGTTTAAACAAAATAAGAAAAAATAAAAACAAGTTGAAGATGTTTAGGCTTTAACCACCAGGTCGATACTCCCGTATACGCAGAGGAGGTCCAAAGCTTAAACGAAACACCAAAGAAAATAACGCAGAACGTTTAGGCAATAACATCCAGGTCGATACTCACGTATACGCAGAGGATGTCCAATGCTTAAACAAAATAAAGAAAATAAAACAAGTTTAAATCTTTGCAAAAAGAAATGCACAATCACAGGGACTTTTCAGCAAAGTTGTGAAACACAAACTTAACCAGTTTTATGTCTTTCAACAATCAGCGATTACTGAGTAGGCACACAATCAAGAAGGACAAAACTAAGTACTATGCTTTTGACCATGTTTCCCACTAGAACTAGGCTTTTCATTTTAGGTTTGTATCCTTATCGCAAATCTACTAGTCTAGCTGAGCCTATCGTCACATCTTTAGTGAGACCATTTATCACATTTTATTTTTCCATTTCTTTAGCATGCTGTGACCGTCCAACTGATGTACTATCATTTCCTCTTTTAAGCGACAAAACTCATTTTTGACTTTATCATGTTTTTGGCTTTTTCAAATTTTCTAATGTTTTTGGATTTTCTGAAATTTTTACTCCCCCTAAAATGCAAACACATTTTAGGAAATTTGAAAACAAACTATACAATAAAGTGACAACTGATATCAAATCACTTCAAATCGCCATCCACTTGGCATAAACAATCAGAACTCCCCCTCACAACAAACTATTTTCCCATTGTGATTTCAAAACACTTAAGTTTGTTTTAATCAAATGGTTTTTCCGGAAAATTAGTTTTGTTGATTTTCAAACCACTTGTAGGTTAGGGGATAAACTCATCATTTTGTTTTTCAAAATATCACTTGTAAGTATGATCCAATCAAGTTCAACTTAATGACCTTGATTAACCATTTGAAGATGAAAACCTTCTTCAACCACTTACCTGTTCATTCACCAACCATAAACACTTGTAAATCAAAATATAACAATTTAAAGATATCACCTGTACTTCACCAACTGTACCACTTGTAGGATCATTTGCTAAGAAAGATGCCGATACCTGCTCCACTCTTACCAACCTGGGAGCTTCGGCAAGTCCGGTTTTTACTCAAACATTATATCCACCCAAGCCTGATCAGCCTTGGGTGATTTTGGTACACATCTATCCCACCAACATTTTGATTTATAAAAACATTTTGCAGTTTTAACCTTCCTATCAACCATCTTCCCGAAAATATGTTTGACTTTTCCATTGAAAGCCTTCTCAACATCAAATTCTCCCTTATCAGCGAAGAATTGATTTGAGATCTCTACCTTTCCCACTTTCTTCAT
This sequence comes from Helianthus tuberosus, assembly GCA_030545235.1. Lineage (NCBI taxonomy): Eukaryota > Viridiplantae > Streptophyta > Magnoliopsida > Asterales > Asteraceae > Helianthus > Helianthus tuberosus. The sequence continues at coordinate 174,997,260 of CM060366.1, read as the reverse complement.
CAAATTTTCCTTTGACAATGGAGGAAAATCCTCATCGTTCACCTCTGGAACGGAATTCACAATCTTTTTCTCAACCAATGACTCCTCTAATTTTATGGAATCAGATTCATTGTCAGAATTACCCTCAGATTTAACCACCCACTTTTGTTTACTCAAATCACCTCTTCTTTTGTAAAACCGTTTTGAACTTTCTCCTTCCTCAGAAGTAGAATTTTCAAACTTTTTAACATTTTTTACAGGTTGTTCTTTCTTATCAACACAAGTCTTTCTCAAAACAGAGTTAGAAGAAACTTCCTGTTTTTGGTAGTTGGTCTTAGGGCAATTCCAAGCTATGTGTCCAACTTCTTGGCATTTGAAACAAGTTCTTCTGTCAACTCTTTGAGCAAACTTTCTCACATTCTTCTTTACTTCAGCAAGAAACTCTTGATTCGACTGCTTCTAGAATGGTTTCTTCTGTTCATCCTCTGAACTTCCTCCTGAAACAAATTTTGTTTTTGGTTTATAAGTTTTCTGATTTTTATAATTTTCTGATGAAATGAAACCAAGACCTTTCTTTTTGAGATTACCATTATGGTTTGATTTCTTTTGGAAATTATAACCACAACCGTAACCCATTTTCTTGTTTACTCTTTGTTTAATCCTTGAAGTGTAAGGTTTAGGTTTTGCAGAAAGATTTAAATCTTTTATTTCAGAAATATTAATTTCTGTTAATTTGAAAACCTTTTTGATCATTTCAGTTTTAACACTTCTTATTGGGAATTCATTATCAGAATATAATTTGTCTGAATCATTCAAAATATAAGCCAAATTGATTGATTCATCATTCAAATTAGATTTTGATAATAAAAATTCCTTGTTGTAAACCCTCTTAACCGGTGAACTCGGACTCTTCTCAGACGAACTCGAACTATCTGACTTAGACTCCGACTTTGACTCTTCATCCATGTCCAACACCTGATCGACAACTTTCTTAACTAACTCAGACTCATGATCAGTGTCAGACGCTGTGAATGTGACATCAATATTGTCTAGTAATTCATCAATGATTTCAGACCTTAACTTGATGTTTAGAGCCTTGTCTACTCGTTCCTCATTTGGTTTCCTGGGGGAATAACTCTCAAAGATAGGAGGCGGACATCTGTTATACTTGACACTCGTTTTCTTACCAGTATCAGTATCTTCAGTCTTTTCTTTCTTGAAAGCCTCAAGACCTGCAACAGTTGGATATACACGATCAATCAAATAATCACAAGTAGTATAACTCAACAGTAATCGTTTAATCCTTTCACTCTCAATCTTCTCAAGTTCCAACTCCTTCTTCAGCTTAGCACAATCTTCAATGTAATCATTGATGACGCTCTGCTTTGTCATTAAAGTTGCACTCATTTTGTCATTAGCTTTTTCAATTTCTGAATTCGTTCTTTTCAAACTATCAACTGTCCTGTTCAGTACATCGTACGGCTCCTTCACATACTTCACATCAGACAGTAAATCTTCTTTCATCTTATCTAATTCAGCAATCTTCTTGTCTTTCTCCTCACAATCTTTGCAAGATTCTGAACAATTTAAACATGGTTTTTCAACTTCAACCACCTTTTCAACTATCTTCTCAACTTCGATAGTCTTTTCTACTTCAACAACTTTCTCGACTTCAACAATTTTTTCTATTTCGACAATTTTCTCCACTTCGACAACTTTTTCAACTTCAACTATTTTCTCTACCACTTTCTCCACTTCAACAATCTTTTCTGTTGCATTCTTATTAACTTCTTCAACTTTTGTTTCACCAGCTTCTGTCTTTGCTTTTTCATCAGCTAGTAACTTTGCTGCTTGTAGCTCTCTCTTCAAACGAGCAATCTTCTTCTGATTCAGCATCTCAACTTTATCTGCATAGAAAAAATTAAAACTGTCAGGATCAATGCTTTTTCTACATTTGTTAAGATATTCTTCCTCATCATCAGTATCAACATCACTTCCAAGATCTGGAAAAATCGGAATTCTTTTCTGACTAGCTTCATCATCCAGTACTCGGGCAACTAAAGCTGAATCAGGTATGTATTTGTCCCAACTAAAACCCTCTGCAACCTTTTCATCGTCTTGATGAATGATTAAAGCTTTCTTCTTTCCATTGTCATTGACATGAGATGAGGATGGTTGTTGTTCAATCTGATGAAAAATTGATTTCTGATAATAATTGTTCTTTTCTTGACTCCCAGTTGATTCTTGGTTTTTACACTCCTGTTTAAAATGACCCTTTCCTTTACATCGGAAACAGGTTACTTTAGATTTGTCAAAGCCCAATGGAGAAGTAGCCATTCCTCGAAACTCATCTCTTCCAGTAATCTGTTGAAACTTTTCTGCTCTCCTCACAGCACTTGCTAAACACCACTTCACATCCATCAACTGAAGTTCTTCTGCATCGATTTGATCGTAGTCTTCTTTTGTGAGCATAGGATTACCAATTTTTCCTGCAACTAAGCTTTCGTATGACTCTAACATAGCGACAAGAGATGCCATGTGTTGTTTAGCCAGCTCTGGAGAAAGATGTTGACCATTCTGAATGTTCAATGTCACATTGCATTGAAGATTTGTAGAATTCTGCTGTTGAGGACTTGATGTTGTGCTGTTTGGATCAAAGCTTGAAAATGATGAAGAATATCCACCACTTTGAGTTGTAGTACTAGCATTCGGACTTGAAGAACCATCAGCACTAAAAGTAGTACTAATCTTTGGACTCTGGCTGGGGGTAACCTCAAACTTGTTCCTTCTGTAGTACAAACTGACATCCTGTTTCGCGTTTGGATTTGTCATGATGGCTGTCTTTTGAATATCCAGCTCCTGTTCTTCAATCTTCTGAATGAATTGAGCCAAGTTCATACTCTCAGTCTTCCTCATGAGTTTCACAACCATCAAATAAGTTCCCCACTTATGCTGTGGTAATGCCTCAGCTAATTTATCGACCCACTCATCATCCTCTTTCTGAATATCCAATCTACCTATTTCCAGAACCAGATGACAGTATCTATCAATGGTCTGCTTGGTTGTTTCATGATCAAACGCAGTAAACATGTCAAACAATTTCTTCAATAATGCCTTTTTGTTTTTGATCATATCAGCACTCCCTCTGAATTTCTGAATCAAAGCCTCCCAGATTGACCTAGCTGTTCCGTTATGTTGAAGTAACACAAAAATATCTTCTTTAACTGCTTGCTGAAGAATGCTAATCATCATCTTTTCACTTGTGTAATTCAACTTGTCAGCTTCTGTAAAATCATTAAAACCCTTTTCTAACCCGCGTTCATTCTTTGGTCTATTATAATCTTTTAGCAATGAACACCATGCATCGAATCTGTAAGCTTGAACCCAGTTCTCAAATTGGTTTTTCCAACCCTGAAAATCCTCAATGTACATCAGCTTCGGTGGTTTCTGATGAGTACCCGTCTCATTCTCACTATACACTATTTCAGCAGCAGTAACTGGAGCAACCGGTGTTGCGAACGCATTGTAAAACTCTTCAGCCATGATTTTATAAGACGTTCTTCAATAACAGACACTTTCGAGCGGAATTAACAAGATAAACCCTCAGGAGCGGAATCACCAATATACAATTTTGAGCGAAATCACCAGTTTGTTACTCTGGAGCGAAATCAACAAATATGTTGGAGCGGAATCACAAGTTTGAATACCCTGGAGCGGAATTACAAAAATATTGAAGCGGAATCAGCACTTTAGCAGCCTGGAGCGGAATCAACCAGAACTTCTCGAGCGGAATCTGTGATTTGGTTCACCTGGAGCGGAATTAACAGGAATTTTGGAGCGAAATCAAACGGATTTGGGCGAAATAAAAAATGGTCAATTCGAGCGGAATCAACTAGGGGTCCAATTTTGTCCATTTTTAGTTTGATTTTAGCTGTGAAACTTTCAAGGGTTTGTCTATGTCCAATTTTAAACAATCTGTGAAAAATTCAGCTGATTTTGACCGTTCAAACTTGTTCAGATTCAAAAAGAAGGTGTAGAAGTCAGAAAATGAAGCTGTTTTGGCAAGAACTCCTCGTCCTGAGCTCTGATACCACTTGTAGGATCGCGTGCTGACCCAAATGAGTCAATCGGAAGAACTCTTATCCGTTTCAGATGTGGAAAATAAGAAACGGACACGAAAAACAGCTTGTAATACTTTAATTTACCTTGTATTGATGATTTCACACTGATTACAGTCAAACGGCACTTCGGCAGCAGTTCGATACCGGAAACAAGAACTGATACAACTGATTTCACTCATGAGGGTATATATAGTGGAAGGGGTTCCGCTCGAAATGACATGAGACATTTCGAGCGAAATCACTAAGATCTGATTTCGCTCGAAAGTGTAACATGCACTTTCGGGCGGAATCACCTCTATGAGCGGAATCAAGATTTTGACATCCTAAAACAACGTATTTTCTCGTACAACGTGCCCTGATTTAACATTCTAAGTCTAAGACTCGATACAAGACGAAGTCGACAGATGTATGCACTAACAGACACGAGAGTCGGTGACTCTTGCTGAGGATTAACAAACTTCTTACATAACTGACTGTGAGGACCTAACTACAATTACGCGACTGGTCGATAATTGAGTGTCGTTAGCAGTGAATTCGGGAAGAAAGTGCACCGGGGAAAATTGTGGAATAATGACTTGTTCTTAGACGTACACAAAAATAGTGCTTCCTACACAATGCACAAACCAGTCTACACGGGATACGAAATCTGGAGGATTTAGAAAACATATATTTAGGACCTTTGGGAACCCAGGTCCAAACTCGTAAGAGTTTTTACTTAGGAACCATATTTGTCAACTCAATCAACCATCATTAACCTGAAAAACATGTCATTTTCCTTCGTTGAAATCTTCACTTTTGCTTCTAGCAAATAGATGTTTGCATCTCTACTTCTCTCAAAGTAGTTGCATCACGTTGATTCTCTTCGCTGAGAGCGAACACACGTTTTGCTTGGTATGCTTGGTCACTTCTCCATTATAGCAGTTACACACCGCTTCATTACTTGAAAACTTATATATAATCCATGCACCTTTTGCTACGCATGCGGTTTCATTTCGAATAAACGTTTCATTTAAGTTCATATATCACGTTGCTAAATCTAGATACTGGATTGTGTTTCGAATGACCTACATTATTGAAATTGTTGGCTCTTTTGCTATCAAGTCAGCACACTCTCTTGAAACTTCTCTTATTACAAATTACACTCATGGTTTATTTTGTTACCATGCCGATATTCCCTTTGTCGATAGATACATTTATTGCCGGGCCACACTGAAATTAAGTTCGATTGCTTGAACTTATCCACTTCACATATTCAGTTTCAGACGTCATATGATGTATTGGGAGCATCATATTCAAATATTTTTGCAAAGATTCTTTCATTTCGAGTCATAGTAGTTTCGGTTGGTCTACGACTCCACTAAATCGTTTGAATTGTTTCGATACCTTGCGGTGATGTTTTCATAGAATTGAAGCTTGTGCTAATTTGGTTACTCATTTCATACATGGATTTAATTGCCTATTTATTTGTTAACAATCCATTTTGATATTCAAAGCAGTCTCTACACAGTTGTATGTTAAAACAATGGTACATAGATTTATTTCATACAGCAATGTACCTCCTAACGATTCTTTCATTGATAATCAAATGCCTTACGGTACTTAATACTTTTTTTTCATTCTTCGATCGAAAACAGTGGTTCCTTGATGTTCCGTATTTAATTGGAAACTCTATGACGTTGCGTAAATCAAATTTTCAGGCTTGTTTCGGTACACTTTCGTTTGGTTTAAAACATGGTGAACTTGTTCAATCACCACTATTAATGAATTATTTCATTACGACACCCTGTGGCGTTGTTACAAACTTATAGCTTGTGCCAATCATGGTCAACCGTTTCACACAAAACTACATGTACTTTTGTTTGACTTGTCATTTAAACATTCCTGATGCAACTACGAATCAAGACAATGATACACCAAATTCGCTTGTATTCCATTCGGTGTATCTTCACCATTCAAAAATGTCAACACACTAAACCTTACCAGACATTTATTCAGGAGTTGACAGATCATTTTACTATTACGTTTGAGTTGATTGATTTTGAATTCATATAGCGGGTGCTTTGGTTTGTGAAAAACTCGTTTGCATATTGCAACCGATCGTTTAAAAACTCCACTTTTGTGGAACCCCTGTTAGCTGGATTACACTAGACTATACATCAAATGCGTCTTGTACCTTTGACATCCAATGCTAAAAGCACACACCTTTTAACCCTAGGATTCGGGTTGTTATATGTTCTTGGACTTACCTAATGTGAGTAATGTTTGTTTCGGCTTGATGATTGTCTACCTTGATATTGTTCATATACATACACGTGTGACGAAACCATAAGGGGTTAAGGTAGTACAAATTTCAAGGACGAAATTTTCTTAACGGGGGGAGAATGTGACAACCCTCACCAAACCAGGTATCCGTACGAATTAATTAATATTTAATTAATGCTTAATTACTGTGCTTGCTTACAACTGTGGTTAAACTGCTTCTTGATTTCTGATACATACATACTCATGCATCACATTTTATACTGTCACTCTATTATTTACACACAAACATCAGTGACAACCTTGATGCACAAAAGCACAGTTAGCACACTAAACGGATAACCCAGTAAACATGCTGTCATTGCCAGCACTAGACAGATATTGTCTCTGAGGCCAGTATGAGCCGGGAATAGATTACTACACTAGTATGGAGTGTAGGGAGGTAAGGATTGTAGAACTGCGTCACTAGGTGATAGTTATAGTGACCGGATGTGCCTAAAACATGTGATAATTACAAAATTCTGCACTTTATCACAAAATTCAGCATTTAACATAACTAGTGAGGTGCAAAAACTTGGTAAAATAATCTTAGACACTTTCCAAAGTGTCGGGGATTTATTGTGTCACTAAAAACACTATAAAAGCACTTTAAAGCTTTACTTGACACTTTAACGGATCAGTATCCAACCAAACAACCGGACTTTACCCGGGACATAAAAATATTGTCAATGACAATGTTTACACTTTTCTGAGCTAGTTAGGGTCCCCAAACTCCCTAACACCCGTTATATTACATAACACACTAATAACCTATTTAAATCTCTAAACTAAACTAACTAATCCCTAACTATACAATCAAAATCTAACTAAATACCCCCCCCCCCCTAACCGATCGGTTCCCCGATGTGGGACACACCCCTTACATTTTGATTATTTTATTAATCCATGTCTAGTATCTTAAAGACATTTTACACAATGGTTATTAGTAAATGGTGGTTTATAAGAATGCTTAGAGGATAACATTTCATTCACAAAACACTTAAAAAAAATTGCTCTCTCTCTCCCTCTTGCCTTGTGTTCGGCCGAGAACACTAGCACACCCACCACCACCGTCGAGTTTTGATCTAGCTATTCCACATACATCCCAAGGTGCAAGGTGACATACAAGGAGACCCGGTGCTTTCGGAATCTCAAGAACCTCACTACGTTGCTTTTATCCACCTTGTTTACGCCTTGATTCTTCCCTAGCCTCGAGCTAGTACTAAGTGCTTCCCAACATCTTCTTGTTCTTATTTAAAGTGGTTAATAAGAGATTTAACGGTTAAAATCCAAGATCACACAAGATCAAAACATAAAGTCTTGAAAGAATGATAAATAAGTTGGTTAATGAATAACTAGTGGTGTAAATATTATGAAACTTGTTTAGTTGTGATTATTTGATGTTGTTTGATGCTAGTAGTGGGATAGATCATCATCTAACCATGCTAGATCATGTTCATGGAACATGAACTAGTAGTTTGTTAAGTGTGAAAGTTACAAGATGATGAACTCTTCCACTAACAAAACATGAACTTGTGTAAAAGTGATTTTTCTTGTAAAATAGAGTTCTAAACTAGTAGACCTAAGGATCTACAAGTGGTTTTTTGGAAGAACCAAGTAAAATATACAAGTCTTGTTTAAAAGCCGGATCTTTCATAAACTAAAGGTATTTTAATAACTAAACAAGTGTGTAAACACTTGTACACACTTGTGTAACAAGAAGGTTTAACAAAGAAACATTTTCGTAATTTTTGACTAGAAGTTGTAAAATTACACATTCTTTAAAAATAAAGTTTCCAAGGAACTAATTTTATTTTTAAAGATGACGAGATCCACTAAAAATGTTAAAAGGTTGCTACATATTTTTACACAACTTACAAGTTCATGAGTTTGCGATTTATAATTATTTTTGACAAGTTTGATATTGGAATATTGTATGTTGATGATTGATAAGTGGTTGATTGAATTTTTAAAAGAAAATGATACGCTAGTAAGCGTGGCCACCTCCAGTTACAGAGGAAACTCTGGTGAAATTTTTCCAGAAACATAACACCTGCAAATATTATTGTGACAAGTGTTTATAAATATATTTTTAACTTTTTTTTCCAAATAAACTTCGCCAAGATTTTTATTACAAAATAACCAAGAGTCGGAGGTGGATTTTCGTAAATAAAACTTGTTAAATATATATTTGGAAAATATATTTTATAGTAAACCGCTTGTGTGATGTTATGATTATTTTGTGAACTAGAGATATACTATTTTTAGAGTAAAAATAATATTACTTGAAATATTATGAAAATACGACTCTAAAATGATACCAACGCCCTCACAAACAAATATTTTAGTTACACCGGTATTATTATTACTACGCAAACCTTAGAATGTAACTTATGTATTTTCGGAAAATACTCTCAAATATGTATTTTGGATAAAGTATTATTTTGGAAATTATATAAAGTAAAATATAATATTTTTGGGAAAAATATGTATATTTTGGGAGACAGAATATTTTAGACAAAGTGATTTAAAATATATTTTCAAGTGAGACTTAAAAATATATTTTTGGAATTATAAAACGCACATGTATTAATACCCCCATCCTTGGGAAGGAATATACTTATTAAATAATTAAGAAGTGTAAACACGGAATAGTTACCTAACTATTTCCCAAAAATGTTAAACCTTAAGCCAAGACACGGCCGTCCGTCTAATAGAAATTAGTACGTGTAGGTCGTCACGCAGCAGGTTGATTTGGGATTGACTATTTCGAGACGCACTTCAGTGAGTTCATGTCCCCCTTTTCTCTTAACTGTTTTCAGTTTTTATACTCCGGGGGTGGAATACATGTTACAATTATTATGGATACTTTTATACATGGTATGATTAGCTTAAGGAGGGTTTACTACTTAGATCATGTGAGTGGGTAGGCGGAAACTAGAGGCCATTAATCCTCATTGTAGGACCGAGGGTCAGTAGTGATAGATCTATTTGGGTGTAGCGAGCCCCACTCCTGAGTCCGCTTAGTGGACCAGGTGGTGACTATGTGCCCGACGCACAAATCCGCTAGGTTTGAGTCTTCCTGCATCACTTCACACATATCATTGGCTTTGCAACCCAATGGTGATCTCTTTTTCCTTAATTGCTACATACCAGGGATTTTCATACATACAACCATATTACAAAGGTTTATTCATACCCACTTACACATGAACTCGCTCAACTTTATGTTGATTTTTCAAACTACATGTATTTCAGGAAACTAATGGATCTGGCACGGTATGCATATTTTTCAAGCTGCGTTTGAATAAAGAAGTCATCCAGAGTTGTAGGGTTTAGAAGGTGTAACCTCTTCTTGGACTGGTTACATATCTCTAAACCTAGTATTGTTTAAAGTCTTTTGCTAAGTTTTTATGAACTCAGTTAAATCAAGCCAAGGTTGTAACTTATTTTGTGAATGTTGTTTTAAGACAAGTATAACATGGTATTTTTCTAAACTTTATTAATGGATGAATACCTCATGTTTTTATCATATAGCGTTGTTATGATTGTTGCTATGATATTAAGAAGTCACACCAATAAACCCACGCTTCCGCAAAAGTCAGGGTGTGACAGCTTGGTATCAGAGCTTCGGTCGTAGCGAACTAGGATTCTTTCTTGAGTCTAGACTACGATCACTAGGGCTCTCACGAAAATGTTTTCACAACATGTTTTCATTGCATACACAAAACGTCCAGATCCAGGGAACAAACATTTTTACAAACAAAAAGGCGCAAGTACACTTTTCAAAAATTTATGATTCAGTCGGGGAGACTGAGGGAGTTCAGTCGGGGAGACTGAGGGAGTTCAGTCGGGGAGACTGAGGGAGTTCAGTCGGGAAGACTAAGGGAGTTCAGTCGGGGAGACTGAGGGAGTTCAGTCAGGGAAACTGAGGGAGTTCAGACGGGGAGACTGAGGGAGTTCAGTCGGGGAGACTGAAGGAGTCTAGTCAGAGAGACTAGGGAGTTTAGTCTGAGAGACTAGGGAGTTTAGTCTGAGAGACTAGGGTAGGATAGTCTGTCAGACTAACTCTCTGACTAGACTCTTCAGTTTCTGCTATGTTTGATGAAGATGTGTTACTAGACAATGTTCTTAATGTTGATGAAGATGATGAGGATGAAGAAAATGATGATGATGAAGAGGATGTTGCAAATGATGATGTATTTTCTGCAAGCAGTCATAGTGATGATGGAAATGATGATGATGATCAGGGTACTTCTGGAGTTAAATTTTCTGAAGCTTCAAATGAACAGAATGTTGATGATTATATGCATGATGATGCGAATGAAGATCATGAAAGTGTTGAAGGTGAGGGGGAGCATGTGGATGATCAGAACGTTGATAAAAGTGAAAGATTGATACTGCGTCTCGAACCTGAAATTGAGAAAGGAGAATTCAGACATACGTATACAATGGCTGATATTAAAGAGATGACATGTATTGTTGATCCAGATTTCAAGTTTGATTTTGAGGATGAATTGAATGCGTTTAATATCAACCAACAACCTGATTACCAGTACAAGTATGTTGAGGATGCTGATTTGTATGATAGGGTTGAAGTCGAAGATTGTAGTGATGAAGAGAATGAGAATGTGGATACTTCTGTTTTTCCTACTCTTGTTGAGTTCTTCAGTCAAGAAAATAGGGATGAACTGAGAAGAAAAGTTGCTGAAATTCTAAAAGATAAGAACTTTGATGGTACTACTAAAGATCCACAGAAGGAAGAAATTTATATGATAAACGAAGTGTTAGAAAAGATGCTTGGTAAGTCTGTTGAGCAAAAATTTTATGAAATCAAGATTGAAGAAGTTAGAGCTCAAAAACAAGCAGAGATTGATGCAGATTTAAAGAACCAGGGAAAAGGCATAGAAGATGTTTCTGAAGAAAGGGCAATTGTTCTATCAATTGTTCCTGAATCATATATTGAGCAGCCTGTTCCTCTCTCTTCAGTTTCTGCTATGTTTGATGAAGATGTGTTACTAGACAATGTTCTTAATGTTGATGAAGATGATGAGGATGAAGAAAATGATGATGATGAAGAGGATGTTGCAAATGATGATGTATTTTCTGCAAGCAGTCATAGTGATGATGGAAATGATGATGATGATCAGGGTACTTCTGGAGTTAAATTTTCTGAAGCTTCAAATGAACATAATGTTGATGATTATATGCATGATGATGCGAATGAAGATCATGAATGTGTTGAAGGTGAGGGGGAGCGTGTGGATGATCAGAACGTTGATAAAAGTGAAAGATTGATACTGCGTCTGGAACCTGAAATTGAGGAAGGAGAATTCAGACATACGTATACAATGGCTGATATTAAAGAGATGACACGTATTGTTGATGCAGATTTCAAGTTTGATTTTGAGGATGAATTTAATGCGTTTGATATCAACCAACAACCTGATTACCAGTACAAGTATGTTGAGGATGCTGATTTGTATGATAGGGTTGAAGTCGAGGATTGTAGTGATGAAGAGAATGAGAATGTGGATACTTCTGTTTTTCCTACTCTTGTTGAGTTCTTCAGTCAAGAAAATAGGGATGAACTGAGAAGAAAAGTTGCTGAAATTCTGAAAGATAAGAACTTTGATGGTACTACTAAAGATCCACAAAAGGAAGAAATTTATATGATAAACAAAGTGTTAGAAAAGATGCTTGGTAAGTCTGCTGAGCAAAAATTTGATGAAAACAAGATTGAAGAAGTTAGAGCTCAAAAACAAGCAGAGATTGATGCAGATTTAAAGAACCAGGGCAAAGGCATAGAAGGTGTTTCTGAAGAAAGGGCAATTGTTCTATCAATTGTTCCTGAATCATATATTGAGCAGCCTGTTCCTCTCTCTGCAGTTTCTGCTATATTTGATAAAGATGTGTTACTAGACAATGTTCTTAATGTTGATGAAGATGATGAGGATGAAGAAAATGATGATGATGAAGAGGATGTTGCAAATGATGATGTATTTTCTGCAAGCAGTCATAGTGATGATGGAAATGATGATGATGATCAGGGTACTTCTGGAGTTAAATTTTCTGAAGCTTCAAATGAACAGAATGTTGATGATTATATGCATGATGATGCGAATGAAGATCATGAAAGTGTTGAAGGTGAGGGGGAGCATGTGGATGATCAGAACGTTGATAAAAGTGAAAGATTGATACTGCGTCTGGAACCTGAAATTGAGGAAGGAGAATTCAGACATACGTATACAATGGCTGATATTAAAGAGATGACACGTATTGTTGATCCAGATTTCAAGTTTGATTTTGAGGATGAATTGAATGCGTTTGATATCAACCAATAACCTGATTACCAGTACAAGTATGTTGAGGATGCTGATTTGTATGATAGGGTTGAAGTCGAAGATTGTAGTGATGAAGAGAATGAGAATGTGGATACTTCTGTTTTTCCTACTCTTGTTGAGTTCTTCAGTCAAGAAAATAGGGATGAACTGAGAAGAAAAGTTGCTGAAATTCTGAAAGATAAGAACTTTGATGGTACTACTAAAGATCCACAAAAGGAAGAAATTTATATGATAAACAAAGTGTTAGAAAAGATGCTTGGTAAGTCTGTTGAGCAAAAATTTGATGAAATCAAGATTGAAGAAGTTAGAGCTCAAAAACAAGCAGAGATTGATGCAGATTTAAAGAACCAGGGCAAAGGCATAGAAGGTGTTTCTGAAGAAAGGGCAATTGTTCTATCAATTGTTCCTGAATCATATATTGAGCAGCCTGTTCCTCTCTCTACAGTTTCTGCTATATTTGATGAAGATGTGTTACTAGACAATGTTCTTAATGTTGATGAAGATGATGAGGATGAAGAAAATGATGATGATGAAGAGGATGTTGCAAATGATGATGTATTTTCTGCAAGCAGTCATAGTGATGATGGAAATGATGATGATGATCAGGGTACTTCTGGAGTTAAATTTTCTGAAGCTTCAAATGAAAAGAATGTTGATGATTATATGCATGATGATGCGAATGAAGAACATGAAAGTGTTGAAGGTGAGGGGGAGCATGTGGATGATCAGAACGTTGATAAAAGTGAAAGATTGATACTGCGTCTGGAACCTGAAATTGAGGTAGGAGAATTCAGACATACGTATACAATGGCTGATATTAAAGAGATGACACGTATTGTTGATCCAGATTTCAAGTTTGATTTTGAGGATGAATTTAATGCGTTTGATATCAACCAACAACCTGATTACCAGTACAAGTATGTTGAGGATGCTGATTTGTATGATAGGGTTGAAGTCGAAGATTGTAGTGATGAGGAGAATGAGAATGTGGATACTTCTGTTTTTCCTACTCTTGTTGAGTTCTTCAGTCAAGAAAATAGGGATGAACTGAGAAGAAAAGTTGCTGAAATTCTGAAAGATAAAAACTTTGATGGTACTACTAAAGATCCACAAAAGGGAGAAAGAAAGAAGTGGTTTAAACAAAGTAATGAAAGAAAGTTCAAGAGGACTGAAGTTTTATAGCAGAGACAGGAATGTGTCAGTTGGTGACATTATCAGTTGGGGATTTCTACCTCAAGTAAATGCTTATGCTATTCATCGAGAATACGGTGTACAATACTTTAAACGTCTTTATGATATTATGTCCCTACCCTGGTGGGATGTAGAAGAGTTGTCAAAGGTTAGAACATTGACCTATCCAATCAGAAAGAATGATGTGCCTATGTGGGGTTTGATAAAGTATGAATCGTTGAAAAACTTCAGGCACTGGAAGCCTCATTACCCTAAGAAAGTTAAAAGGGTAGATCCAGTGACAGGAGTTGAAGAAACAATTTTACATGTGAAGAAGCCTAGAGTGATCAAGAATATCCCTATGCCGAAGATGGAACAAGAGTTTTATAAAGGTTTTATATGTTGGGTCTACAGCTGCTTGTCGACTGAAGCTGTAATTACTTACAGGGCTGGAAATGAAGTTAGAGAAATATTTGTGTATGATCCTCTGTGGCTAGTGAACTGCTCTACGAAAGACATAGAATGTTTGTTTGTGAACAAGATATCGTTTAAAGCTGAAGATAGAGAACAAGCGATGCAGTTTCAGAAAGTTGTGTCTATTTGTTTTCAGAAAGGAATTAATGCTGAAAGTAAATGGAACTCAAAGTGGCGAAAGATTGAAGAAGAAGAGAAATTAAAGGCTGAGAAAGAGCGTAAAGCTTGTGAAGAAAAAGATAGATATCTTCGTGAGATGTTGGCACAGAGACAAGCTGCTGAGCAGAAGAAAGCTGTGGAAGAGAATGAGAAGCTTAGGAAGCTGCTGTTGAAAAAGCCTAAGCCAAGAGATGAAAAGTTCAAGACACTGTGAAGACCTGAAGACTAGATTGAAGACTCCGGCAATATCCAAGGGGGAGTTTGTTGGTGCACGATGTCTATAGCCTACGTCTATCAGTCTAGGTCATGTTAGTAGATTGTTCAGGGTCTAGTATGTAATTTTAATGTGTTTTATGGTAATTTCGCTTGAAAGGACATGATGTCATTTCAAACGAAATTAGTCTCCCTATATAAAGGGATGTTGTCTTCTCATTTTCATAGGGAATTACTTTGTGTGTCACGAAGTGCTGCTGAAATTCCAACGTGTAATCAAGTATATTTTGAATGAGAAGATAGTTTAAAGTACAACAATCTATTTTCTACTCCATTCTGTACTGATTCAAAGCTGTTTGTTTGATTCCGCCTCTCAAACAGTGTGTATTGTCTCTGATAAGAGTTACTAGAAGAAAAAACTCACAAAGATGAGCAGAATAAGTTTTTTGAGTTAAAGAACAAAGAGTTAGAGGCTATCAAGGCACAGAAAGAACATGAGATTTATATGATAAACAAAGTGTTAGAAAAGATGCTTGGTAAGTCTATTGAGCAAAAATTTGATGAAATCAAGATTGAAGAAATTAGAGCTCAAAAACAAGCAGAGATTGATGCAGATTTAAAGAACAAGGGCAAAGGCATAGAAGGTGTTTCTGAAGAAAGGGCAATTGTTCTATCAATTGTTCCTGAATCATATATTGAGCAGCCTGTTCCTCTCTCTGCAGTTTCTGCTATATTTGATGAAGATGTGTTACTAGACAATGTTCTTAATGTTGATGAAGATGATGAGGATGAAGAAAATGATGATGATGATGAAGAGGATGTTGCAAATGATGATGTATTTTCTGCAAGCAGTCATAGTGATGATGGAAATGATGATGATGATCAGGGTACTTCTGGAGTTAAATTTTCTGAAGCTTCAAATGAACGGAATGTTGATGATTATATGCATGATGATGCGGAAGAAGATCATGAAAGTGCTGAAGGTGAGGGGGAACATGTGGATGATCAGAACGTTGATAAAAGTGAAAGATTGATACTGCGTCTGGAACCTGAAATTGAGGAAGGAGAATTCAGACATACATATACAATGGCTAATATTAAAGAGATGACACGTATTGTTGATCCAGATTTCAAGTTTGATTTTGAGGATGAATTGAATGTGTTTGATATCAACCAACAACCTGATTACCAGTACAAGTATGTTGAGGATGCTGATTTGAATGATAGGGTTGAAGTTGAAGATTGTAGTGATGAAGAGAATGAGAATGTGGATACTTCTGTTTTTCCTACTCTTGTTGAGTTCTTCAGTCAAGAAAATAGGGATGAACTGAGAAGAAAAGTTGTTGAAATTCTGAAAGATAAGAACTTTGATGGTACTACTAAAGATCCACAAAAGGAAGAAAGAAAGAAGTGGTTTAAACAAAGTAATGAAAGAAAGTTCAAGAGGCCACTGAAGTTTTATAGCAGAGACAGGAATGTGTCACTTGGTGACATTATCAGTTGGGGATTTCTACCTCAAGTAAATGCTTATGCTATTCATCGAGAATACGGTGTACAATACTTTGAACGTCTTTATGATATTATGTCCCTACCTTGGTGGGATGTAGAAGAGTTGTCAAAGGTTAGAACATTGACCTATCCAATCAGAAAGAATGATGTGCCTATGTGGGGTTTAATAAAGTATGAATCGTTGAAAAACTTCAGGCACTGGAAGCCTCATTACCCTAAGAAAGTTAAAAGGGTAGATCCAGTGACAGGAGTTGAAGAAACAATTTTACATGTGAAGAAGCCTAGAGTGATCAAGAATATCCCTATGCCGAAGATGGAACAAGAGTTTTATAAAGGTTTTATATGTTGGATCTACAGCTGCTTGTCGACTGAAGCTGTAATTACTTACAGGGCTGGAAATGAAGTTAGAGAAATATTTGTGTATGATCCTCTGTGGCTAGTGAACTGCTCTGCGAAAGACATAGAATGTTTGTTTGTGAACAAGATATGGTTTAAAGCTGAAGATAGAGAACAAGCAATGCAGTTTCAGAAAGTTGTGTCTATTTGTTTTCAGAAAGGAATTAATGCTGAAAGTAAATGGAACTCAAAGTGGCGAAAGATTGAAGAAGAAGAGAAATTAAAGGCTGAGAAAGAACGTAAAGCTCGTGAAGAAAAAGATAGATATGTTGGTGAGACGTTGGCACAGAGACAAGCTGCTGAGCAGAAGAAAGCTGTGGAAGAGAATGAGAAGCTTAGGAAGCTGCTATTGAAAAAGCCTAAGCCAAGAGATGAAAAGTTCAAGACACTGTGAAGACCTGAAGACTAGACTGAAGACTCCGGCAATATCCAAGGGGGAGTTTGTTGGTGCACGATGTCTATAGACTACGTCTATCAGTCTAGGTCATGTTAGTTGATTGTTCAGGGTCTCGAATGTAATTTTAATGTGTTTTATGGTAATTTCGCTTGAAAGGACATGATGTCATTTCAAACGAAATTAGTCTCCCTATATAAAGGGATGTTGTCTTCTCATTTTCATAGGGAATTACTTTGTGTGTCACGAAGTGCTGCTGAAATTCCAACGTGTAATCAAGTATATTTTGAATGAGAAGATAGTTTAAAGTACAACAATCTATTTTCTACTCCATTCTGTACTGATTCAAAGCTGTTTGTTTGATTCCGCCTCTCAAACAGTGTGTATTGTCTCTGATTGACTCAATTGGTCGGTAAAACGATCCTACAAGTTTCGCAGTTTGACACAATTAGTCCCTGCGATCGAACAAACTTGTTTTCAACACACTAGTGCGATCGAACAAACTTCTAAGTTATGTGAAGGTTATTTAAGGTATGTTAAGCCTATGTCACTATTCCGGAGTATTTGTCGCGTTAAACTGACTGCGTTTATGCACCAGTTTGCGTATAACCTTCCAGAAAGCGATTTAAAGCTTGAAATCGCAATCGAATCAAATCGCAAAATCATCAAACACAATTATACACATAATAACACCAAAACACATATAACAACACCAAAGCACATTTTTTTATTAATAATTAACATTGTTTTACATTATACATCGATTACAGAACACAGTTGTCACATGAAGCGCCTCGAACTCCCTTCAGCTTCAAATAATTCAAAGCCTGCGGTCTTGTAAACTTTACTGGTGAGGCTGGACCCAGCGCAATGTTTCAGTGGTTTGACTCAATCGAGGTCACCTTCAGACAAAGCAGATGCCTATCGAACATCCGCATGCTGAATGCTACTGGAGTCTTCTTGTCCAGGGCGCTCGATTGGTGGACCGCTGAGCGCAACAAGCGCGGTAAAGATGCAGCTTATGGCCTCTCATAGGAGGAGCCCAGGGAGCTCATGATGAAGGAGTTCTATCCTCCACACGAAGTCAAGAAGCTGGAGAATGAATTCGGCCACATCAAGCAGGAAGGAGGTGACAACTCTGGTCTCACCGCTCGTTTCCAACAGCTGAGCATTCTCTATCCCAGTCAGGTGGACACGCCAGATAAGACTATCAAGAAGTACATTCGCGCTCTTCCCGACTATGTAGTTGACTTCATTCAGGCAGCAAGGCCTACTACTATCGAAGAAACCTACCAACTCGCTGCTAAGATCAACGACACGCGACTCTTAGCTGGAGCTTTCAAAACCTCGACCAAGAATCTCCATCAGGCTACTGCTACTCCCACCACTGACAATGCAGCATCTCAAGGTTCAAGGTCTTCACGCCAAAGCCGCAAGCGAATGAACAACAACAGCAAGAACAACGCGGTAATCGCAGCACCGCTCAACGCAGTTCCCGCACCACCTAACAACCAGAATCGTCAAGTTGCTGTTACCAACGTACGTACACTAGTACCCACCCTCTGTGCCCTATTTGCACTTATCATAACCCGGCATGAGTCAACTGTCGGTTTTGTGCAAACTGCAACATCTATCGGCATTTCACTGCTTACTGCCGCTCAGGCCCCCGACAGCAAGCTACTCAAGCTCTTACAGCACCACCAGCTCAAACCCTTGATCTCCAGGGTAACCTAGCAGTTCCAGCACCAGTTACAAATGCCCGAACCTGCTACACTTGTGGTGACCCTAATCATCTTGCTAATGTTTACCCACATCGAGTTGTGAAACAAGATCCCCAGCAACAACAACCACCACAGCAGCAACAACAGCAACATCAGCCTCAATAGCAGCAGCAGCCACAACAAGTAGCTCATGGAAGAACTTTCGATATCAACGTCCGCCAGGCTCAGACTGACAACAATGTTGTCAATGGTACGTTCCTTGTTAACGATATTTATGCTTCTTGCTTATTTGATACTGGATCCGATAACTTTTTTGTGTCGTTTGAATTCGAAAAGCTTTTAAAACGAAAACATGCTAATCACCTAAAGACCTTTGACGTAGAAGTCACTACCGGAAGGACCGTCACCATCAGCTCCTTTCTCCGTGATTGTACTCTTACACTTAACAATCAAGTTTTCCCGATCGATCTCATTCCTATGCAACTTGGTAGTTTCGATGTCATAGTAGGCATGGACTTTTTTCATGAAAACCGTGCCAAAGTCATTTGTTTCCAAAAGATGATTTGTTTTTCTCTCTCAAACGGTGATCAATTATGTGTTTATGGCGAAGTATCCTCGAAAGAACTGAAACTCATGGCGTGCATCCAAGCAAGCAAGCAAGTATCTCCATAAGGAATACTTGGCTTTCTTAGTTGACATCGTAGTGGCGGAGAAGGAAAAGAAGCCGATGGAAAAGGTACTTGTGGTTCATGCTTTTCCTAATGTCTTTCTTGACAATTTACCCGGTCTACCCCCTACCCGTGATATCGACTTTGGTATCGACCTTATTCCAGGAGCTAACCCTGTTGCTAAAGCCCTTTATTACCTCGCACCGTCCAAAATGAGTGAACTTTCTAGCCAACTCCAGGAATTACTTAATAAAGGTTTCATACGCTGTAGCACAACTCCTTGGGCGCACCTGTCCTTTTCGTCAAAAAGAAGGATGGATCGTTCCGAATGTGCATCGATTATAGGGAACTCAACAAGCTTACTATCAAGAATCGCTACCCTCTACCCCGGATCGATGACTTAATTATAACAACTCTTCTGAAACCCTTAAACAAGTTCTACACGTCCTAAAATACACCAGTATACGAAAAATGGACCTGAAATACCTTTATTTTTATAGAAATCAAGAAAAACAAAATCTGGTGGCCTCTCACGGGGCGCGACCCAGGCAAGCTGGGCCTGTTGCGGGCCGCGACAAGGTGACACCAGGCGAGCCCCTAGGCCGTCACTTGTCCGGTTACGCATCGAAGCCAGTGAGTTGACTCACCAAGGCTAGGACCTAGCCTAGTCTCTCGCGGGCCGTGAGAATATTGGGAAAGGGAGTCGCGGGGCGTGAGCCGCACCTGATCAGACACTATTAATAGGAGCCTTCGGCTTAAGTAAGAAATCGTTCAAAAAAAAATTCTCTCTCAATTCTCTATTAGTAGAAATAATTCTCGGGCATAATACCCACTAAAAAGCGAAGCTCTGCCTCGTTGTAAGTATTATAACCCCCGGTTACGTATTAGTTACTCTGCCCGATTGAGCTAGAGCTCCATAACACATGTCAAGGCTCTGCCTGACTTAGTCGTTGGAGTTCTGTCTCGGGGGGAGTGTATAGCTAATGTAAAATTGGGTTATCTTACTAACACGTGTGCATTGTTTAATTTAATAGATTATAACCAGGAAGTTACCTAAAATTGGGTTATCTTACTAACACGTGTGCATTGTTTAATTTAATAGATTATAACCAGGAAGTTACCAAGAAAGCAGTAGGGTTATCTAAAATAGCAATGTGAGTACATTAACTTTTTGTATACTGTTTTTACAAAACCTCAATTGTTTTAAAGTGTAATTTAACAGTGATTGAGTATTTGTAATTCTACAATTTCTGTCGGTATGTTGGGGTTTTGTCTACATTACTTGTTACTAATACTTAGAATAGTAACATGACCACAAGTCAGGATTGATAGTACCGTTGGTGGTAATTTAGTAGATGTAAACAAATGTATTTATGGATGCCCTCAATACTGTAAAGATATAAAATTGTTTTGATTAAATTGGGATGCACTCACTAGTATTTCCCAATGAAAAAATGTTTTAAAACGCGTTTCAGGTAACAAAATGTGAAAGCCAAATAGAAGCCAGCTGGAGAGCACTGAAGGCTTGTTAAAGTGGTTATAAAAGTTACCTAAAACAAGAAAGAAGTTTTATTTCAACAAAATAGGGTTTATCCCTATAAATGTATTATAAATGGAAACTTGGGTTTTACCCATGTGTTTATTTATTTATAAAAAGGGGTGTTTTACTCTGAGAAACTATTTCCTAACTACGGTCCTGATGTAAATTTCCGCTGCCAAATTAATTAACACCGATACCACTAAATCTGTGAGCTCGCGGCCGCCCTCCTCCCGGGGCAGGGGTCGGGGGTTGCGACTGAGAGTGGTATCAGAGCTACAACCACTAATTTAAGCCATAGAAGTGTTCTGCTGACACCAAAATTTGTCAATTCTGTTAGGAAATAATCTATGTGACTATGTGCATACATGTATATTATTGTTTTGTGTTATTTGACAATCTGTTAGTTTACAGTATGAGTGAGCAAGGTACGTCTGACGCCTACCGTCATCTAGATAGTTCTCTCGAAAGTGAAGGAACCTCGTCACAGCCTACTGCTTTGGGGTATTCTGCTGATACAGAAGAGGGGATTTTCATATTTAAGGTGCAATCCGAAGAGTCATTCCCTTCGAAAAATAGAGGATGGTTCAGTCGGGGAGCACACGAGAGGAGAAATCGAATGAGAAAATTGCAGCAACAAAGAGCCTTAGCAGCAACCAATATGGAAGTCAATGCACAGACACAAGACTTAGTAAATAAACGTTCGGCAAACTTCCACATATTAGCCACCACTGCAGCCGATCCAAACCTTGACCAAATTATCGCACCACAACCATTGCCACTGTTCCTAACTCAACCAATGGAGATATAGCCTAACCCAGGAAACGAATTTCCCATACCAGCCTTTAACCCTGATGAGATACCTAGAATCCCAGCACCCAATCCTCTATCATATGATCCATGGAATGATGACCATAGGGATTAGCAGGAACTTTATCCACAGGAAGAACCGATTCCGAACCCCATAGCCCAGTACACTAACCTTAATCCTTTAGATCCATATTGGAACGCCGATCAGTATGTGTAGGAAATCTTAAATAACCCGTACCCATATGGAGAACGTTACCTTTGTACCCTGACCCAGTACCTGCACCATGACCACCCATGAGTGACGAGAATGTGCAGGAACTCCGCACTTATGGTGAGGAATTCATAGAAGGAGGAGAGAGAGGATGAGAGAGATAGGAGAGAAGCTTGTGTGGAAATACGACGAGCGGGAAATGCAGTTCAACCCATAGTAGTAATAATAATAATATATATAGATATATGTATATATATATATAAATGCTTGTAGTTGAAAAAAAATCAAATTAACTCAAATAGATAGCCTAATACCTATTTATGCATAACTAGTAGTATGTTTACATTTCAATTTTAGATTGTAACAAATATATATATATATATATATATATATATATATATATATAGAGAGAGAGAGAGAGAGAGAGAGTATAATGTACTTCACGGCTTAACGTACGTTAACGTACACGACCAAAACACAACATGTGTGATTAATATATATAACATGCGTGATTTTGTATGATAAGGGCTCCCATGCATGATTATAAGAGCTCCCATGCGTGATTTTTGGCTCCCATGCGTGATTATCACAAAACCAACGGATCCATGCGTTATTAACTGTTCCATGCGTGATTATAGCCCTGATCTGATGGTTACAATTGTCGTAAATGAAGGAGCCATTGCAGCTTTACGATGGATAGAAAAGACAGAGGCAGTCTTAAAAATATGCAAATGTGCAGATGAAGATAAGGTCATGTTTGCTTCTAATCTTTTTAAGAATGCAGCCTTAGAATGGTGGAATACAATTCTCCAGTCTAAGGGATGTGACAGAGGTTATAATATGGAATGGATCAACTTTAAGGAAATGGTTGAAAGAAAATTATGTCCTTCCGATGAAAAAGAACAAATTGCTAATAAATTCTTAAACCTTAGAATGACTGGAATAGACTGCAAGGGTTACACTACCATATTCTTCGAATATGCTAGAATAGTGACAACCTTAGCCTCACCAGAACCAGTATTAATCTCCAGTTACCTCCGGGGATTAATTAGTGAGATCAGACATGTAGTCAAGGCAGTTAGGCCACAAACTATAAAAGAAGCAGTAGAATTAGCCAATACCTTGACTGATGAATTAGTACGTACACAAGAAGAGAATCAGAGAAAGAACCTAGCCCAGAAACTTACCCAAGAATTTCGTTATGGAAATAACTACCATGGGAAAAGTATAGGTTCTACCTCTGCACCTTATTGTAAGTCCTGTAAGAAGAAGCATTTAGAAAATGCTCCATATACTGTAACTTCTGCAAAATGTCTGGACACAAGGAAGAAGACAGTAGGAGGAAACCCAGCAACAAGTTATGCTTCAACTGTGGAGAGATGGGGCACATAAAGCCGAATTGCCCGATACTAGCTCCAACAACAACAACAACGCTACTAAGAATGCCAGAGCATTTGTTCGGACAGCTGAAGAAGCCAAGATGATTCTGGGTGTGAGTGCCGGTACGTTTTTAGTTAATGATATTTTTGCTAAAGTATTATTTGACTCTGGTGCAAACCAAAGTTTTATTAATACTTCGTTTTGCAAAAATCTCAATCAACAATTAACTAAACTTCAATAAGAATGCCTGGTAGAAACGGCAAATGGAGAATCCATTAAGAATACTGAAATCTTGCAGGAAGCAAAAATAGAAATCTTAAACCATAATTTTATTGCTAACCATTACCCAATGAATCTAGCTGGATTTGATATAGTACTGGGAATGGATTGGTTGGTAGCCAATCATGCCAGCATTCTATTTGATCAAAAGTTAATACAAGTAAGTTCACCAAAGGATGAAAATATCACAATTAAAGGAGATAAGCCAACTAGGTCTACAAAATTCATCTCTGTGATGAAAACAACGAGTTGTCCAAGGAAAGGATCACTAGTGTATATGATTTCCATAATCATTAACCCTAAAAGAAAAGAATTAAAAGATATTCCCGTAGTATCTAAATTCTCAGATGTTTTTCCAGAAGAGTTACCTGGAGTACCATCAGATAGAGAGGTTGAATTTAGAATTCACCTATTGCCAGGGAAAGCACCGATTGCGAAGTCACCTTATCATTTGGCACCAACAGAGATGCAGGAACTGAAGAAACAGTTGGACAAACTTCTGGAGAAAGGTTTCATACAGCCTAGTTCATCGCCATGGGGAGCACCAATCTTGTTTATCAAGAAGAAGGACGGATCAATGCGTATGTGCATTGATTACCGCGAATTGAACAAGGTTACGATTAAAAATCGGTACTGATTACCGAGAATCGATGATCTGTTCGATCAACTGCAAGGAGCTCGATTCTTCTCTAAGATTGATTTACGCTCAGGATATCACCAACTGAAAGTACAGGAAGAGGATATTCCTAAGACTGCTTTCAGAACAAGGTACGGTCGTTATGAATTTACAGTCATGCCATTTGGTTTAACCAATGCCCTAGCCGCATTTATGGACATGATGAACATAATATGTAAACCATATATGGATAAATTCATAATTGTCTTTATAGATGATATTCTTATTTACTCTAAAAATAAAGAGGAACATGCAGCACATATGCATAAGCTTTTAAATTTGCTGAGAAAAGAAAAGCTTTACGTTAAATTTTCAAAATGCGAATTTTGGTTACAAGAAGTGAAAATCCTTGGACAACTGGTTAATCATGAAGGAACTCATGTGGATCCTACAAAGATCGAGGCGATTATTAAGTGGAAAGTCCTTGAATCACCGACAGAGGTGAGAAGTTTCCTTGGACTAGCAGGTTATTATAGACGTTTTATTCAAGATTTTTTTAGAATAGCCATTCCCATGACGAAATTGACCTGCAAATCAATTAAGTTTGTATCGGGACCAAAACATGGGGAAGCTTTTAGGATTTTAAAGCAAAAGTTAACCAACGTACCCATACTAGCATTACCAGAAAGAACCGAAGACTTTATAGTCTATTGTGATGCTTCTAAGTTAGGTTATGGATGTGTGTTGATGCAATGTCAAAAGGTTATAGCCTATGCCTCTAGACAACGTAAGAATCACGAAGAGAATTATACATCCCATGATCTAGAGTTAGGAGCTATATTTTTTGCCCTTAAAATTTAGAGACACTATTTTATTGTAGTAAGTTTATAGTCTTCACAGATCATAAAAGTTTAAGGTACATTTTTCGGCAAAAGGAGTTAAATATGAGACAGAGATGCTAGATGGAGATTCTTAGTGATTATGATTGTAATATCCAGTATCATGCAGGAAAATCTAATGTAGTAGCTGATGCTTTAAGTCGAAAGTATCATGAAAAGCCAAAATGAGTATGTTCTCTTAAATTAAATATGTAGATAGATTTAAGTGAGCAAATTAGAGAAATACAGGAATCAGTAATCAAGGACGATACAGAAAAATTAAAAGGAATGATTAAGGAACTAGAACAAGGAGCAGATGGAATTTGAAGATTCCATAAGAAAAGAATATGGATACCCAAACAAGGAAATCTAGGCCACAGAATTATAGAAGAAGCCCATAAGTCTAAGTATACGATACATCCTGGTATTGATAAAATGTATCAAGATTTAAGAAATAATTTCTGGTGGATAGGAATGAAAAAGGATATAGCAACCTATGTTGCTAAGTGTCTAACCTGTTCACAGGTTAAAGCTGAACATCAGAAACCCTCGGGTTTATTGCAGCAATTAGAAATGCCTGTATGGAAATTGGAATTAATAACAATAGATTTTGTTACTAAATTATCGAAGACAAGAAAAGGTAATGATACAATCTGGGTGATTGTAGACAGATTAACCAAATCTGCTCATTTCTTACCTATGAAAGAAACTTTCAGTATGGAACAATTAGCCAAGTTGTATATAAATGAAATAGTTTCATTACATGGAATTCCATTGTCTATTGTTTCTGATAGAGATAGCCGTTTTACTTCTCATTTTTGGACTAGTTTCCAAAAAGCAATGGGAACCAAGTTAAATCTAAGCACAGCCTATCATCCTCAAACGGACGGACAAAGCGAAAGGACAATACAAAAAATGGAAGATATGCTTAGAGCTTGTGTAATTGATTTCGGAGGAAATTGGGACGATCATTTACCATTAATAGAATTTTCCTACAATAACAACTATCATACTGTCACACCCCGACCACGTAAAACAATAAAACGTGGCAAAAACATCGGGGAGTGTTGTAACAGAATCATTGTTTCACAACCATGGAATAAATAATTTCTTTTTATTGAATAAATGAACTCATTGTTTTAATACAATCAAATAAGTACAACTATTATCTTTCAAGTTTTAAAGTCGCTAAGACACGAGTCCATTCTAAGTGTAGCATATATCATCAATCATCACAAAGCAGCACCTGAAACATGTGTAAAAATAGGTACGTCAGCATAAAAATGCCTATGAGATACATAGGTTTTATTGTAATTAGGATTCATGACTTATGAGTTTAAAGAAAAAGTTTTAATAAAAGTAGTCATGATCCTTGTAAAAGGTTTTCTTTTAAAAATCATTTATAAGAAATCAGATGATATAAAATAATAATACATAGGAAATTAAATAAGTAAGTAGAATAAGTTTGTATAAAAATATATTGTTTGAAAAACAATATTTTGATAAAAAGATTCATAGTATATATAAAAATATACTTTGGTTTTAAGAAAGTCGAATAAGTAATATATTAAAATATATTTCAGTTCCAAAACCGTTAACCCAAGTGTACTAAATAACGCCACGGTATGTAATGAAATGAAAACACTTATGTATAAGAAGTACCAGCGGCGTATCTACCATGTTTTCATCACATTACACCCGTCCCGTTATCTAAACACTAAACAAAACCCAATCATTAGATAAATAGTATATTAAATATACTTTAGTTGTTTAAAATAATAGTTTTCAGTAGTATATTAAAAGTATACTTTGGATTTATAAATAACATATTAAACTATGTTTTGGTTTTACAAATAACATATTAAACTATGTTTTAGATTTCTAACAAAATATATGTTGGTTTTGTACAATATCACATATGAGAGCATATTAAACTATACTTTTGGGAGTATAACTAAATATACAAAAATAATGTGACTTAAGAATTCATTCAGACCTAGTGCATCAAAATACACCTTTGAGACTATAGGGATACCATAAAGGCAATCCCAATTTGGATGGAGAAACAAATTGGTTTCAGACATTCCATGACAACAGGAATGGGGTGTCAAATCCTATAGCGCTATATCATACTACCAATCGGTCTTGTGAACATAAATAAGTACAATTCAACAATTAATTTTATAATCTTTGAAAAATCGGTGTTTAAACCATAAATAATCATTCAGTTTGTCAAAAGATAAGTACTATTATGTATAATCAATTATACTTTGAAATCAAAAACATAACAAATAGGTACACATGCTTCACCCCAAAACATTGAAAACAGTAAAAGAGGGGACTATGTACTCACTTGAGAGTGCTTAGGAGTCTTGAACAACTACCAAGCAAGCAAGAGGGAGCACGGAATCAAACGGCACCTAATATTGATAACTACATAAATAAACCGGACCTAAATCGGGAGATCGGATAGTATGAGGTCTCGTGAACCAAATGAGCGTGGGAAGGCCTACATACTAAAATGAAACCTAACCTAAGTGCTTACGACCCATCACGACCCGTTTAGGTAGCTTACGCTACTTTAACGCTGTGACAACTGGCACCAAACCGGTAATTTCCGTACACTTTAATTATTACTTAATGACTGCAATTATGTGTTTAAATGTCAACATTGTCTGATTTCATACTATACAAGTGAATTCATGCACGTTTTATACTACAAAATATTGCTTTATGCATTATCGAGAGCGTTGCGTCAAAAATACTAATAAACTCACCGGTAAGACACAATATGCCAACAACTCTGCAGAAAGCAGTCAGACAAAAAAATTGGAGCCTAGGTGTAGGTCCAATGACAAGAATGCATTAAAACCCAAGGGAACATACAAGGGTTTACACATAGACTCTCCGGAAGCTAAATTATGCACTAAAAAAGCACCCAAAACGCACTTTAAGTGCAGAATTTTACTAAATTCAGCTATAATCAGCTTTTTAACCCCAAAATATTATGCAGAATTCATGTTTCATTATCCAGAATACCCTCCTAAGTGTCGGGAATTAAAAGGGTTACAAAAGGGGACATAAAGAACGCTAAATGATATAATCTAGCACTTTAACGAACCGGTATTTAACCGAACAACCGGACATTACCCGGGACACCAAATTTTTGCCAAACCCATTATTTATTTATTTCTTGGCTAGTTGTGATTCCCGAGCACCCTAACACCCACTAAATATCAAATAGCAAATATATATAAGCTTATACTTGGAAATCTAACTATCCATTACAATTTAGTTGCAAATGTTACAACCAACCCCCCCCCCCCCTAAACCGAATTCGGTCCCCTTGTGGACCCACCATATTTTCACACCATGTCTTCTTGATTTGTTGTTTATTATAATAGATTGGTTGCTTTCTAATCTAAACAAAATATGATGAAAGATCTATATAAGTATGGAGCCATAGATCACCACCATCACTTCTCATTATCACACCACACCCTCACTCTCTCTCCCTCCTCTCGGTCACCCACAACCGCCCCCATCACCACCACTAAACCACCATCTTCATCCAATTATCAAGTTCCATTCAAGCTTCAAAGGTGATACAAGGAAGTTGCAACTTGTGGAGCTTCAAAAGGACTTTATTCTTGCTTTTTCATCATCATTTCTCATCATCTTCTTCACTAGAATCATCCCTAGCCTTTGTGCTAGTAGTAAGTCCTTGTTACACTCTTATTCATCTTGTTTCATAGTTAAAAGTTGTAGTATGATGGTTATAACACTAAAGAAACAAGAACTAAAAATATGAACATGAAGCTTGAACATAGAAGTTACATGAAGATGAAATGTTACTAGTATGATGTTGTAGTGAACGTGTTGTTAATTTTATGATGATTCTTGATTGTGTGATGTTAATCACCATATGGACCTTGTTAAATAATATTTGGAATATGATTTAACAAGATTAGAAAGTGGTTATGTGTTACATAAAGTAACCACCTTCTAGTTAAATATGAACTTGATAAAAATGATTTTTCATGAAATATAATTAAACTAGTAAGTTGATGATCTTGTAAATCCAAGAGTTACAAAGGATTTTTGTAAGGAAGCCAAGTTAGAGAAGCGGTTTTTGGAAAATCATGACTATTACAAACACTTACGCTATTTTTAGAAATGAGACAAGTATGAGAATATTTTATTTACAAGAAGAGTTCAAAGGGGTTAAATTTTGTAAGAATTGTTTACAAATTGTAAACACTAAACTTTTGCAAGAAAGTGATTTCTAAAGAGATAATTATACTTTGGAAGGTAACTAAGTCCACTAAAAGCTTTACCAAGTAACTATGCGTTTTCGGGATATAACAAGTTCATGATATAGTGTGATTTACATGATTTTGGCTTGTAGTAAGACTTGAATGAGTTGTTGATGCTTGTTGATGATTTAAAAGAAAATAAACACATGTTTCGAAAACATGGGAAACCTCCATTTTTAGGGGAAACTCTGTCAAAATTTCTATAAAATTTTGACACTTAGAAAAATATATGTTTTTTGAGAAACTTATTCCCTAAAAATGTATCTAAAAATGTTACCAAGGTTTCCCAAACTGTTGTGTTAAGAAATGAGGATTTCTTCAAGAATAAAAATGGATATTAAGTATGTATATTTTTGAGAAAAATATATATATTTATTGATCACCAACTTTTGTGCTAAGTGTATGTAGTACGTACCATACGTGATAGTGTATTAGGACTTGAAAATACACTAAATACTCTAGAGAAGTGAAAGCACAAAAATACACATACAACATACAAGATACATAAATTCGGGTGCAAAATACAAGATACTTATATTTATTTTTGAGAAAATAATATAAGTAAGACACATAGTTAAAAATATAAATTATTTTTAACACAAAAAAACATATACAAAAGATAGTGACTTGTACTTGTGCGATACAAGTCTAGTGACTAACGTTAAGGAAACACGTATAGGCCACGACGTTAATTAAGCAAATCCGGTGAAGTTTACGACGCATGAACGCAAAGTTGTGAGTTCCTGCTCCCCCTTTTCTCTTAACTGTTTTCAGTTTTATAACTTCGGGGGTGAAATACATGTTACAAATGTTACAATGTTTATAAATGGTATGCTACAAAAACAAGAAGCACTCTTGGTGAGAACGAGTACCAAGTATGATGCGTTTTGAGGAATGATACGAGAAATCG
Source organism: Helianthus tuberosus (assembly GCA_030545235.1). Lineage (NCBI taxonomy): Eukaryota > Viridiplantae > Streptophyta > Magnoliopsida > Asterales > Asteraceae > Helianthus > Helianthus tuberosus. Next base: position 174,966,877 of record CM060366.1, on the reverse strand, counting down.
TGTCACGAATAGGGTACCATAAGCACCATTAATCAACAATATACCTAGACCACAGAACAAAAGGTTAGATCTAACGGGTGTCGGGCAGCCACACTCTTGGTGAGAACGAGTACCAAGCAGTGCTTTTGTGTCTCAGAATATGCCAACTTGATAAATGCCTATGGTTTGGTGACTTCCTATGTCGTGTCACATGTTAATGGCCTTGCAACCCATTAACAACCCTAATACATACAAGAACACCTTATTTATACAAGATTCATACCACAAGAATACTTGATTCATACATGAGTACGTGGTGTACACAAGAATACTTGATTTATACATGAGTACATGGTGTACACAAGAATACTTGATTTATACATGAATAATTGATTTACACAAGAATACTTGATTTATACATGAGTACGTGGTATACACAAGATACTTGATTTACACAAGATACAAACTATGTTTTCATACAAAGTATACAAACGTGCAATACAAAACTGCATGAATTCACACCAACATTATGTTGACGTTTTTCCAAAACTCACATGTATTTCAGGTAACTAGTGGATGTGCGCGCGGTCTTACTCATGCTCCTGGATGTTGTTTATGTTTATCCTTAAATAAAGATGTAAACTTTCAGACAATATGCTGTCTTGTGATGTAAACACTAAAACTATGATTTTGGTTATGTAACGCTTGGCATTTGAAGTTTTTTTTTTTAGCATGTAGTATGTTTACCAATCGTATGCAATGAAAACCTTTCATGATCACACCTCGTACTTCCGCCTTAGAAAGGGGTGTGACAGATTGGTATCAGAGCTGTGATTGTAGTAAACCAGGATTCCTTCTCGAGTCTAGTCTACAATCTCTAGGATCCTTTCATGAAAACGATTTTTCAAAGAGTTTTCATTGCATAAAACTTTCCGCGTCATCCACTACCTGAAACTGTTTACAAAGAGTCTAGAAAAGACACTACGAGACTTAGGGTGCACTGGGGTAGCACTTGTCTGTGATTAAGAATTACTTGCATTTATGTGAGACAACTGACAGATACATATACTAGAAGTAGAATGTCACAAGTATACATGACGTTACCTGAAAACAATGGCCTATCTGAAGGAAGAGATACGAGGATGAAACGAATTGTGCGGACTGTGCAAGGAGTTACGTAATTATGGATGCATACATAATTATGGAATTCAGTGCACAGAAATCAAGGCAAGTCTTGTCACGTATGGATTCCCTCAGTAAGAAAAGGTCAAACGTGAACACCAGCTTATTAAATACTCTGCTAGAGTAATAATTGTTTGATGTCACTTATGTGGTATATGCCTGTGAATATATATACTACTACTGTCTCGTAAGATGATATCAAACAAATGTCTAACCCTGCTGTGTTATGTTCTGATAGAACATGGCGCCCAGGAAAACTGTGAATGCTCACAATGATGACCAACCCCCTCCTCCTCTTCTACCGAGGACTGCTGAAGAGCTGAACGCTCTACTGGAAGAAAGGATCTCCACTGCTATCGCCCAATACGAGGCGAACCGAACCCAAGACAGTGGCGGACCAAGCAACACTAGACGAAATGGTAATGGAGATTCATCTGGAGGCAACGCAGCTTAGGGCTGCACTTTCAAGCAGTTTCTCGACTGCAAACCAATGAACTACGACGGCACTGGAGGTGCAGTAGCCTTTGTACGCTGGACAGAGAAGACTGAAGCTACTATCCGCATGAGCAAGTGTACCGCGGACCAGCAAGTCACTTTTGCTACTGGGTTGTTTGCCGATGAAGCTTTGACTTGGTGGAACTTGCAAGTCCAAACCTTGGGTGATGATTCCGCTTATGGCCTAACTTGTGATGAACTGAAGGAAAGAATGAGAGAGAAGTATTGCTCTCGTGCTGAACTCCAAAGGTTGGAGACTGAATTCTGTCACTTGACCATGGAAGGTGCTGATATTACTGGTTACACCCGAAGGTTCCACGATCTATCAAGGGTGATCCTTTACATGGTGTGTTAGGATCGGAGGCTCTCATGATTGTGTTTGTTTGTATAATTTAAACTATGAATGAATATGAAACAATGTAAAGTGCAGCGGAAATGAATAACAAACTTTGTAAACACAATCGAAGAGAGAAAGTTTAGATAAACATTTGCTTTTTCATTTAAGTCAAAAGATTACAAATCAAAGCAAAAGATTTCAATGCAAGCTTACAAACTAAACTCCCCCTCAGCCTGATACTTCATGGTTGGTTGCACAAGATGAAAGGATTGAATTGAGGAGAAGAACTCACTCAAGACGATCAAATGTAACAGTACAGAGTACTGCTCCATTTATAGGCAAACCAAACCACTGAAGCATCTCAGCTGACGTCACCATGAAAGCGACGTCAAACAACCTAACAACCTGTAACAACTGTTCCTATACAAACACTGCTAATGTTAACCACTGATTCTACATAAGACAAGTAATACACTAAACTACTGCTATCTTCTTCCATCAGTGCTTTCCTCAAAGTTGATCAGTCCTTGAGTGAGCAGTGCTTTGTCATCAGTAGATAGGACCAGCAGTGTTTACTTCTTCCGGGCTTTGTCAGTAGTTGAAAGGGTAGCAGCAGTTGTATACGGACAGTGGATAGAGAGCCATCAGTTGTTATAATCACTTTCAAGGGGAAAGCCTAATGTAAATATCTGCTTAATGTGAATCCACTGTCGTGATCTGGTTTTGGCTTTCATTATCTGTTCCTCTGGTAGGGTTCAATCCCAACAATCTCCCCCTGGAACAGATAATGCCAAAACCCATCATTATTCTGGATTTTTATTTCTCATCAGAAGCTCCTTAGCTTGCCTTTTAAATTCTACTTCAAAGTCCTTGGAACTAGAGTCATCCTCATCCCTACACAGTGAAAGTTCAAGTAGATCCTGCAAATCTTCAACACCAAGACCTAGTGCTTCTTTCCTTGATATGTACTTCACTTCGCCATTGGATCTGACCAAGGTCAATACGTGGGTCTTTTGATCAGACATCCACTTTAGTACTTTTGAACCCAATGGGTTTCTTGGGAGAGATTTATTTTCTGATGAGTTTGGAGACGTTGGTCTTGTGAAGAATTGTAAACTTTCAGACATTTGTTTGAAGGCCATTTCGATAACATTATTTGCTGCAGCTATATCTTCTGCAGTCTCTCTTTCAATCTGCTCTTGCCTCTTCTTTTGATCTAGCTCAATGGCTGTCATGTCTGAAGTGTTTGGTGATGCAGGTTTGGTTAATACCTTTTTGGCAAGGTCTTGAAGCTCTGCTGATTTGTCTTCTTTTAGATCCATTTTCTTGATGGCTTCTGTGAAGTATTCAGCTTCCTTTTCTTTTTCTTCTTCACTGGTCAGCAGTTTTCCTTTTTCTTGGTTTTCCACAAGGATAGGGTTATCTGCTGATGTGATCAGTGTTTTAAGAGCATCAATCTGCTGTTCTAGCTTTTTGTAGTCAGGCTTTTTAGAAGTGTCTGAGACTGTTATCCTTCTTTTCTTAAGCCTTTCATAAGCCTTGTCGGTATACTGCTTTGTCTATTTTGCTATGGCTTCAGCAGTATCCACCTTAGCATCCACCAGCTCTTGCCTCTTTCTTTTATACTCAGATGTAAGGTCAGCAATGAGCTTTTTATATTTGTTCCAATTTGGAGCTGTCTTTTTCTTTCTTGGATCGTTTTTAATTCTTTCAATCCTGTTTGCCTCATGCTTTAAAGCAACTATTGGCCATTCTTCAAATTGGTTTTCTTTAGCAGGATAGAATTTTTCTTTCATGATATATGCAAGATATTCTTTTCTCATTTTATTTCGTTGATCTATCTTTTCTTTGTTTAGATCTTGTGCATAGTCTTCCAGCTGCTTGACCTTAGTGAGCAAGAATTCCAATTTTTCAGAGATGACTTCGTCACTTTGACCTTTACATTCAACTTTTGCTCTTATTTTAGCCTGCCTTGCTTTGAGCTTGAGATATTCATCCACATCTTCTGGGACTATGAAGCCTATGAGAGAAGGGAATCTTCTTGTTGAAGGATCATCCTCGGTGTAGAATTGTCTCATCTCATTTTTTACAGCTTCCAGTTCCAGTGGATATTTTGCAGCATTAGGATCATGTTTGTCTTCATCTGCCTGAGTTATTTTTCTTTTTCTTGAGTAAAGCCTTTTTGGAGAAGGGGGTTTTGGTTGTGATGTAGGAATGTTGAGAGTAGTGGTGGAAGATGTCTAACAAACAGTTGTTGAAACAACTGGTGTTTCAACCACTGTTGACATTACAACAGATGTTGTAACATCTGCTGTCTTCTGCTTTATGGCAGGAGGTAATGGTGATGATGTGATCGCAGATGATGATGGTGGTAGGGCAGTGGTTTTGGTGGTGTATGGTGTGTGTTGATATGGCAGCTTTAGTCTGGCTATCTTTTTCCGGTTCAATATAAACACCATCCTCAATTCCCTTCTTCTTCAATTGTTTGATTTTCTCCCCCTTTTTGGCATTATCTGGAAGGGGGTTATCCATGAAGAGGATAGTGGGGGGAACTTTTCCAGTGGTGCTTTGGATGCTGGCCTTTATAGCCTTGATGTCTGCTTGAGTATCTTTGAATCTTGATTCCACCATGTTTGTCAGCATTTGTACATGTATTGCATGCTGCTGATCAGCCATTTGTTTTTGTTTTTCAAGCAGGGGTTGGAATAAGTTCCACAACTCATTTGCAGCAGGTGCAGGTTGTGCAGGTGCTTGAGCTGGAACAGCAGTGGATTGTGCTTTTTGAGCTTTTAACAGTTGTTGCACCATATCCTTTATTTCAGTAACTGATGTTTCAAGTTTTTCAACTCTGCCCGTCAATTCCTGATATTTTAAATCATCACCCACTTTAATGGGATCATCTGATTCCCCACCAGCAGTGGTTGTACCAATGTTTGACTTAGGAACTGAGTCCCAAAAATCATCCATTGATACCCCTTGTTCTTGGTTCTGGGGTCTTCTCTCTTCAACACTTGATAACCTTTTGAGGGTACCAGTGGTTAAAACAAACTCACTGGTGGTTACCAGAGGTGCTACAGAAGAAATTGCCTTCAAGGGAGTCTTACTAATGAAACAACTGTCCAAATGCAGATCTGTTGATCCATCACTTGTAGTTGCTGCTCCACTTGAACTACCACCAAGAGTTACTTGTAACTCAGGGGATGTAACCTCCTCAATTGTTGCTGGGATAGCAGGGGTAGTAGCATCAGACCCAGTCACTTGTGGGAGTATACTCTCAGTGACAGGTGATAGAGAGGAACTGGTTTGTGTCTGAGCTATAGCAACTGCATGCAACAAGGGTATTATTGATTGCGGTAATATGATTGGTGAGGGTATGGGTGTTGATAGAGACATGTCCTTGGGATCAGGACTGAGGAAGATGGATCCAATTGAATCCAGAGCTTCATAATGTGGGGTCCCTGTGCTTACAACCTGATCCTTTTGTGAGGATGCAGGAGGAGTTTGAGGCAATGGTGGAGATCTTTCTACCAACTGCTGTGAGGAAGTAGCAGTAGTGGTTTGTGGTGACATTTGTGTTGTCACTGGCATTAACTCTGGGATCTCATCTTCCAGAGTTGTCTTTTTAGAGGGTTTGGTGGGTTTTTTGGATGATTTCTTTTTGGCCTTCTTGGTGATGGCAGGTGTGGGTTTCATAGCAGTGGTGGTGCTGCTATGATCACCTGGAGCAGTGGGCTCAGCAGCAGATGTCTGAGGAGCAGTGGTAGCTGCTAAATTCTGCTCAGGCACCTCTGCTTTTGTTTTTATAGGTGCCATCATTCTAGAAAATGTTTCAGTTGTCAAACCTTTTATTTGAAAATAGACACCTTGTTTGAGCAAATTTTCATTTTCTTTTCCAAATTTTTGTTTAAAATAGTAGCTTAAGAACCTTGGAAAAAGTAGAAATGCCTTGCTATCAACATTTTTCACCAAATCATCAAAAATATCCTGGGAATAATTATAATTTTCATTATTTAAAATAGCATAACCCAGACATTGGATCTTTAATGGTATTTCGTTAAAAGCAGTTGTTTTATTTGAAACACACATCAACAGTGTGTGGAATAAAAACCTAGGTGCAGAAGGAAAGAAACCCTTTTGTAAGGTGTCCTTTTTTGGTTGTTATGCATACCCCCTTTTCAAGAAATCAGTTTTCAACTCGGTTTTAGAAAAAGAAGTTTTACCTTTCTGATCATCGAGCTTAAAGACTTCTGAAATTGATAGTGGAGTAATTTGAATCGCTTTACCCTGTATAGAGGAGTTGATGGCAATGACGGTCTCGCCTTGTTTTTCAAGGATAGCATTTTTCCAAAACTCTCTCTGGGTCTGTTGATAAATTTGAGCATCAGCAATTAACAAAGTTTTGTACTTTGATTCTGAGAGAATATCAATGATTGAATCGAAGGTGTGGTTGTTGGTGGGTTTTGTGAGTAGACCCAAGTAATTGTGAGGGGATTTGTACGGGATTTCAATGGATTCCGCGGCCGTTTGATCGACCTCTTTGGAAGATGATGATGATTTTGATTTTGATTTTGATTTTGATTTCGTCATTTTGATGAAATGGAGATTGGAAAGTTGAAGAACGATGAAGAATGATTTGAAATGGATATTGGAAACCGCTTTGAGAAGAGAATTATTGGAATTCAATTCGACAGTGTAAAACCCTGTTTAGGGAAAAAATAAGTGCTGATGTGGCAGCGGTTACAAAGATCTGAAGGCTAAAAACTGACCACGTGTCAATCCGCTTATGAAGTGATGTTTTATGGAGGACAGTTGTTTTGAGAGCCACTGATGAAGCAAATAGCAGTGACAACAACGGTAACAATATGAGAGCAGTGGGTGATTTTTACTATCAGTGGATAGCATATCAGTGGATAAGACACTAATTTTGAGCATCAGTGCTTGCCAAGAAAATGAAAGGTCAGTGGTTGACTTTCAGCAGTGGACAGTATTTAGGAAGCAGATGTTTGAACGAAACAGTGGTTAGGGGTAAAGTAATGGTAATGATTTGAAGGCTCATTATGTCTGCAATTTTTACAGGAATTTTCATTCAAGGTTTTACCACATGTCATTTACACATTTTGAAGCTTTTACTGTAGGATCGGTTTGCGACCCGAACGAGTCGTTCAGAAGAGATTTATCAGTTTCAGAGGCGAAAACTAAGAAACCGATTGCGAAACAGCTTGCGTATCACTTTAACTACTGATTTGATTGATAATAACACGAATACAATCAGTCTTCACACCGGCAGCACCTCGGTATGGAATTCGAAATCTGTTACAAATGAAATCTACACAAGCCTATATATACTATTCAGATTTCGCTTGGAAACACTTCAAGCGAAATCTATATAAACATTTCAAGCGAAATCTTCAATTCTAAACTTTTGTCTTCAAGCGAAATCTTCAAATTTGATTTATGTAAATGATGATGTCATTGTTGTGATGTCATCCTTGATGTCACACATATGATGTCATCATTCTATAAGATGATGTCACGCTTGATTAGATCTGCAACGAACCCGAGACTCGACATAAGACGAAGACGACAGATGAATGCACCAACAGACTCCCCCTCAGATGTTGACGAGTCTTAAATGTCGAGTATTCTCAATCTTCAGTCTTTATCGGTCTTTTTTTCTTTCTTAGCATAAACCAGAATCTTCTCTTTGGCTCTAACCTCGTCAGACTCCCCCTCTCATCATGATGGGATCGCTGTCTGGAATTAGCTATCACCTAGAGATTGCATCCTAGCTTTAACTCTGTTCAGTTCATCTCCTGCACAAATTTTCTTACCACCACATAAGTTTTTACTTAAAACAATAAGAAAAACTTACTAGAAATAGTTAAATCAAGTTCAAATTAATGACCCTGATTAACTAAACTCAATTTCTTTCTCAAAACAAATTTCTTCTGTTAAACTCACACTCCCAAACCAGTTCATCTTGTTCAGCACTCAGAATTTTGAAAATCAACTCTTCAACACCAGTTGTAGAAAATCTTTTTGTATTATTCAAAATTTATGCTAAAACACACTAAAAATCTTTTTGGATTTTTGATTGAAACAGAAATGCAGAAAATGAAATATTTACAAACAATAATTTTGTGAGCTTGTGCAAGAGGATCATATCAGTTTATGAGACAAATCACTAGCACCGTTAAGCTTTAAACATTTTCAGTTCTAAACGATTCACGTTGATTGACGATATTGTTGTCCACTTAAACTCAATCTGAAAACTTTCGAAATGCTTACCGATACGTTAAGGTATATTAAGATAGCACTAAATTCTTATGGACCCCACGATCTCAGCATATCCCCTCATCATGCAATACACTAACTCAAGTAATACCTTTAAACTTTTATCAACTGTGAATTGTGCGAAAACAAAGCAGAATGTTTAAACATTAACAATCAGGTCAATACTTCCGTATACGCAGAGAAAGTCCAATGTTTAAACAAAATAAGAAAAATAAAACAAGTTGAAGTTGTTTAGGCTTTAACCACCAGGTCGATACTTCCGTATACGCAGAGGAGGTCCAAAGCTTAAACGAAACACCAAAGAAAATAAAGCCGAACATTTAGGCAACAACATCCAGGTCGATACTCACGTATACACAGAGGATGTCCGATGCTTAAACAAAATAAAGAAATAAAACAAGTTTAAATCTTTGCAAAATAAAATGCACAATCACAGCGACTTTTCAGCAAAGTTGTGAAAGTTCACAAACTTAACCAGTTTTATGTCTTTCAACAATCAGCAATTACTGAGTAGGCACACAGTCAAGAAGGACAAAACAAAGTACTATGCTTTTGACCGTGTTTCCCACTAGAACTAGGCTTTTTGCATTAGGTTTGTATCGTTATCGCAAATCTACTAGTCTAGCTGAGCCTATCGTCACATCTTTAGTGAGACCGTTTATCACATTTAGACTTTCCATTTCTTTAGCGTGCTGTGACAGTCCAACTGATCTACTATCATTTCCTCTTTTTTACAACAAAACTCATTTTTGCATATTTCAATGTTTTGGCATTTTCAAATTTTCTAATTTTCAAATGTTTTTGGATTTTCTAAAAATTCGTACTCCCCCTAAAATGCAAACACATTTTAGGAAATTTGAAAACAAACTGTACAAACTTGACAACATGATGAGAATCACTTCAATTCTCCATTCACTTGGCATAAACAATCAGAACTCCCCCTCTCAACAAAACATTTTCCCATAGTGATCTCAAAACACTTAAGTTTGTTTTAATCAAAATGGTTTTTCCGGAAAATAAGTTTTGTGTGTCTTTTCACAAATTCGGGGATCTTTCATCACTTTGTTTTCTTCAATCACTTGTAAAAACTAACATTTTTAAGAACAATCCACAAACATCACTTGTAGAAAATCAAGTACAACTTAATGTCCCTGATTTACCACTTGTAAGATGAAATCACTTTCGTGAATTTCTCAAGAAATGTGCCGATTCATGTTCCACGCTTACCAACCTGGGAACTCCGGCAAGTCAGGTTTTTCATTTAAACAAATTCACCCAAGCCTGACAGTCCTTGGGTGCTTTTGAATTCTTGTTCAACAATGGTGGAAAATTTGCATCATCCATTGTTAAACCTGAATTCTCAGATTTTACCTCAACAACAGGCTCTTCTGGCTTTGACGAACCAGAATCATTGCCTGTACATGGCTTGTCTGACTTTGATCTGTCAGATTCATTTCCTGATGGTGGCTTGTCTGACTTTGACACATCAGATTCATCGCCTGATGGTGGCTTGTCTGACTTCAACATGTCAGATTCATCGCCGACCATTTTCTTCTTCTTCTTTTCTTCTTTCATCCTCAGATTTGAATCCGATGAATTCGTCTTGCTTGACTTTGCCATCGAGGAAGTCGATTCATCAGAACTCTTATTTTTACCAACAAATGAACCCGAGGACAAGATCTTCTCTAGATAATCTCTAGCCTTCTTTCTCTTCTTCCTCAGTCTGTCTTTCTGCCCCTGAGAAAGATTCACTTTCGTTTCTTGAACTTTAAGTTCTTTAACCTTCTGTTCTTTGGGCTTGACATTGACTGGTTTCTTCACCTGCTTCTGAGATTCAGCTCTCGATCTTCTCATTGATCTCATTGAGCAATCTCTAGCAATATGGCCAATTATGTTACAGTTAAAGCATATCCTTGACTCAAACCTCCAACTCTGGCAGTTAACAGCAATGTGTCCTTGATAACCACATCGGTAACACACTCTGTTATCGTACCAATCACCATTTTCAGTCCAAACATTCAGATCATAACACTGTTTGGCTTGGTGATAATCCTTGCTCCTCTTGTTTGCTGGATTTGACTTTTGAGCACTGTGGTCCGACCTGCACCACTTATTGCCAACAATTTTAGAGTTTTCATTTTTTACTTTTTGTAATTTTTGATTGCGATTGGATGATTGATCTGATGAACTTTTATTTTCTTTTTGAACATTTTTCAAAATTTTCTCCTTTTGTTTTTGTTCCACTTTCTTCTTCAAAGGTTTTTTGCTTAGAGCATTCTCCCTTTTCAGTTGATTGCGGAACAGTTTCTTGAAACTTTTCTTTTAACTTCAAAAATAATTTTTGTTTTTCAATTTTATCTTTTTCATCATCAGATTTCTCATCACAATCTTCAACTTTGACATTGTCAAAGTTTGTGACATTGTCACTTATTGGAACAGAATTAACCGGTTTAGGACAAGGAATAGCTGAAGTATTCACAAACACCTTCAACTTTTCTTCCCATTCCTTGATTTTCTTTTGAGCACACTCTGCTTCCTTTTCAAGTCGAATAATCTTTTCAAGATGAGAATTGATTGCAATTTGTTTTTCAAGATTGTTTTTACCAAACAAATCTCTCTCATCTTCTAAAATTTTTATTTGACTTTGAAAATCTTTCTCAATTTTTGCTTTTTCATTTTCAAAATCTTTTTCTTTTTCTTTTTCCAAATTGTGAATTTGATTTTTCAAAACATTTTCTGATTTTTTTAGATATTTGTTTTCTAATGAAAAACTCTCAACATCCTTCAAGAGTTTGTCATTTGCAAATGTCAACATCTCACAATTTTTCATCAAAACAAGAATATGTTTATCATCAACTTTTGTCTCAACCTTTAAAGATGAGATATTTTCAACCTGTTTCTTTTCCTCATGAACACTTTCATCCTTACTCTCTTCTTCTGGTGAATGATCAAAGATAGGTGCGTCTTCTGCAACCTCTTTCTTTGACTCTGATTCAGAATTCACAGATACAGGTTTTTCAGATTCTTCTTTCTCAATCTTGACCGTTGGAATTTGTTCAACCTGTTTTTTCTCACTAGGTTTGATTTGTTCTTCAGTTGTTGTTGTTTTTATATCTTTCTCAGATTTGATCTCATCAGTCTCTTTCACTTGACCTGCAAAACACCCATTATTCTTATCAGATAAAATTTTCTTTTGAAAATCTTCAAGCTTTTGTATTCCCTCTTCATCGTTGTCACTCTCTTCATCAGACGAGTGATCAAAAATAGGCGCTTTTTCTGCATCCTTTTGAAAAGTTTATGTTTCAGTTTCAATACCGGAAGTTTCGGCAACAATAACAGGAGCAACTTGTCCATTAATAAAGACACTGAAATCAATACCAAAAAGTCTATAAAACTCTTTATCCATGTTTCGATGTCAAATGTTCACTTTAAATGTTGATTGAGCCGAGAATATGACTTGAGCCGAGAACTTGTTCAACACATGTACTGATATTTGTCAAATATATTTATACTTTCTAGATAAAGATCAACAATCAATATCACTCTTGGGTCGATTTCTTTAAATCATGAATTGAATCAAAGATAAAATCTGACATTTCACATGTAAACTATCACCATTTTCAAGGCAAAATAATGAAACATCTCGACAACAATTATCACATGTAACCTTCTGATTTTAAATGATTACTCTCAAATTTAACGACACAAACTATTGGACCAAATAATCCACCGAACCAACAAATGCTTTATAATATTTGAAACTGGTCGACACCTTTAAATGATGAAACAATTCTATTGGACCTCACTTTTTTATAATAGCCGACACCCCAATTGACAATTAAAATTCTATCTTGTGCCGACAACAATTAATGATGATCACATGTAACGGTAAATGATGTTTGAACGATTTTCGTAAATTGTCAGACAATATCACATGCTTTAAAACATTCTCAATTTTAATTGAACCTCAAATTTTAATATGGTCGACAATCTCAAAAACGAAATGATTATATCACATGCTCATCTCGAACAAAACCAATTGACCTTTTCACATGCAAACCACTTAGATGTCTGACAATCACACATGCAACTTATTTAAACCGAGGTATTCAACATGCAATCTGACTTTCAATTTACGAGATTCACATAAATCGATGTACTCAGTCAACTTATTTCAAGCGAAATCCACATGTATTTCAAACAAACTGCTGTTTTCAAGCGAAATCCTCAATTTCGCTTCAAACTCTCACTTTTTTCAAGCGAAATCCAACATGATGTCAGCAAATAACGATCTGAATTTGGTCCGATTGAACAAGATTTAAGCTGATTTTAGATCTGAAACTCTCAAGGGTTTGTTAAAACATGTTTACGCACATTATGTGAGAATATGAACCGATTTTAACAGTAAAAATTTGTTCGATTTTCAAAGAAGGTGTAGAAAATCAGAAAAAATGACAAAAACGAGATGTTTTGGCAAAATCTCTTCCTCCTGAGCTCTGATACCACTTGTAGGATCGGTTTGCGACCCGAACGAGTCGTTCAGAAGAGATTTATCAGTTTCAGAGGTGGAAACTAAGAAACCGATTGCGAAACAGCTTGCGTATCACTTTAACTACTGATTTGATTGATAATAACACGAATACAATCAGTCTTCACACCGGCAGCACCTCGGTATGGAATTTGAAATCTGTTACAAATGAAATCTACACAAGCCTATATATACTATTCAGATTTCGCTTGGAAACACTTCAAGCGAAATCTATATAAACATTTCAAGCGAAATCTTCAATTCTAAACTTTTGTCTTCAAGCGAAATCTTCAAATCTGATTTATGTAAATGATGATGTCATTGTTGTGATGTCATCCTTGATGTCACACATATGATGTCATCATTCTATAAGATGATGTCACGCTTGATTAGATCTGCAACGAACCTGAGACTCGACATAAGACGAAGACGACAGATGAATGCACCAACATTTACAACTTCCTAACAGTGGTTTAGTACCCCAGATGATGTATACTTTTTACTAAGGTTACTCATTCTTGTTATAATATTTGAATTAAAACATGTGTATCCAAGTATTTTAAGATCTGTTAACAATCAATCTTTTGCTCAGTGTAAAAACAAACTTGAGTTTGACATGACCTTGACATATGTACCAATTCCTTTTTATCCATTTTGAGGAAAATATTACCAATAAAAATAAAGGTTATATATCCTGACAGGAGATTGAAACTTTTACTAACAAAAACCAGTGAAAAGTTCAAAATACATTATTCTTTTAAAAAAAAATAAAGAATAATATATCCTGCTTTAAATGAGAAAAACCCTTTTTTTTTCAGAAAAATAATTAAAGGATTTTCTGAAAACAGCACCAAAAGGATTTGGTATAATTTCCACTAAAGCCCCTAATCATATCAGTCTCAAGTTTATGAAAATGGTCAGTGGTTTGACAACAGTGGTGTAACAACTGTGCTTGTAATCACTATGAACAGTTCTGTTGTCAATAAAACAATGTTATTTGATCTCAATGTTTGTTTTGTTATGTTTTACATTTTTCATGTTTTGACTTTTGTTCAATTCCAAACTCTACATCACTTTCTGGAGAGTTATACGCAAACTAGTGCGTAAACGTACTCAGTTTAATGCGAGAAATACTCTGGAACATCAACATATACTCAACATACCTTAAATAACCTTTACATAACTTAGAAATAAGTTTTAAAGGCTTTGGTATGGCAAAAACAAGTTAATTCGCTTACAGGGACTAAATATGACAAACTGCGAAAGTATGTCAATTTGAACTGTAACGAACATTCCGGAACCTAACCATAAGTTAAACACACCTTAAATATCCTTTACATAGCTTAGAAATAGGCTTTGAGGGGTTCGGTGTGCTAAAAATAAACTTTTGGATCATTCAGGGACTAAAAGTGTCAATAAGTGCACAAGTTTGCATTTTCGCGCATAACTTACGTTCTGAATACATCCGGACATCCAAAAATTTATGTAAGCATGACTATATTATATTTTAGTGTTCGCCATAAGAAAAATCCATTCGTCGCGTCATTTGGATCGTTTTTCGCACTTATGCGCATTCCGTCGTAATTAACCGAACAACGCAACTGTACGGCTAAACGAACCGACATCCGAGATATTTTTGAGAACATTTTAAGTTCCCTTTACTTTAACTTCATTTTAGAGCTTTGAAATGGGGTTAACGAGCCTTAAACGCGTCAGAAAAGGCCTTATTACACTACAGGGACCAAATCTGCCATTTTTGAAACTTTCAATGTTTCTAATTACAAGTTGCAACCAATTAATCCTTAACCACATGTTTTAAGTTGATGTGTCACAAAGTTAAGGAGCATATGTGGCTCCATAAACCTTTCGACAAGTGTACGAACTAGATCTTTTCCCCTTTTCCAAGAAACGATCTCAACGGTTCACCGAAAACTATAAATACCCCACCCCCCTTTGTTCATAATCACTAGAATTTCAATTTGAAAAACTCTAAGTTGAAACCTTTGTTTCATACCTGAGATTTTTGAATTGAGATTAGCATTCGGGGACCCTGGGTTAGTATTCTTTCGTTCTTTTCCTTATTTTTACTGCTTTTCGAGTCAGAAAGTCAAACTTTGTTTGACTTTCAGCGTTGACCAGTAATGGTCAATGCGAAGTTCGTTAGAACTTCGCAACGTGATTGTAATCACGATGGTCATAGTCCCTTGGGACTATGCCTACTGATTACCACGTTGTCTAGGGTCGTAGGGTAGGCGATCTAATAAATCGCCTATACCTTCGAACCCGACCCAGTTTGGTCGATCATTAGGATCCGACCAAACATAGTAGGTGACCATAGTAGGTAGGGAATAACCTTCCGAGGTTATACCCTATGGTCACATCGTTTAAGTAGTTGTATGATAGGTAGTTTATATGCCTTAGGTAAATTACCAGAATACCCTTTTCATGCATAATTGGTAATTTAGCATATGTAACCTAAACTTTTGTCACGTAACTGATTATGTAACATGTTTAGGCATATAATACTTGTCATAGGGCTAGTTAGGCGGTCCGAACGCGTTTCACGCGCGCGATGCGTTAAAGTAGCGTAAGCTTCCTAAACGGGTCGTAATGGGTCAATAAGACTTAGGTTAAGTTTCATTTAGCATGTAGGCTTTGTTAAACCATATCACGTGAGTTCCTACACTCATTTGGTTTACAAACCCTAATGCTACCCAGTCTTCCGAGATAGGTCCGGTTTATTAACATAGTTACCTATATTAGGTGCCGTTTGATTTCGAGATCTATAGCGTTGCTTGGTGATTATCTTTAGACATCTGAGCAATCTCAAGTGAGTACATAGACCCCTCTTTTACTGTTTTCCAAACTGTTTTGGGGTGGAACACATGTGCCTACTTGTTACTTTCATGCTTTCCTGTTTTCATATCATATACATGCTATGTTCGTTAGTACATTATAGTACATGATTTCATTACATCTTATGCTAGGTATGCCCATTGTGTGCATTACTTGGTACATTGTTTTACATGACATTTCATGCTAGGTGTGCCCATTGTGTGCATTACTTAGTACATCGTTTTACATGACATTTCATGCTATGTATGCCCATTGTGTGCCTACTTAGTACATTGTTTTACACGACATTTCACGCTATGTATGTTCATTTGTTTACATACTTAGTGCATTGTTTTCATCACATGCTTACATTTTGTTATGACATTTGGTTTGTTTACATGGGACAATACATTCATTAACATTAGCTACGCCGTTCGTTAGTAGGTAGTGGTACCATAGGAATTGACAACTCCCGTTCCGGACATCCCAGGGAAAGGGGACAGAAAGGAATGACCGAATTCGTTGACATTAAGACAGATAGACCTTTAATTTGTTTAAAGGGTTTATCACCACAGTCGCCAGGCTTGGATGTATGCATTTTCACAATACCGCATAAATGTTCATATTAAATAGTTGCATGCATTTACACAAAACATAGCTTTGATTTAAACCAAGTTTTACTTCAATATTTTGTTTTTGTGCATATGGTTTAGTTTGAGACATTTCACTTGCCATACATGACATTTTGACATAGACATTTGACATGGATATTTGACATAGACATTTGACAAGGATATTTGACAAAGACATTTGACATGGATATTTGACATAGACATTTTGACATGATTTACATCTTGACATGAACATTTTACATTGTTTGGTTTGGTTTGATTAAGTGATTAAGTAACGATGCGTGTGTAATATGATACAAACATGGTGGATACGCCGCTGGTACTTCCTATATATAAGTGTTTGTATGGTATTACATGTCGTAACGTTATTTGAATCATTTCAGTTTGAGACATAGAACATTTTATACAAATAACATACTTTTCGCAAGACATTGATTTACAAACAACTTATCTTATACAAACACATTTTTACATGGTTATTTATTTAACCTGGCATTTACTTATACATATCATCTGATCTTATTATTTTCAAATGATTTACAAGACAAAGCAAATTACAAGGTTCATGACTAAACATTTTCTTAAATATAAGTCATGAATCCTATTTTTACAAACCTATGTATCTCACAGGCATTTTTATGCTGACGTACCTATTTTCACATGTGTTTTCAGGTGCTTTTCCATAGGATGTTGATCACGATACTAGGGCGGACCTGTGCCTTAGAGACTTTTAAATAAGATAGACTATGTTTAATTATGTTCTGAACTCCTTAATTTCTGTTTAAGACAATGTAACACTCCTGTTTAATAAATAAAATACAACTTTGTATGCCATGGTTATGAAACAATTAATTCTGTTGCAACACGCCCCGATGTTTCCGCCGCGATTTGTTGTTTTACGCGGTCGGGGTGTGACAGAAGAGTTGGTATCAGAGCCAATGGTTATAGGGAATTAGGTTATTAGTAATGCTTTGACCTAGACTATAACTTTTCTAGGAACCTAACGCAAGTTATCTTGTGTTTAGATCTTAAAACATGTACATCACCTATCCTTAGGTGATTATCAAAACAAAGAACCAAAATTTTTCCGAAACGATTTTTGAAAAACAATCATCTGTTTTTGAATAAATTTTTACAAGGTTTTGAACCCTCAATTGTAAGGTTTTGAACCCTCTGTTATATGGTTTTGAACCCTTTTCAGTATTGGTTTTTGGCCTTGTGCCTTCAAATTTTCAAAATCCCGTCAAACGTTTTGGGTTTTAAATAATGTGAACATGTGCAAACTGGAAGGGTGAATGCCTGTATTCTGAGTTTTCTGTCTAGGCAAGCACTTCGTATACATCTCAACCAGACGCGAGACCAGTTGTGCTTACCTGGGAATTCTTGGGATGAGTGTTCACTTATAGGCGAGCATGTCTTCATTATACATTATTCTTGATCCATTTACTTTGATTAGTCACTGTGTGTCGTTTGTTTGCTTTGTGATACGGACGAATGACCACCATCTTTGCTTTTGTTGATTTTGTTTCATCTCATTCTCTTCATCCAATCATCTCACTCGTTTCCTTTCATGTTTTCCTCTTTTAGAATGCCTCCTCGACGCGACAATCAGATAGCAACTGCCGAACTGGCAGAAATTATTGCGCAGCAGATGGCTGCTCAGTTTCCAAATCTCTTTGCTCAATGGAACCAAGCCAACAACAACAACAACAACAATGTTCCATGCAAATACAAGGATTTTAACCAGGCTAAACCACTCAAGTTTAGTGGTTCTGAGGGAGCGACTGGGCTTCTTCAGTGGTTCGAGAGCATAGAGAATACTTTTCGCCATGTGCAGTGTCCGGATAATCGCAAGGTCGAGTTCTCCTCGAGCGTATTTCAGAAGAGGGCTTTGACATGGTGGAACGGGGTTATGAGAGATAGGGGTGCAGAAGTTGCTCTCGCACAGACCTGGGCTGAACTTAGAGCCCTTATGATGAGGGAATTCTGTCCTCGTCATGAGCAACGAGCGTTGGAGAAGGAGTTTGATGAGCTGAAGCAAGATAGTGGTGAGCATAGGGCTTATACTGATCGGTTTGAAGAGTTAAGTCTGCTTTGCCCAACAATGGTCACCCCACTCGACAAGGCTATCGAGAGATACATCGATGGCCTACCTGACTCGGTACAAGACATTCTTACTGGTAGTAACCCTACCACACTTCGTCAGGCGATCGAGTTATCTGCGACATTGACTGAGTCGCAGATCCGGAAGAACAAGTTACACCGGAAGGGTGACAAGGGCAAGAAAGAATCGGCTGACAAAGTGGATAGCAAGAAAGGTCAAAACTTGAATGGAAAGAACTCTGGTTCTTCGAAGAGGGCAAAGAAGCGTAAGGCTTCCCAAAACTATTCTGTCACTGCCCAAGCTAACCAGGCAGCTCCCAACCAACCCGCACAGCCTCCAGCGAAGAAACCCTATACAGGGAATGCACCTTTGTGCAATAGATGCAACAGTCACCACCAGCCGCAACTTCCATGCCGTTTCTGTACTAACTGTGGGAAATCAGGCCATCTTGCCAATGTTTGTCGGTCTGCTCAGAATCCCGCGGTTCAGAACCCGGCTCAACAAGTTGCACAGCCTCCTGCTCCGCAACAGGGTCAAGCTGCAAGACCACAATACCCACCTGGTGCTTGTTACAATTGTGGGGATCTGACCCACTATAGGAATCGGTGCCCAAGACTGGCGAACCAGAACCAGAACCAGAACCAGAATCAGGCTCCGGCTCGAGGCCGAGTTTTTAACATGAATGCCCAAGAGGCACAGGCTGACGATAATGTGGTGAACGGTACGTTCTTTATTAATAATCAGCCTGCATCTGTTCTTTTCGATTCCGGTGCCGATAAGAGTTTCGTGTCTTTGTCTTTTGAGCAAATGCTTCGCGTGTCTAGAACGAAACTAGGCAAATCTGTGACAGTAGAGGTTGCTAGTGGTGAACCCATTATTCTTGATTCTGTTCTTCACAACTGCCAGTTGAATCTTAACGACCATCTTTTTCCTATTGACCTCGCGCCTATGCAACTCGGAAGTTTCGACGTTATTGTGGGAATGGATTGGTTATCCAAGCATCACGCAGAGATAGTTTGTTCTGAGAAGATTGTTCGTGTGCCGCTTTCGACAGGCGAGATCCTGCAGGTTCAAGGTGAGAAGCCCACCGGTGGTCTCAAACTCATGTCTTGTTTTAAAGCTCGGAAGTATCTGCAGAAGAACTATGTGGCTTTCTTAGCACATGTTACAGAAGATAAAGGCAAGGGTAAGTCTATTTCAGATATTCCTGTCGTTCGGGATTATTCTGAAGTATTCCCTGAAGATTTACCTGGTCTACCTCCAGCACGCCAAGTCGAGTTCCGCATTGATCTCGTAGCGGGTGCAAACCCCATTGCCAGAGCTCCATATCGTCTTGCACTGTCTGAGATGCAAGAGTTGTCTAAGCAGCTACAGGAGCTCTCTGACAAAGGTTTCATACGTCCCAGCTTTTCACCCTGGGGTGCTCCCATTCTTTTTGTCAAGAAGAAGGATGGATCCTTTAGGATGTGTATCGATTATCGTGAGCTTAACAAGCTTACCATCAAAAATCGATATCCCCTACCTCGCATAGACGACCTCTTTGATCAGTTACAGGGCGCTTCCTATTTTTCGAAGATTGATCTGCGATCTGGATATCATCAACTTCGGGTGCAAGAAGAAGATATTCCGAAGACAGCGTTCCGTACTCGATATGGGCATTATGAGTTCACAGTCATGCCATTCGGTGTGACTAATGCTCCTGCTGTTTTCATGGACTTAATGAATAGGGTCTGTAAACCTTATTTGGATCAGTTCGTCATTGTTTTTATTGACGACATCTTGATATACTCTAAGACGCGAGCTGATCACGAGCAACATCTTCGTCTTACTCTAGAACTCCTAAAGAAAGAACAACTTTTCGCCAAATTCTCCAAGTGTGAATTCTGGCTTAAAGAAGTTCAATTTTTGGGGCATGTTATCAACGAACGAGGTATTCATGTAGATCCCTCCAAGATCAGTGCGATCAAGGATTGGGATACACCTACTACTCCTATTGAAGTTCGTTCTTTTCTTGGTCTAGCGGGTTATTATCGCCGCTTCATTGAAAACTTCTCTAAGATTGCAGTTCCTCTAACTGCTCTAACTCAGAAGAAAATGCCCTTTTACTGGGGATTCAAACAAGAGGAAGCTTTTCAACACCTGAAACAGAAGCTTTGCGATGCGCCTGTTCTATCATTGCCTGAGGGTGATGATGATTTTGTCGTGTATTGTGATGCATCTAAATTAGGTCTTGGTTGTGTTCTTATGCAAAGGAACAAAGTCATAGCTTATGCATCGAGACAGTTGAAGATACATGAGAAGAACTACACCACTCATGATCTTGAGTTGGGTGCAGTTGTCTTTGCTCTCAAAATCTGGAGACACTATTTGTACGGTACAAAATGTGTGGTTTTCACTGACCACAAAAGTCTTCAGCATATCTTCAACCAGAAAGAACTCAACATGAGACAGCGACGTTGGGTTGAGCTTTTAAACGACTATGACTGCGAAATTCGCTACCATCCTGGTAAGGCGAATGTCGTAGCTGATGCTTTGAGTCGTAAGGAACGTACTAAGCTTCATTGTGTACGTGTTCAATCTGTTATTCAAGCTCGATCTGATATTCAAGCACGCATTTCTCAGGCTCAACAATCTTGTGTTTCACAAGGTTTGATGGATAAGGAATTTCCCTATCACATAACGCCTGCTTTGGAACTGAAGGACAATGGATCATATTACTTCATGGACCGTTTGTGGGTCCCAAGCCAGGATGATCTTCGTACCTTGCTTATGGATGAAGCCCATAAGTCTCGTTATTCTATTCATCCGGGCTCAGATAAGATGTATAAGGATCTTCGTACTCACTATTGGTGGCCTGGTATGAAGAAAGACATTGCCTTATACGTATCCAAATGCCTTACTTGTCTTAAGGTTAAGGCTGAACATCAGCGTCCTTCTGGTTTATTGGAACAACCAGAGATCCCAGTTTGGAAATGGGAAAACATTACTATGGATCTTGTTACCAAACTCCCGCGCACAAAGAAAGGTCATGATGCCATCTGGGTAGTCGTTGATCGTCTTACAAAGTCAGCACATTTCTTGCCAATCCGTGAGGATTTTTCTGCTGACAGACTTGCTCAAATCTATGTAGATGAAATAGTAGCTCGACATGGTGTTCCTTTGAACATCATTTCTGACAGAGATGCTCGTTTCACTTCTCATTTTTGGAGAACCATGCAATCTGCCATGGGGACCCAACTTAATCTGAGCACAGCTTATCATCCGCAAACGGATGGTCAATCTGAGAGAACAATCCAGACTCTGGAGGATATGCTAAGAGCTTGTGTGATCGATTTTGGTGGTAGCTGGGATTCACATCTTAAATTGATTGAATTCTCCTACAACAACAGTTATCACACTAGCATCAAAATGGCTCCTTTCGAGGCTCTCTATGGTCGAAAATGTCGTTCACCAGTCTGCTGGAATGAGATTGGCGAGGCCCAACTTACTGGACCTGCCCTCATTTTAGAGACAACTGACAAGGTCAAGAAAGTTCGTGATAACCTTCAGGCAGCTAGAAGCCGTCAGAAGATTTACGCGGATCCAAAACGCAAAGCCTTGGAATTTCAAGTCGGTGATCGAGTATTACTTAAGGTCTCACCTTGGAAAGGTGTGATCAGATTTGGAAAGAAAGGAAAACTTGCTCCTAGATACGTTGGACCATTCAAGATCGTCGAAAGAATCGGAAAGGTAGCCTACAGACTTGAGTTACCTCCTGAACTGGGAAATGTTCATCCAACTTTTCACATATCAAATCTCAAGAAGTGTACAGCTGATGAGAACTACTCCATACCGCTTGACGAAATTCGTGTTGGCAAAACACTGAAATTTGTTGAGAAACCAGTGGAAATCATGGAACGTGAAGTCAAGTGGCTTAAACGCAAGCGCATTCCTTTGGTCAAAGTTCGCTGGGAAGCTAAACGTGGACCTGAGTTTACTTGGGAACGCGAAGATCAAATGAAGGCGAAATATCCACATCTTTTTCCACGAGTTTCCTCTAAATAAATTTCGGGACGAAATTTCCACAAGTAGGGGAGACTGTAACAACTGTGCTTGTAATCACTATGAACAGTTCTGTTGTCAATAAAACAATGTTATTTGATCTCAATGTTTGTTTTGTTATGTTTTACATTTTTCATGTTTTGACTTTTGTTCAATTCCAAACTCTACATCACTTTCTGGAGAGTTATACGCAAACTAGTGCGTAAACGTACTCAGTTTAATGCGAGAAATACTCTGGAACATCAACATATACTCAACATACCTTAAATAACCTTTACATAACTTAGAAATAAGTTTTAAAGGCTTTGGTATGGCAAAAACAAGTTAATTCGCTTACAGGGACTAAATATGACAAACTGCGAAAGTATGTCAATTTGAACTGTAACGAACATTCCGGAACCTAACCATAAGTTAAACACACCTTAAATATCCTTTACATAGCTTAGAAATAGGCTTTGAGGGGTTCGGTGTGCTAAAAATAAACTTTTGGATCATTCAGGGACTAAAAGTGTCAATAAGTGCACAAGTTTGCATTTTCGCGCATAACTTACGTTCTGAATACATCCGGACATCCAAAAATTTATGTAAGCATGACTATATTATATTTTAGTGTTCGCCATAAGAAAAATCCATTCGTCGCGTCATTTGGATCGTTTTTCGCACTTATGCGCATTCCGTCGTAATTAACCGAACAACGCAACTGTACGGCTAAACGAACCGACATCCGAGATATTTTTGAGAACATTTTAAGTTCCCTTTACTTTAACTTCATTTTAGAGCTTTGAAATGGGGTTAACGAGCCTTAAACGCGTCAGAAAAGGCCTTATTACACTACAGGGACCAAATCTGCCATTTTTGAAACTTTCAATGTTTCTAATTACAAGTTGCAACCAATTAATCCTTAACCACATGTTTTAAGTTGATGTGTCACAAAGTTAAGGAGCATATGTGGCTCCATAAACCTTTCGACAAGTGTACGAACTAGATCTTTTCCCCTTTTCCAAGAAACGATCTCAACGGTTCACCGAAAACTATAAATACCCCACCCCCCTTTGTTCATAATCACTAGAATTTCAATTTGAAAAACTCTAAGTTGAAACCTTTGTTTCATACCTGAGATTTTTGAATTGAGATTAGCATTCGGGGACCCTGGGTTAGTATTCTTTCGTTCTTTTCCTTATTTTTACTGCTTTTCGAGTCAGAAAGTCAAACTTTGTTTGACTTTCAGCGTTGACCAGTAATGGTCAATGCGAAGTTCGTTAGAACTTCGCAACGTGATTGTAATCACGATGGTCATAGTCCCTTGGGACTATGCCTACTGATTACCACGTTGTCTAGGGTCGTAGGGTAGGCGATCTAATAAATCGCCTATACCTTCGAACCCGACCCAGTTTGGTCGATCATTAGGATCCGACCAAACATAGTAGGTGACCATAGTAGGTAGGGAATAACCTTCCGAGGTTATACCCTATGGTCACATCGTTTAAGTAGTTGTATGATAGGTAGTTTATATGCCTTAGGTAAATTACCAGAATACCCTTTTCATGCATAATTGGTAATTTAGCATATGTAACCTAAACTTTTGTCACGTAACTGATTATGTAACATGTTTAGGCATATAATACTTGTCATAGGGCTAGTTAGGCGGTCCGAACGCGTTTCACGCGCGCGATGCGTTAAAGTAGCGTAAGCTTCCTAAACGGGTCGTAATGGGTCAATAAGACTTAGGTTAAGTTTCATTTAGCATGTAGGCTTTGTTAAACCATATCACGTGAGTTCCTACACTCATTTGGTTTACAAACCCTAATGCTACCCAGTCTTCCGAGATAGGTCCGGTTTATTAACATAGTTACCTATATTAGGTGCCGTTTGATTTCGAGATCTATAGCGTTGCTTGGTGATTATCTTTAGACATCTGAGCAATCTCAAGTGAGTACATAGACCCCTCTTTTACTGTTTTCCAAACTGTTTTGGGGTGGAACACATGTGCCTACTTGTTACTTTCATGCTTTCCTGTTTTCATATCATATACATGCTATGTTCGTTAGTACATTATAGTACATGATTTCATTACATCTTATGCTAGGTATGCCCATTGTGTGCATTACTTGGTACATTGTTTTACATGACATTTCATGCTAGGTGTGCCCATTGTGTGCATTACTTAGTACATCGTTTTACATGACATTTCATGCTATGTATGCCCATTGTGTGCCTACTTAGTACATTGTTTTACACGACATTTCACGCTATGTATGTTCATTTGTTTACATACTTAGTGCATTGTTTTCATCACATGCTTACATTTTGTTATGACATTTGGTTTGTTTACATGGGACAATACATTCATTAACATTAGCTACGCCGTTCGTTAGTAGGTAGTGGTACCATAGGAATTGACAACTCCCGTTCCGGACATCCCAGGGAAAGGGGACAGAAAGGAATGACCGAATTCGTTGACATTAAGACAGATAGACCTTTAATTTGTTTAAAGGGTTTATCACCACAGTCGCCAGGCTTGGATGTATGCATTTTCACAATACCGCATAAATGTTCATATTAAATAGTTGCATGCATTTACACAAAACATAGCTTTGATTTAAACCAAGTTTTACTTCAATATTTTGTTTTTGTGCATATGGTTTAGTTTGAGACATTTCACTTGCCATACATGACATTTTGACATAGACATTTGACATGGATATTTGACATAGACATTTGACAAGGATATTTGACAAAGACATTTGACATGGATATTTGACATAGACATTTTGACATGATTTACATCTTGACATGAACATTTTACATTGTTTGGTTTGGTTTGATTAAGTGATTAAGTAACGATGCGTGTGTAATATGATACAAACATGGTGGATACGCCGCTGGTACTTCCTATATATAAGTGTTTGTATGGTATTACATGTCGTAACGTTATTTGAATCATTTCAGTTTGAGACATAGAACATTTTATACAAATAACATACTTTTCGCAAGACATTGATTTACAAACAACTTATCTTATACAAACACATTTTTACATGGTTATTTATTTAACCTGGCATTTACTTATACATATCATCTGATCTTATTATTTTCAAATGATTTACAAGACAAAGCAAATTACAAGGTTCATGACTAAACATTTTCTTAAATATAAGTCATGAATCCTATTTTTACAAACCTATGTATCTCACAGGCATTTTTATGCTGACGTACCTATTTTCACATGTGTTTTCAGGTGCTTTTCCATAGGATGTTGATCACGATACTAGGGCGGACCTGTGCCTTAGAGACTTTTAAATAAGATAGACTATGTTTAATTATGTTCTGAACTCCTTAATTTCTGTTTAAGACAATGTAACACTCCTGTTTAATAAATAAAATACAACTTTGTATGCCATGGTTATGAAACAATTAATTCTGTTGCAACACGCCCCGATGTTTCCGCCGCGATTTGTTGTTTTACGCGGTCGGGGTGTGACAAGTGGTATGAAATTGTAAATACATTTTGACCACTGTTTGGTACCATTTTCTTGTTGATTGATTTACCACAAAAATGAGGACATATATTCACATGAGTTTTTGAAAACCCTGTTATAGACTTTGTTACCATGTGATGATTCTTGAAATTTTGTCTAGTCCTCTTGTAAGTCCATTCACTGGAGATACTATTGTTACCTGAACTTTCCCGATCCAATGAATGCATATAGTTGCTTAATGACCATCTTTACCCCAAATTTTAACTCTTAAGTGTTTTGAGTTTA
Source organism: Helianthus tuberosus (assembly GCA_030545235.1). NCBI lineage: Eukaryota > Viridiplantae > Streptophyta > Magnoliopsida > Asterales > Asteraceae > Helianthus > Helianthus tuberosus. Next base: position 174,940,686 of record CM060366.1, on the reverse strand, counting down.
TACTCATTACTTTTGACTTCAAGAGTTTTGAGATAAACACACTTTTTGAGTTTTTGTGATTTACTTTCTTCCCTTTTTACCCTTCCCATTCATAAGTAATGAAGTACTTACTGGGAGGTCTTTATTGAAGAAAATCTTAATCCAGAATCATTTTGCAGTAATGTTTTTGAGAGATGTGGGCATATTTTGTACATGCATATGTCAAATCTCACATTACATATGAATTGGACTATTTCAACACCTGATTTTCTTAATATGTTATTAACAGAGTTGATTTGGTCCTTTTCAACAGGATTCCCAACCTGTTTTTCAACACATAAGATCTTGTAACTAAAATTTTAATATCCCTCTTTTATGTTAACAAAAACACTAATGTTATTTTAATCAAACATAGGTTTTGTTGACATGAGGTATACACTTTAGCAACAAGCATGATGGAGACAACACGAACTTCAAAATAATAATTGAAATCAATTTTCATAAATAATTATACCATAATTATCAAATATATTTTCAGATCTGAAAACTATGGGTGATTTATGCATGACATCACTTGTTATATGAAGTTTGTGTGTCCTATGACATCTTGGTTGTTTTACAGTGTTTTTGAATAGCCACTTTGAGCATGATTTACTCGTTACTCTGTTTTTCAACTAAATACAACCAACCTTAGTATCAATGAATTTTGAGCTGAACTGTTATGTCAAATTGATTGTTAGATCGAATTTGACTGTCCAAGCTCTGATACCAATTGTTAGGATCGGAGGCTCTCATGATTGTGTTTGTTTGTATAATTTAAACTATGAATGAATATGAAACAATGTAAAGTGCAGCGGAAATGAATAACAAACTTTGTAAACACAATCGAAGAGAGAAAGTTTTGATAAACATTTTCTTTTTCATTTAAGTCAAAAGATTACAAATCAAAGCAAAAGATTTCAATGCAAGCTTACAAACTAAACTCCCCCTCAGCTTGATACTTCATGGTTGGTTGCACAAGATGAAAGGATTGAATTGAGGAGAAGAACTCACTCAAGACGATCAAATGTAACCGTACAGAGTACTGCTCCATTTATAGGCAAACCAAACCACTGAAGCATCTCAGCTGACGTCACCATGAAAGCGACGTCAAACAACCTAACAACCTGTAACAACTGTTCCTATACAAACACTGCTAGTGTTAACCACTGATTCTACATAAGACAAGTAATACACTAAACTACTGCTATCTTCTTCCATCAGTGCTTTCCTCAAAGTTGATCAGTCCTTGAGTGAGCAGTGCTTTGTCATCAGTAGATAGGACCAGCAGTGTTTACTTCTTCAGGGCTTTGTCAGTAGTTGAAAGGGTAGCAGCAGTTGTATACGGACAGTGGATAGAGAGCCATCAGTTGTTATAATCACTTTCAAGGGGAAAGCCTAATGTAAACATCTGCTTATTGTGAATCCACTGTCGTGATCCGGTTTTGGCTTTCATTATCTGTTCCTCTGGTAAGGGTTCAATCCCAACATGGTGACACCAGAATTTAAGCGCGTTGAACGCTACATTTGGGGATTGGCCTCAGAATTTCGCGGCATGGTAACTTTGGCCAAACCTTAAACAATTACTGAGGCTGTAACTCTAGCTGTCAGCCTTACTGAAGATTGTGTTCGTATGAAGAAGTTATCGCTGAACCCAACAGAAAAGACCGAGACGCATGCTTAGTCGACCGGTGACAAGAAGAGAAAGCATTCGAATTTGAATCAAGCAACCCGCAGCAACAACAAAGGTTCATACAACAAGAAGCGTGACACTAACCCATCTAAGGAGGCAAGAACCTTTACAGCGGCAAATGATACTGCAGCCAGAGGATACCAAGGCACCCTACCTAAATGCCAAAAATGTAAGTATCATCACGAAGGAGCTTGTCGCATTCCAAAGTGCGACAAATGTGGTAGATTGGGTCATCCAACAGAAGACTGTTGGGGTAAAGGAAAGAACGGGAACGGAAACCGCAACGATGCTGGAACTGGAAACAATGGTGGAAATGGAAATGGTACTGGCAACAGGAATGGTAACGGAAATGGGAAGAACCGAGGATGCTTCAGTTGTGGAAGCAATGCTCATTTCATAAAAGACTGCCCAAAGGGAAACGAGGCTCAGGCGCGAGCATTTGTGATTGGAGCAAAGAACGCACGTGAGGACCCTAATGTGGTCACCGGTACGTTTCTCGTTAACAATCACTTTGCATCTATATTATTTGACACTGGCGCTGATTATAGCTTCTTGTCTGTGGAATTTAAACGCATGCTTGGAATAGAATCTAGTAGATTAGAAATTCCTTATTCCATAGAACTAGCCAATGGTAAACTTGTTGCGTCGGGCGAAGTTGTTAGAGGTTGCACATTGGAACTTGGTGAACGAAGATTTAGCATCGACTTTTTACCTATTCAATTGGGTAGCTTCGATGTAGTGGTTGGAATGGACTGGTTATCCAAGAACAAAGCTGAAGTTATTTGTCATGAGAAAATCATTCGCATCCCTTTAGCGAATGATGAAACTCTCATTGTGCATGGAGAAAAACGAGACGCGCCTCTGCGAATCATCAGTTGTATGAAGGCACAGAAGTGCTTAAGGAAAGGATGTGTTGCTTTCCTAGCGCATGTTGTAAACAAGAAGGCTGAGGAGCCGAAACTCGAAGACATTCCTGTGGTGAGGGAATTCTCTGATGTTTTTCTCGAAGATTTGCCAGGACTACCTCCGCAACGATAAGTCGAATTCCGTATAGACTTGGTTCTAGGAGCCGCTCCTGTAGCCAAGGCACCCTATTGGCTTGCACCATCCGAAATGCAGGAATTGTCTACACAACTCCAGGAGTTGTTGGATAAAGGATTCATAAGGCCAAGCTTCTCACCCTGGGGAGCTCCAGTATTGTTCGTGAAGAAAAAGGATGGAACTCTGCGGATGTGAATCGATTACAGAGAACTGAACAAGCTCACAATCAAGAATCGGTACCCGCTACCGAGGATTGATGACTTATTTGATCAGTTGCAAGGATTAAGCTACTATTCCAAGATCGACCTTCGATCTGGATACCATCAGTTAAGGATACAAGAGGAAAGCATACCCAAGACTGCATTCAGAACACGCTATGGGCATTACGAATTTCTTGTGATGCCATTCGGACTGACGAACGCGCCAGCGGTATTCATGGATCTGATGAACCGCGTTTGCAAACCATATCTCGATAATTTGGTGATTGTATTTATCGATGATATCCTGATTTACTCGCGAACAAAAGAAGAACACGAGCAACACCTCAGAACTATTCTAGAACTACTAAAGAAAGAAAAACTTTATGCAACGTTCTCGAAATGCGAATTCTGGATTCGCGAAGTACAATTTCTTGGTCACGTTGTGAACGAGAAGGGCATTCATGTAGACCCGTCCAAGATAGAAGCAATAAAGAATTGGGAAGCCCCCAAAACCCCAACTGAAGTTCGACAATTTTTGGGTTTAGCGGGTTATTATCTGCGATTCATCGAGAATTTCTCAAAGATAGCTCAACCGCTAACTACCCTTACACAGAGAGACAAGAAATACAACTGGGGTTACAAACAAGAATAAGCCTTCCAGCTACATAAAAACAAGCTATGCGATGCACTGATACTATCATTACGCAAAGGCACTGAAGACTTCGTGGTATACTGTGACGCTTCACGACAAGGTTTGGGTTGCGTGCTCATGCAACGCAAAAAAGTCATCGCTTACGCTTCAAGACAATTGAAGGTACATGAAAGAAACTATACTACTCACGACCTGGAACTGGGTGCGGTGGTATTCGCCTTGAAGATCTGGCGACATTATTTGTATGGTGCTCGATGTACAATCTTCACATATCACAAAAGCCTACAACACATATTTGATCAGAAGGAATTGAATATGCGTCAGCGACGATGGATCGAGCTGCTAAATGATTATGACTGTGAGATTAAGTACCATCCAGGAAAAGTAGACGTTGTAACAGACGCGCTAAGTCGAAAAGAAAGGGTTAAGACCCTAAGGGTTCGAGCATTGAAACTGACTATTCAAACAAACCTCTCTGCACGCATTCGTGACGCACAACAAGAAGCTCTCAAGGGAGAAAACCGTAAAGCTGAATACCTCCGGGGTACATTGAAATATATGGTGCCAAATGAAGAGGGAACCTTGTACTTTAAGAAGCGCATTTGGGTTCCGCTCTATGGTGGCATACGAGAAGTCATCCTTGATGAAGCACACAAGTCAAGATACTCGATCCATCCAAGATCGGACAAGATGTATCAAGACCTAAAAGAATACTATTGGTGGCCGAGACTCAAGAGCGATGTTGCTGTTTATGTTGGAAAATGCCTAACCTGTGCTAAGGTTAAGGCTGAATATCACAAACCATCCGGCCTACTACAACAACCAAAGATACCCATGGGGAAGTTGGAGCAAATCTCAATGGACTTTATAACAAAATTACCCAGGACCCCGAAAGGTCACGATATGATATGGGTGATAGTTGATCGATTGACGAAATCTGCGCATTTCCTACCGATCCGAGAAAAAGACAGCACTGGAAAGCTTGCTGAAATATACCTAAAAGAAATCGTGGCACGTCATGGAGTGCCAATCTCAATTATTTCAGACAGAGATAGATGCTTTGTCTCAAGAATCTGGTAATCCTTTCAGGAAGCCTTTGGATCTCAGCTAGATCTAAGCATGGCATTCCATCCACAAACAGACAGCCAGAGCGAACGGACTATACAAACGTTAGAAGATATGCTTCGCGCATGTGTCATGGACCTAGGCGGCAGCTGGGACACTCATCTACCTTTAGTTGAGTTTTCCTACAATAACAGTTATCATACCAGTATAAAATCCGCACCGTTCGAAGCTCAGTATGGCCGCAAGTGCCGATCGCCCCTATGTTGGGCAGACGCTGGAGATAAACGTATGGTTGGTCCTGAACTTGTACAAGAGACAACCGACAAGATCATACAGATCCGAGAGCGCATTAAGGCGGCTCGAGATCGACAAAAGAGCTACGCTGATCGAAGACGAAAACCATTAGAATTCGAGGTGGGAGACAAAGTGTTGTTAAAAGTCTTACCTTGGAAGGGCGTAGTAAGATTTGGAAAACGTGGGAAGCTGAATCCCCGATACATCGGACCATTCAAAATTTTGGAAAGAATTGGTACCGTGGCATACAAGTTGGAATTACCAAAAGAACTTAATGGAGTACATGATACGTTTCATGTATCCAATCTCAAGAAGAGTCCAACACAAGAAAACGTGATCATCCCGGTGGATGAAGTGCATATTGATGACGCCCTCCGATTTACAGAACAACTCGTTGAGGTTACTGACTGGAAAGTCAACAAGACCAGGAGGAGCACTGTCAAACTTGTCAAAGTACGTTGGAACTCTAAGCACGGACCCGAGTACACGTGGGACGTGAAGACCAGTTCAAATAAAGTACCCCCACATGTTCAAGAAGACTCCTGCAAGAGTCAGCTCAGCCTGAATTTCGGGACGAAATTCTTTTAACGGGGGGAGACTGTGACAACTAGCACCAAACCGGTAATTTCCGTACACTTTAATTATTACTTAATGACTGCAATTATGTGTTTAAATGTCAACATTTTCTGATTTCATACTATACAAGTGAATTCATGCACGTTTTATACTACAAAATATTGCTTTATGCATTATCGAGAGCGTTGCGTCAAAAAAACTAATAAACTCACTGGTAAGACACAATATGCCAACAACTCTGCAGAAAGCAGTCAGACAAAAAAATTGGAGCCTAGGTGTAGGTCCAATGACAACAATGCATTAAAACCCAAGAGAACATACAAGGGTTTACATATAGACTCTCCGGAAGCTAAATTATGCACTAAAAAAGCACCCGAAACGCACTTTAAGTGCAGAATTTTACTAAATTCAGCTATAATCAGCTTTTTAACCCCAAAATATTATGCAGAATTCATGTTTTATTATCCAGAATACCCTCCTAAGTGTCAGGAATTAAAAGGGTTACAAAAGGGGACATAAAGAACGCTAAATGATATAATCTAGAACTTTAACGAACCGGTATTTAACCGAACAACCGGACATTACCCGGGTCCCCAAATTTTTGTCAAACCCATTATTGATTTATTTCTTGGCTAGTCGTGATTCCCGAGCACCCTAACACCCACTAAATATCAAATAGCAAATATATATAAGCTTATACTTGGAAATCTAACTATCCATTACAATTTAGTTGCAAATGTTACAACCAACCCCCCTAAACCGAATTCGGTCCCCTTGTGGACCCACCATATTTTCACACCATGTCTTCTTGATTTGTTGTATATTATAATAGATTGGTTGCTTGCTAATCTAAACAAAATATGATGAAAGATCTATATAAGTATGGAGCCATAGATCACCACCATCACTTCTCATTATCACACCACACCCTCACTCTCTCTCCCTCCTCTCGGTCACCCACAACCGCCCCCATCACCACCACTAAACCACCATCTTCATCCAATTATCAAGTTCCATTCAAGCTTCAAAGGTGATACAAGGAAGTTGCAACTAGTGGAGCTTCAAAAGGACTTTGTTCTTGCTTTTTCATCATCATTTCTCATCATCTTCTTCACTAGAATCATCCCTAGCCTTTGTGCTAGTAGTAAGTCCTTGTTACACTCTTATTCATCTTGTTTCATAGTTAAAAGTTGTAGTATGATGGTTATAACACTAAAGAAATGTTAGGATCTGAGTTTGGTTTTGATTGTGTTTTTATGTTTGAATTAAGATGAAGATGGATGAGTTGTGCAGCGGAAATAATATTGAAACAAAATTTACACACAATCAAACGAGAGAATTGCTTTAATCAAACATTTTCCACAAAGAACCGAAAGATTGAATTTATTTCAATAACGATTATAATGCAATGTATGAATACAAACTCCCCCTCAGCCTGAGCTCACAGCGTTTGTTCGTGCAGGAAAACAATTTTGCAAAGAGCTAATAGAACAGTACAGAGCACTGTTCTATTTATAGGCACGAGCAAACCACTGAAGCATCTAAGCTGACGTCACCATGAAAGTGACATCTAACCTCCTAACAAACTCTAACCTCTGATCTATACAACCTCTGCTATGCTAACTACTGTTATTACATTTCATTACATAAAGACATTTAAACTACTGCTGCATCCTTCCACTGATGTGAACCCAGCAGAACTTGTCCGGATCAGCAGAGCTTGAATCAAGGCAGTAGATTGAGCAGCAGAGCTTTAGTCTTCCATCAGGCTTTTACTTGATCAGCAGTTTGTAGGTCAGCAGTTTGTACGATCAGTAGATAGGAGGTCAGCAGATGTTGAAACCACTTTCAAGGGGAGAGACTTGTATATATAACATTTGCTTATTCTGGCTCCACTGCTCTGATCCAGTTTTGGCTTTAATTATATGTTCCTCTGGTAGGGTTCAATCCCAACAATCTCCCCCTGGAACAGATAATGCCAAAACTCTTCATTATTGTGGAACTTTATTGCCTCATCAACCGTTCCCTTATCTGACCTTTAAGTTGTAACTCAAAGTCTAGGGCATCTGTGTCATCTTCATCCCTACCAAGTGGAAGATCAAGGAGATCCTGCATATCTTCAAGACTTAGGCCAAGTGCGTGTTCCCTTGATATTTTCTTCACTTCTCCACTAGACCTGATCATAGTCAGTACATGGGTCTGTTTTTCAGTTTCCCACTTTAGTACTTTTGAGCCTGGTGGGTTTCTTGGGAGATTTTTATTAGATGAGGTGTTTGGAGATGCTGGCCTATTCATGACTGTCTGAGTAGTACTTGCAGGTTGATTCAGGCCAAGAGTATCAGCTATCATCTGTTTAATGCCTTCTTTTACAAACTCATCTCCTGCCCTTAGTTCTGCCACTGTTTCAGTAACAAGCTGTTTTTGTTGCTTTCTTTTGTAGATAGCAGCACCAGCTGGAGCAGTGGCTCTCCTGATTTGCAGCTTTGATGGTCTTTTTGAAACCTCTGCCTCAGGATAGTCAGGCTTTTGTGGAGCAGTAGGATCTGTCTTTCTTAATTTCTCCAAACTTTTGTAAGTAGCCCTGACTCTATCTTCTTTCCATCTCAATACTTGATTCAAAGACCCATAATCAGCAGCAGCTAATTCCTCTTTCATTCTCCTCAGCTCTACCTTTTTATCAGGTACATTCTTTTTGAACTTTGCCCAATCTGGAGGAGTATGTTTGACCTTATTCTTTATCATTTCTTGAATCCTGGCTGCTTCTTGTTCAAGCTCAGGAATGGTCCACTCCTTGTACATATGCTTTTCTCCCTTGTACTTCTTGGCTGCCATGATGCTTTCAATGTAGTCTTTTCTCAAAGTTTCATCTGCTCTCTCTGAGATCTGTTGACATACATTTTTGGCAAATTGCTCTAAGGATCTGACTTGTGTGAGCAAGAATTGGTAATTCTGCTGAATTTCTCTATCAGATTTTCCTTGTGCATTTCTTTTTGAGATATCCTCTTCTTGTTTAGCTTTGACTTTAAAATATTCTTCAATATTGTTTGGCCTTGGATATCCTTTAACTGATGGCAACTTCCTTTTAGCGGGGTCATCCTCATAGTAGAAGGATTTGATCTCTTCTCTAACTGCTTCAAGTTCTAGAGGAAATTGGACACCTGCAGGAGTAATGACAGGGATTGATTGTTGTACTGGAGCTGATGAGAGAGGAACCGACTTTGGTATTGTAACAAGTGATAGAGATTTTGAAGATGTTGGTGGTGGTGATGGTGAATCATCATCTGGTATGAAAATCCTTCTCCTTTTTATTTTAGGAGAGGCAGATGATGTTTTGGGTGGATCAGTGGTGGTGATTTGAGTGGCAGTGGTTTGTGATTGACTAACAGCTGTTGAAACAACTGGTGTTTCAACCACTGTTGTCATTACAACAGATGTTGTAACATCTGTTGTCTTCTGCTTTTTGGCAGGAGGAGATGGTGGTGAGGTTGTTTTTGGTGGTGATGGAAAGGAATTAGTTGTGGTGTATGTTGAAGTGGTGTGTGTTGAAGTGATGGCAGATGTTGAAACAACTGAAGTACCAGCAGATGTTGATACAGCAGGAGTTACAACAACTGTTTGGGTGGAGGTTTGATGTTGGAGGCTTTTGGATGGTGGTTTTGGAGTATGCTTTGTGAGTCTGGATGGTGTGGACTTGGGTTCCCTCACTTTTCTAGTGGGATTTCTTTTTAGCTCAGGATTTTGAACATCCTTTAGCCCAGAACAACCCTGCGCATTCAGCTCCATGTAAGCTCTTTTCTCCTTATTCCACCTTGACATATCCTTTGCCGCTCTGTCCCTTTTTACACTTGCTATTGCTTCATCAAGTGCATTTTGGGTAACATCAACCTTTTTGCTACCATCTGGCAAAGGTATCTGCTTGGTCATATTCTCCATTTCTGGTTCTATGTAGAGACCATCATCTACTCCCTTTTTCTTCCATTCTTTAATTTTCTCCCCCCTTTTTGGCATTATCTGGGGGTAATTGATCAATGAAGAGAACAGTTGGAGGAGCAGTGCCAGTGGTTTTCAATATGTGGGCCTTGAGTGCCTTGATATCTGCTTGTGTGTTCTTGAACCTAGACTCCATTATGTTTCTCAGCTCTTGTACATGTATTTCATGTTGCTGATCAGCCATTTGTTTTTGTTGTTGGAAAAAAGGTTGAAATAGATTCCAGAGCTCATTTGCAGCAGGTGCTTGTGGTGGAGCAGGTGCTTGAGGTGGAACAACAGTGGATTGCATCTTTTGTACTTTCAACAACTGTTGTAGCATGTCTTTGATATCTGCAACAGCTGTATCCAGTTTGTCAACTCGTTCCGTCAAATCTAGATATTTTAAACCATCACCCAATTTAATGGGATCATCTGATTTCCCACTAGCAGTGGTTGTACCAATGTGTTACTTAGGAACTGATTCCCAAAAATCTCCCATTGATGCCCCTTGTTCTTGGTTCTGGGGTCTTCTCTCTTCAACACTTGATAACCTTTTGAGGGTACCAGTGGTTAAAACAAACTCACTGGTGGTTACCAGAGGTACTATAGAAGAAATTGCCTTCAAGGGAGTCTTACTAATGAAACAACTGTCCAAATGCAGATCTGTTGATCCATCACTTGTAGTTGCTGCTCCACTTGAACTACCACCAAGAGTTACTTGTAACTCAGGGGGTGTAACCTCCTCAGTTGTTGCTGGGATAGCAGGAGTAGTAGCATCAGACCCAGTTACTTGTGAGGGTATACTCTCAGTGATAGGTGATAGAGAGGAACTGGTTTGTGTCTGAGCTATAGCAACTGCATGCAACAAGGGTATTATGGATTGTGGTAATGTGATTGGTGAGGGTATGGGTGTTGAAGGAGACATGTCCTTGGGATCAGGACTGAGGAAGATGGATCCGATTGGGTCCAGAGCTTCATATTGTGGGGTCCCTGTGTTTACAACCTGATCCTTTTGTGAGGATGCAGGAGGAGTTTGAGGCAATGGTGGAGATCTTTCTACCAACTGCTGTGAGGAAGTAGCAGCAGTGGTTTGTGGTGACATTTGTGTTGTCACTGGCATTAACTCTGGGATCTCATCTTCCAGAGTTGCCTTTTTAGAGGGTTTGATGGGCTTTTTGGATGATTTCTTTTTGGCCTTTTTGGTGATGGCAGGTGTGGGTTTCAAAGCAGTGGTTGAGCAGCTATGATCACCTGGAGCAGTGGGCTCAGCAGCAGATGTCTGAGGAGCAGTGGTAGCTGCTAAATTCTGCTCAGGCACCTCTGCTTTTGTTTTTATAGGTGTCAACATTCTAGTGAATGTTTCAGGTGTTAAACCTTTTATTTGAAAATAAACACCTTGTTTGAGCAAATTTTCATTTTCTTTTCCAAATTTTTGTTTAAAATAGTAGCTTAGAAACCTTGGAAAAACTAGAAAAGCTTTGCTATCAACATTTTTCACCAAATCATCAAAGATCTCCTGGGAATAATTATAATTTTCATTATTTAAAATAGCATAACCCAGACATTGGATCTTTAATGATATTTCGTTAAAAGCAGTTGTTTTATTTGAAACACACATCAAAAGTGTGTGGAATAAAAACCTAGGTGCAGAAGGAAAGAAACCCTTTTGTAAGGTGTCCCTTTTTGGTTGTTCTGCATACCCCTTTTTCAAGAAATCAGTTTTCAACTCGGTTTTAGAAAAAGAAGTTTTACCTTTCTGATCATCGAGCTTAAAGACTTTTGAAATTGATAGTGGAGTAATTTGAATCGCTTTACCCTGTATAGAGGAGTTGATGGCAATAACGGTCTCGCCTTGTTTTTCAAGGGTAGTATTTTTCCAAAACTCTCTCTGGGTCTGTTGATAAATTGGAGCATTAGCAATTAACAAAGTTTTGTACTTTGATGCTGAGAGAATATCAATGATTGAATCGAAGGTGTGGTTGTTGGTGGGTTTTGTGAGTAGACCCAAGTAATTGTGAGGGGATTTGTACGGGATTTCAATGGATTCCGCGGCCGTTTGAGCGGCCTCTTCGGAAGATGATGATGATTTTGATTTTGATTTCGTCATTTTGATGAAATGGAGGATGGAAAAACGAAGAAAGACGAAGAATGATTTGAAATGGAGATTTGAAACTGCTTTGAGAAGAGAATTTTTGGAATTCAATTCGACAGTGTAAAGCCCTGTTTGGGGTTTTGATCAGGGTTTTATTTAGGGAAAAAGTAAGTGCTGATGTGGCAGCGGTTACAAAGATCTGAAGGCTAAAAACTGACCACGTGTCAATCCGCTGATGAAGAGATGTTTTATGGAGGACAGTTGTTTTGAGAGCTACTGATGAAACAAATATCAGTGGTGACAACGGTAATAATTATGTGAGCAGTGGATGATTTTTACTATCAGTGGATAGCATATCAGTGGATAAGAAACTGATTTTGAGCATCAGTGCTTGCCAAGAAAATGAAAGAACAGTGGTAGACTTTCAGCAGTGGTCAATATTTAGGAAACAGATGTTTAAGCAAAGCAATGGTTAGGGGTAATGATAAAGATTTGAAAGAATAGTATATCAGCAACATTTACAGAACTTTTCATTCAGGGTTTTGCCACATGTTAATAACCCATTTTGAAGCTTTTATAGATTCTTGACAGTGGTTTAGTATCCTAGACGATGAAAATCCTTTTTACTAAGGCAACTCATTTTGTGTCACAATATTTTAATTAAAACATGAGTACCCAGGTATTTTAGTGTTTGTTAACAATCAATCTTTTGCTCAGTGTAAAAACAACCTTGAGTTTGACATGACCTTGACACTTGTACCATTTCCTTTAGATCCATTTTGAGGATAATATTACCAACAAAAATAAAGGTTATATATCCTGACAGGAGATTGAAACTTTTACTATCAAAAACCAGTAAAAAGTTCAAAATATATTATTCATAAAAAAAATGAGGAATAATATATCCTGCTTTATTTGTGAAAATCCATTTTCAGAAAAATAGTTAAAGGATTTTCTGAAAACAGCACCGAAAGGATCTGGTATAATTATCCACTAAAGCTCCTAATCATATCATTCTCAAGTTTATGAAAATGGTCAGTGGTTTGACAACAGTGGTATGACATTTTAAATACATTTTGACCACTGTTTGATACCATTTTCTTGTTGATTGATTGACAACAAAAATGAGGACACATGTTCACATGAGTTTTTGAAAACCCTGTTATAGACTTTATTACCATATGATGATACTGAAAATTTGTCCAGTCCTCTTGTAAGTTCATTCACTGGAGATACTATTGTTACCTGAATTTTCTTGACCCAATGAATGCATACAGTTGCTTAATGACCATCTTTACCCCAAATTTGAACTCTTAAGTGTTTTGAGTTTATACACTTTTTGACTTCAAGAGTTATGAGATAAACTCACTTTTTGAGTTTTTGTGATTTTCCTTCTTCCCTTTTTACCCTTCCCATTCATAAGTAATGAAATACGTACTGGGAGGTCTTTATTGAAGAAATACTTAATCCAAAATCATTTTGCAGTAATGTTTTGAGAGATTTGGTCATTTCTGCACATGCTTATGCCAAATTTCACATCACCCATGATTTGGACATTTTTGATAGCTGATTTTCTTAATGTATTTTTAACAAGTTTGATTTGTTCCTTTTGAGGATCTCAACCTGTTTTTCAACACATAAGATCAAATGACTAAAGTTTTAATTTCCCTCTTTTTACATTAGCAAAAAAAACCAATGTTTTTTATGAACAAAAGTTTTTGTTAATCTGAGGTTCATACTTTAGCATCTAATATAATGAAAACATCACAAATTTCATAACAACAGTTGAAATCAATTATGAAAAGAAGAAATAATACCATAGTTTAACAGACATGTTTTCAGATCTGAAAACTATAAGTGACTTGTGCATGACATCACTTATTGTGTGAAATTTGTTTGTCTTATGACATCTTGGTTGTTTTACAGAGTGTTTGAATAATCAGCTTTAAACGTGATCACTCGTCAGTCTGTTTTTCAACTAAATACAACCAACCTTATTATCAATGAATTTTGAGCTGAACTGTTATGTCAAATTGATTGTTAGATCGAATTTGACTGTCCAGGCTCTGATACCAATTGTTAGGATCTGAGTTTGGTTTTGATTGTGTTTTTACGTTTGAATTAAGATGAAGATGGATGAGTTGTGCAGCGGAATTAATATGGAAACAAACTTTACACACAATCAAACGATAAAATTGCTTTAATCAAACATTTTCCACAAAGAACCGAAAGATTGAATTTATTTCAATAACGATTACAATGCAATGTATGAATACAAACTCCCCCTCAGCCTGAGCTCACAGCGTTTGTTCGTGCAGGAAAACGATTTTGCAAAGAGCTAATAGAACAGTACAGAGCACTGTTCTATTTATAGGCACGAGCAAACCACTGACGCATCTAAGCTGACGTCACCATGAAAGTGACATCTAACCTCCTAACAAACTCTAACCTCTGATCTATACAACCTCTGCTATGCTAACTACTGTTATTACACTTCATTACATAAAGACATTTAAACTACTGTTGCGTCCTTCCACTGATCTGAACCCTGCAGTACTTGTCCGGATCAGCAGAGCTTGACTCAAGGCAGTAGATTGAGCAGCAAAGCTTTAGTCTTCCATCAGGCTTTTACTTGATCAGCAGTTTGTAGGTCAGCAGTTTGTACGATCAGTAGATAGGAGGTCAGCAGATGTTGAAACCACTTTCAAGGGGAGAGACTTGTATATATAACATCTGCTTATTCTGGATCCACTGCTCTGATCCAGTTTTGGCTTTAATTATCTGTTCCTCTGGTAGGGTTCAATCCCAATAGGAAACAAGAACTAAAAATATGAACATGAAGCTTGAACATAGAAGTTACATGAAGATGAAATGTTACTAGTATGATGTTGTAGTGAATGTATTGTTAATTTTATGATGATTCTTGGTTGTGTGATGTTAATTACCATATGGACCTTGTTAAATAATATTTGGAATATGATTTAACAAGATTAGAAAGTGGTTATGTGTTACATAAAGTAACCACCTTCTAGTTAAATTTGAACTTGATAAAAATGATTTTTAATGAAATATAATTAAACTAGTAAGTTGATGATCTTGTAAATCCAAGAGTTACAAAGGATTTTTGTAAGGAAGCCAAGTTAGAGAAGCGGTTTTTGGAAAATCATGACTATTACAAACACTTACGCTATTTTTAGAAATGAGACAAGTATGAGAATATTTTATTTACAAGAAGAGTTCAAAGGGGTTAGATTTTGTAAGTATTGTTTACAAATTGTAAACACTAAACTTTTGCAAGAAAGTGATTTCTAAAGAGATAATTATACTTTGGAAGGTAACTAAGTCCACTAAAAGCTTTACCAAGTTACTATGCGTTTTCTGGATATAACAAGTTCATGATATAGCGTGATTTACATGATTTTGGCTTGTAGTAAGACTTGAATGAGTTGTTAATGCTTGTTGATGATTTAAAAGAAAATAAACACATGTTTCGAAAACATTGGAAACCTCCATTTTTAGGGGAAACTCAGTCAAAATTTCTATAAAATTTTGACACTTAGAAAAATATAAGTTTTTGAGAAACTTATTCCCTAAAAATGTATCTAAAAATGTTACCAAGGTTTCCCAAACTGTTGTGTTAAGAAATGAGGATTTCTTCAAGAATAAAAATGGATATTAAGTATGTATATTTTTGAGAAAAATATATATATTTATTGATCACCAACTTTTGTGCTAAGTGTATGTAGTACGTACCATACGTGATAGTGTATTAGGACTTCAAAATACACTAAATACGCTTGAGAAGTGAATGCACAAAAATACACATACAACATAAAAGATACATAAATTCAGGTGCAAAATACAAGATACTTATATTTATTTTTGAGAAAATAATATAAGTAAGACACATAGTTAAAAATATAAATTATTTTTAACACAAGAAAACATATACAAAAGATAGTAACTTGTACTTGTGCGATACAAGTCTAGTGACTAACGTTAAGGAAACACGTATAGGTCACGACGTTAATTAAGCAAATCCGATGAAGTTTACGACGCAGGAACGCAAAGTTGTGAGTTCATGCTCCCCATTTTCTCTTAACTGTTTTCAGTTTTATAACTTTGGGGGTGAAATACATGTTATAACTATTACAATGTTTATAAATGGTATGATACAAAAACAAGAAGCACTCTTGGTGAGAACGAGTACCAAGTATGATTCGTTTTGAGGAATGATACGAGAAATAGTGTCACGAATAGGGTACCATAAGCACCATTAATCAACAATATACCTAGACCGCAGAACAAAAGGTTAGATCTAACGGGTGTCGGGCAGCCACACTCTTAGTGAGAACGAGTACAAGCAGTGCTTTTGTGTCTCAGAATATGCCAACTTGATAAATGCCTATGGTTTGGTGACTTCCTATGTCGTGTCACATGTTAATGGCCTTGCAACCCATTAACAACCCTAATACATACAAGAACACCTTATTTATACAAGATTCATACCACAAGAATACTTGATTCATACATGAGTACGTGGTGTACACAAGAATACTTGATTTATACATGAGTGCGTGGTGTAGACAAGAATACTTGATTTATACATGAATAATTGATTTACACAAGAATACTTGATTTATACATGAGTACGTGGTGTACACAAGATACTTGATTTACACAAGATACAAACAATGTTTTCATACAAAGTATACAAACGTGCAATACAAAACTGCATGAATTCAAACCAACATTATGTTGGCGTTTTTCCAAAACTCACATGTATTTCAGGTAACTAGTGGATGTGCGCGCGGTATTACTCATGCTCCTGGATGTCGTTTATGTTTATCCTTAAATAAAGATGTAAACTTTCAGACAATATGCTGTCTTGTGATGTAAACACTAAAACTATGACTTTGGTTATGTAACGCTTGGCATTTGAAGTTATTTTTTTTAGCATGTAGTATGTTTACCAATCGCATGCAATGAAAACCTTTCATGACCACGCCTCGTGCTTCCGCCTTAGAAAGGGGTGTGACAAACGCGTCGTTTGCGTAAAACGCGTTCGCACCGTCTAACTAGTCCTATGACAAGTATTATATGCCTAAACGTGTTTAATTATGTTGCATAATCAGTTAAGTGCCAAAAGTTTGGGTTACATATGCTTAAATATCAATTATGCATAAAAAGGGCATTTTGGTCATTTTCCTAAGCATATAAACTACCTATCATACAACTACTTAAACGAAGTGACCATAAGGTATAACCTCGGAAGGTTATTCCCTATACAACTATGGTCACTAAACATGCTTGGTCGGATCCTAATGATCGACCAAACGGGTCGTGTTCGAAAGTCTAAGCGGGTGTTTAGTCCGCTTGACTTACGACTCTACACAAGCACTAACCTAAAAAGTGACAAGCTAAACATGCTAAAACATGTTTAGTTAAGTTAGAAAACAGGTTTGGTATCAAAACAAACGGTTCTGATACCTAAAAGTAGTTTGGTTACAAAATACGCGAGAATACGCATTTTGGCCGAAACTACGACTCGTCACTAACCTAGATAACGTGGTAATCAGTAGGTATAGTCACTAGGGACTATAACCATCGTGATTACGCTCACGTTATGAAGTTCAAACGAACTTCGCGTTGACCATAGACTGGTCAATGCAGAAAGTCAAACACAGTTTGACTTTCGGACTTGAAAAGCGATAAAAGAACGAAGGAATACTTACAAAGGGTCCCCGTAAGCAAATCTTGATCCAAATAGCTCAGGTATGAAGCAAAGGCTTCAACTTAGAGCACATTAGATCAGATTTGTGTGAGGAAGAATGAATGAGAGCATCACCTTATATAGTTTTTCGCAAACCGTTAGGATCATTTCTTGGCAAGGAGGGAATGATCTTGGCCATACAAATGTTAGAGAATGATTGGGGGACTTGTTCTCCACACAAACCAGCCCATAGCATTGAAAACCATAGATCAAAACCATCAAAATTGAGCTAAATAACCAGATTCAATGTTTCTGTCTGACATGGCCACATGGCCCGCGTAACATACACATCAATCCTTACGCGGCCCGTGTAAGGAAGTTTGCAGAATGTCAAAACAGGTCCCTGCACTTCAGAATCTTGGATTTCGGCTCATTTTTGACACGTTTAAGCCCCGTTAACCTCATTTCAAGGCTCCCAAATGATGTTAAAGTATAGGGAACTCAAAACATGCTAAAAAATATCTTGGATTTCGGTTCGTTTTATGGTACGATTGCGTTGTTCGGTTAATTACGACGGAAGTCGTAACGAACGCAAAAACGATCCAAATTAAGCGACGAACGAAATTTTATCATGCCAATCACTAAAATAAAATATTTTAATGATTACATAAATTTTTGGATGTCCGGAGATATTCAGAACGTAAGATATGCGCGAAAATGCAAACTTGTGCACTTTTTGACGCTTTTAGTCCCTATTGATCAATAAAGTTTATTTTAGCATACCGAACCCATCAAAGCCTATTTATAAGCTATGTAAAAGATATTTAGGGTATGTTTAACTTATGATCAAGTTCCAGATTGTTCGTTACAGTACAATTCATCATACTTTCACAGTTTGTCGAATTTAGTCCCTGTAAGCGAATAAACTTGATTTCGGCATACCAAACCATCCAAAACTTATTTCTAAGTTATGTAAAGGTTATTTAAGGTATGTTAAGCCTATGTCACTATTCCGTAGTGTTTATTGCATTAAACTGGTTATATTTACGCATCTAATCGCGTATAACCTTCCAGAAAGCGATTTAGAGCCCGAAATCGAACAAGAATTGATATGTGCAAACGATACACATATTTTTACAAATCCCAAGTACGAAATACAATATTTCATTGGTTTGAAGTGACACAGGTGTCACACATACCATCATCAATGCTGCACCATTTGAAGCACTCTATGGATGAAAGTGCCGAACTCCAGTCTGTTGGGAAGAAATTAGAGAAAAACAACTGTCTGGACCAGAGATAGTACAAGAAACAACGGATAAGATTATTCAAGTCAAGGAAAGACTGAAAATAACACGCGATCGTTAAAAGAGTTATGCTGATAACAGGTGAAAACCATTGGAATTTCAGGTAGGAGACAAGGTATTGTTAAAAGTATCTCCTTGGAATAGAGTGGTCAGATTCATCAAGAGAGGAAAGCTAAGCCCCAGGTAGGATTGGAGCTTTTGAGTTTATTAGAAGAATAGGACATGTAGCTTACCAGCTACAACTGCCAGAGGAAATGGCAGGAATACATGATGTATTTCATGTAGATAATCTCAAGAAATGCTTGGCAGATGAATAATGGTACCTCTTAAGCACATAGAGGTAAATGAGAAACTTAAGTTTGTAGAGAAACCGCTAAAATTTGAAGATAGGAAGATCCAGAATCTCAAACGCAAGAGATTAGTTCTGGTCAAAGTGAAATGGGATTCCAAGAGAGGACCAGAATACACATGGGAGCTTGAAGCCAAGATGCAAAGGAAATATCCACACCTATAAGACTAGACCTCGACGACAAGATCTAAAACAAGGTGGGGATGATATAAAAACTCTTCTGAAACCCTTAAACATGTTCTACACATCCTAAAATACACCACGTATACGAAAAATGGACCCGAAATACCTTTATTTTAATAAAAATCAAGAAAAACAAAATCTGGTGGGCTCTCACGGGGCACGACCCAGGCAAGCTGGGCCTGTCACAGGCTGCAACAAGGTGACACCAGGCGAGCCCCTAGGCCGCCACGTGTTCGGTTACGCGTCGAAGCTAGTGAGTTGACTCACCAAGGCTAGGCCCTAGCCTAGTCTCTCGTGGGCCGCGAGAATGTTGGGAAAGGGATTCGCGGGGCGCGAGCCGCCCCTAATCAGACACTATAAATAGCAGCCTTCGGCTTCAGTTAGAAATCGTTCAAAAACAAAAATTCTCTATCAATTCTCTAATAGTAGAAATAATTCTCGGGCATAATATCCACTAAAAAGCGAAGCTCTGCCTCGTTGTAAGTATTATAACCCCCGGTTATGTATTAGTTACTCTACCCGATTGATCTAGAGCTCCGTTACGCATGTCAAGGCTCCGCCTGACTCAGTCGTTGGAGTTCTGTCTGTAACACCCCAATCGCGTAATACAACAACACGCGGCGGAAATATCAGGGAGTCACGTTACAAATTGCTCACAACTACTGGTACTAAAATTGTTTCAATATTATTAACAAATTTTTACAAACAAAGAATACATGTAATTGTCTTTTGATTAAGAAGTCTAAGGCCCGAATGTAGTCCTATGCGTTGTATGCTTGAAGAGTCAAAAAAACCTGAAACATATGTGAGAAACAATCAGCATAAAAATACCGGCGAATACATAGGTTTTGTTAGCCAAATAAATGGCAAAACATTTGGAATTGCAATACTTTGGAAACTACGAGAGTTGTCGATAGAAAATAAATCTTGAAGCCAGAGGATGGCAAAAGTTTAGTATTGCAATACATAATCTTGATTATGAAAACTCGTGACAAATAGTTTTGTATATGGCAATATGATTATTACTAAGTAATTTTTTTATGCCATAAGAACTTGTACATCGAAATCTCGTTTAAACTATCGTAAGACTTGTTAATGTATTATTATTAAAAGCCAATTAAGGATTTATAATAACAGTTTTGAAATTAATCAAAACCTGTGTGAGTGTTATATAAATCAAATCAATGATTCATGATAATACTTTAGATATCCTTCTAAGAATCTTAACATATAATGAGATGGAAGATTCTATGAGGATTTCGATAATTGAACATTGAAACAATTGTACACACATCCTAAAGTGATCCAGATAACGCTACAAGAATAATAAAATAAGAACACTTATATATATGAAGTACCAGCGGCGTATCCACCATGTTCTTATTTTATTACACCCGTTTCGTTATCTAAATCACAACTACCACATAAACACATAATCGTCAACTTGTTCCGGCTCGTAACCATGCATTAAAGTATACAATGAATCCAAATAGGGACTACAATATTAGTACTCTAAACATCCCATATTTGTCTAGCTATGAAGATAGATAGGTACTACAGGGATCAGGTTCTCGTCACATCGTCTCATTACATACGCATTAAAGTACACATCGAATCCAAACAAGGACTCCAATATTAGTACTTTAAACATCCTACAAGAATCAACCTATGAAGATAGATAGATAGATGCTAAAAGGATTCTCGGTTCTGTTACATTGAATCATTGAATCAAAACAATCCTAAATCCTAATGGTGATTCAGGATAACGCCCCGAAAGGTAATATAATAAGCACACTTATATATAGGAAGTGCCAGTGGTGTATCCACCATGTGCTTATTGTATTATCTAGTTTCGTTATCTAAATCACCAACAATCTACACATAAACCAACCATCGTGTCGTAAAGTACTTCTTAAAAATCTCACTATGAAGATAGGAAGATCTAAGGCTGTACTTCAAATATCCTATGAGAATCTAACTATGAAGATAGATAGATCTTTTGAGGATTTTGATAAACATCATATTTGCATAATCAGAATAATACACATAAAAGCACTTAGTAAATACATATATGCCATACATTTGGAAAACAATTCGGTTACACATATGAATCACCCCAAAATATTTGAAAACGGTAAAAGAGGTGAACTATGTACTCGCCTGGGATTGCATATAGTTCCTATTCAAAAGATATAACAAAGCTCAAAAGACCAAGAGTGCAAGTGTTGAAGCAGTTCCTAGTGTAATGGATACTATGTTAGCGAATCGACGCCTAAATCGGAAGATCGGGTAGAATGAGGTCTCGTAAAACAAATGAGTATTGGAACTCATGTGATATGGTTTAACGAAGCCTACATTCTTAATTGAAACCTATCCTAAGTGCTTACGACCCATTACGACCCGTTCAGGTAGTCTACGCCACTTTAACGCGTCGTTCGCGCGAAAGCGCGTTCGAGACGCCTAACTAGCCCTATGACAAGTATTATATGCCTTAACATATCTAATTATATTATATAATCAGTTCAGATGTCAAAATATTGGTTACATATGCTTAAAATGAAATTATGCGCAAAAAGGGTATTTTGGTCATTTTCCTAAGGCATATAAACTACTTATCATACAACTAACTAAACTATGTGACCATAAGGTATAACCTCGGAAGGTTATTTCCTATACAAATATGGTCACAGTATATGTTTGGTCAGATCCAAACAATCGACCAAACGGGTCGGGTTCGAAAGTCTAAGCGGTTGTTTAGACCGTTTATCTTACGACCCTACATAAGCACTACACTAAAAGTGACGAGTTAAACATGTTAAAACATGTTTAACTAAGTTAGAAAACAGGTTTTGATATCAAAATAAAGTGTTTTGATACCCGCAAATAGTTTCTTTGCAAAATACGCATAAACGCGTATTTTGACCGAAACTATGACTCGTCACTATGCCTAATCAACGTGGTAATCAGTAGGTATAGTCACAAGGGACTATAACCATCGTGATTACGCTCACGTTGCAAAGTTCAAACGAACTTTGTGTTGACCAAAGACTGGTCAAAGTAGAAAGTCAAACACTGTTTGACTTTCATGCTTGAAAAAGCGTAAAAGCATGAAAGAAACTTACAAAGGGTTCAAGCAAAGAAGATTTTGATCCAAAATACTCAGGTATGAAGTTTTGAACTTCAACTTAGAGTAATTCAGACCAAAAGTGTGAGGAATGAGTGAAATCAAGTTGGGTATTTATAGGATTTCAAGAACCATTAGGATCATTTCTCGTAATTCGTCCTTTAATCTAGACCTTACATGTGTGGCACACTGATTTACAATACTAGGGGACCTTAAAACTAGCTAATGGTTTTTTAAAACCATGTACAAAACCCAGAAAACAAGTTGTTGTTGCTGAAACCATTTTCTGCAGAACTGGGGGCTCTCGCGCCCTGCGTAGGATGGAGTCTCATCTTACGCGCCACGCCAGAGAAAGTTTCATAGAATGTCAAAACTAGTCCCTGCAAGTTCAGAACTTGGTTTTTGGTGCATTTTAGACACGTTTAAGCCCCCGTTAACCCCATTTCAAAGCTCTAAAATGAAGTTAAAGTATAGGGAACATGAAATATGCTCAAAAACATCTCGGATGTCAGTTCGTTTGGCCGTACGATCGCGTTGTTCGGTTAATTACGACGGAAGTCGTAACGAACGCGAAATAGATCCAAATTACGCGACGAGTGAAATTTTAACTTTCCAAACACTAAAATAAAATATTTTAATGATTACAAAAATTTTTGGATGTTCGGATATGTTCAGAACGTATGTTATGTGCGTAAATGCAAACTTATGCATTTTTTGACGCTTTTAGTCCCTATTGATCAAGTAAGCATATTTTCGCATGACGAACCCCTCAAAGCCTATTTCTAAGCTATGTAAAGGATATTTAGGGTACGTTTAGCTTATGATGAAGTTCCAGAATGTTCGTTACTATACGAATCAGCAGACTTTCACAGTTTGACGCAAATAGTCCCTGAGAGTGAATAAACTTGTTTTTGACACACCAGAGCCTTCAAAACCTATTTCTAAGTTATATTAAAGTTATTTAAGGTATGTTAAGCCTATGTCACTGTTCCAGAGTGTTTGCTACATTAAACTGATTACGTTTACGCATCAGTTCGCGCATAACTTTCCAGAAAGCGATTTAAAGCTTGAAATTGAACTAGAATCAAAACGTGAAATTGTCAAACACAAATAAACAAATTTTGAGACCAAAACACATTGTTTCTTTGATAAAAGATATTGTCCTATATCGTGTGGTTTTTACTGAGCACAAGTGTCACAGTCTCCCCTACTTTAGGAAATTTCGTCCCGAAATTTATTCGAAGGAGACCGTAGAGTAAAATTGAAACAACTGATGGATGAGAAAATTGTTGGATCCCAAAGATGCGGAGCATCATTTGGTGTTAGAAATTTTAGGAGATTCAAAATGTGATTTGGGATTTTCAAAGTATCTCAAGGTATTTAACCCTTTGAAACTTGTGAATTTAAAGAAAAAGTTGACTAGTGTTCAAAAAAATCGTTTGAGTATGGCACTATGTTATACTAAGCTCCTAGTGTAATTCCTAGCAAATAAAAGGGTGTACATTCAATCCCTACATGTACACGGTTTCTAACGTCCCACGAGGTACATCCAATGCACCATGAGCATCTCATACTTAGGAGACGGGTCAACATACCTTATGGCATCAATATCATCATCTTTAACACCCTAATATACTCCCGATCGGCTCGATTTGAGTTAATGAATGTACTTGTTTTTGTTTATTGAAAATAACCACACAAATAACAAATAAACACATAAGCACATAATGGTCCAAGATAACATAAAATCACCAAGTGATCTCAGCAACGTTCTGAAAAATAACACAATAAGAACACTTACGTATAGGAAGTACCATTGGCGTATCCACCGTGTTCTTATCGCATCATACTTCTCCCGTTACCTTAATCACTCTAGATTTTATGCCAGCATATTTAACAAGGCTTACTATGATTCTCATGCGTCGAATCTCATAATTAAGTGTGCACCCATAATTACTCGTTTCGTCACATGGTCCACATAGCTCCTCTTGTTAAGCGAGGGTAAACAAATAATAAGGTTGAACTATCGTCTAAATCAAATAAACATCGTCACAACATAATATCTGTCAAATCGAATCGTATTTCATACTAGCAATGATAACACTACTTATTTTGCATACAACAAATTTGGTAGTAGGTATTCTATTCTAGTACGAATGTTTATATGTATGTCTTATATTAACCAAACAGGTAGAATGCAACATATACTAATCATGCATTATCATCATAATGAAAGCATATCAAGAAAATGTTTTCAAATCATGTGCTAGGTACGCTAAGTTAACAAACTATGCATTTGAAAATTAGTGTACTAAGTACGTTAAATCAACATACGAAGCAATTTGTATTTATAATCATCTACTATACATATTAGATAAACAAATCATGTATGTAATGCTATGATCATAAAATAGTACTAACTTGTTCATAGTATTCGTATCGATCGTGTTACCAAGTTCCTATAAATGGACTAGAGTGAAATCACGGTATGCTTATTTACAAGATTTAGTTCCTAGAGAACGAAATCCTCAAGTCAGCATGTAGTTGTAATCACATTAGAGTTTGAAATCAGAAATTGAATAACGAGGATAAAGATAAACTTCTTGAAATTTATATTGTCATTACAAACATAGTTAAAATATGTACATTGTTTTCGAAAACAAACAGAAAATATAGAGGTTCAGATGATCATAAGTGCTTGATCATTAGCTTGAGCCTCATTGACGTTGAATACTCATCCATTAGCATTGGTAAGGTTGGGGCAGTTTCGCTTGAAATGATTTAAATCACCACAATTAAAACATGCTCTAGGGCGAGTCTGAGTAGGGGCTGCTCGGTTCTGGATACGACAGGTCATAGCTAGATGTCCAAATAAACCACAAATTGTACACTGGAGACAAGGAGAATTTGATGCATGATGATAGTCGCAATGATTGCACCGAGGTTGCTTTCCACGATAAAATCCTTTAAAGGGTACTGAGTTTAGTGGAACTGGTGCAGGAATTGCAAAATTCTTTGAAGTCTTGCGCTTCCTAGAATTCTTAGAAGATTCGGCCTTTGTTCTTTTCGAATTCTCATTAACAGATTCAGTGTTTTGTTTCTTGTCTCCTTTTCGAAATAGTTTACCTTTTCTAACCTGGGAGTCAGTTAAGATAGCGGCTAATTCCTTAGCCTCCCTAAGTGTTGCGGGTTGGCTGCCAGTGACAATGTCTTGGATAAGATCAGGTAGGCCATCAATGTATATCTCAATGGCCCGATCCAATGGTGTGACCATAGTGGGGTAAAGTAGGCTTAACTGTTCAAATCGGTCACTGTAGGCACGGTTTTCCCCACTATCTTGTTTTAGATAATAGAACTCGTTTTTAAGTGCCCTTATTTCGCTTCATGGGCAAAATTCCTTCTTCATAAGATCCTTAAATTCTTCCAACGTCAGCGCCATTGCCATATCACCTCGGTCTCTCATAATACCGTTCCACCAAGTGAGTGCTCTCATTTGAAAGACACTCGAGGTGAACTCTACCTTGCGCTCATTGGGACACTGAACATGGCGGAAGGTGCTTTCTATACTCTCAAACCATTGTAGGAGCGCAGTTGCTCCTTCAGACCCATTAAACCTAAGTGGTTTAGCCGAGTTGAATTGTTTATAGTTACATGGCGATAAAACATTGTTGTTGTTATTGTTTTGCATCTGGTTGACTTACGTCACAATGCCTGGGAGTAAAGTATTTAGCTGCTGAGAAATTATTTCTGCCAGTTCAGCGTTCCAAGTGGCGTCGCGGCGAGGAGGCATCTTGAGGGTACTGCTATGGAGAAAACCAAATAAGTTAGATTAACCAAATTGTTATGAGTTTGAAACATTATTGTATTGTGAAAACTTTGATCTAGTAAAGTCTCGTTCATAGGTCTCGTTCTTGTACTAATTAGAATATATAGTGTAAATTTTGACTTTAGAAAAATCTTGTTTATAAGTCTCGTTCTTGTATCTAGAAAATACGGTGTTGTGGATTTTGTTTTGAAATAAAAGTTGTTTGAAAATAAACTTTTATTACATTTTGGATGAGAGTATACAAACCAAGTTAATGGTTTGTGTTATAAATTCCTTTACTTATTTAAAAATTTATTGTTTTTAAGATAAAATGTTTTAAATTTATTTTTTTTTTAATAAAGAAACTTTGTTTCTGAAATTTTGAAAATTCTCATCCAAATGGTAGAAGTTTGAAATTTTGAAAGACACAGGTAGTGTTTTGAAAATGAAATAGGATCTCATAGTGTCGTGAAATGAAATAAAATTCATTTCAATCGTCTCGAATCAAACATATCACCGAAGGTAATATGATGAAATAGTATTGGGAAAGGAAAGTTGTTTCGATTGTCGTGAAGAGCAAACATATTACCAAGGGTAATATGAATGAGTAGTGTTACAAAGGTCGTTTAGAAATCGTTCGGTAGGGTCAAGATGGATAGGTTTTTTATAATGCTTCACGAAGACATGCTTTAGCCAATAAGTGGACACTCTAAGAGCTCCCAGGTAAGAGTGACTGGTCCGATAATGCGGATTTGTACAAACACTCTATCCTTAGACAGAAAACTCGGGGTACAGGCATCCACCCTTCCAGATTGCATGTGTTCACATTATTAAAACCCAAGATTTCGATGAAAAACGTTTGAGGAAAACATTTAAGAAATCTGTTAGGATCTGAGTTTGGTTTTGATTGTGTTTTATGTTTGACTTAAGATGAACAATGAACAAGTAGTGCAGCGGAGTAAAAATGGTAACAAACTTTTCACAATCAAACAGGAGAAATGCTTTCAACACACATTTTCAACAAAGAACCGAATGATTGAATTTATTTCATCAACGATTACAATTGCATGCATGTAACAAACTCCCCCTCAGCCTGAGCTCACAATGATTTGTCGTATAGGAAGAAAGATGGTGAAGAGCTAATAGAACAGTACAGGGTACTGTTCTATTTATAGGCACGGACAAACCACTGTGGCATCTTTGCTAACGTCACCATGAAAGTGACATCTAACCTCCTAACAAACTCTAACAACTAATCTGTTACAACCACTGCTAATGCTAACTACTAACTACAATACATTACATAATAACAAACTAAACTACTGCTATATCCTTCCACTGTTGTAATGTAGGTCCCTCGGAGGTTGAGGTTAAACCTTATCCTTGTTAAGTTTAACACACTAGCAAGTGCGGAATCCAAGCTAGAATGCAAACCGGTAGTTTATATGAGAACACAAGCTACAAAGAGAAAGGTAGACACACGAGATATCAAAGTTTTCTCTTGTATTTCAGTGGACACGGTTACAGCCCTTGACCAAACTGAAAATACGCTCTCTACAAGACTAAGTTCACTCACACACTGAAGTGAACACATTACATCAGTATATATATCCATCACAGACTCGTCTGGTCGAAGGATCAGATAGACTGATCGAAAGATCATCTATCGAGATAAAACCTATCGAAGGATCCACATATACCTCGAAGGATTGACATCCTTCGAGGTCCATCTATATCCATCGAAGGTTATCCTTCGAGCTCATCGAAGGATATAAACAATCCTTCGATGACTCATCCTTCGACCCACACAACTTACAAACTTTTTCTAACTGTTTGACCAAGTCA
This sequence comes from Helianthus tuberosus, assembly GCA_030545235.1. Taxonomy (NCBI): domain Eukaryota; kingdom Viridiplantae; phylum Streptophyta; class Magnoliopsida; order Asterales; family Asteraceae; genus Helianthus; species Helianthus tuberosus. Next base: position 174,912,760 of record CM060366.1, on the reverse strand, counting down.
AACCAGGAGGATGGTTGACTGGTCAAACTTACATTAAGCACACATATTAACACATCTAAGACGTAACAAGACTAACAAAAGACATCGTTTTATATCATAACAAAATACAGACAAAGTACAGACACAAGTGCACCAACATGTAACTCCAGCAACACTTGATATAAACCAGCAGAGCTTGACCCATAGCAGTAGATTGAACAGCAGGGCTTTAGTCTTCATTAGTTTTTGACTTGATCAGCAGTTGTAGGTCAGCAGTTGTAATGATCAGTGGATTGGAGGTCATCAGATGTTGAAACCACTTTCAATGGGAGAGACTTGTATACATAACATCTGCTTATTCTGGATCCACTGCTCTGATCTAGTTTTGGCTTTAATTATCTGTTCCTTTGATAGGGTTCAATCCCAACAATCTCCCCCTGGAACAGATAATGCCAAAACCCTTCATTATTTGTAGATCTTTATTGGCTCATCAACAGTTCCCTTATTTGCCCTTTGAGTTGTAACTCAAAGTCTAAGGCATCTGTGTCATCTTCATCCCTGCACAGTGGAAGATCAAGGAGATCCTGCAAATCTTCAAGACTTAGGCCAAGTGCTTGTTCCCTTGTCATTTTCTTCACTTCTCCACTAGACTTGATCACAGTCAGTACATGGGTTTGTTTGTCAGTTTTCCACTTTAGTACTTTTGAGTCTGGTGGGTTTCTTGGGAGATTTTTATTAGATGACGAGTTTGGTGATACTGGCCTTGTGATGACTGACTGAGCAGTACTTGCAGGTTGATTCAATCAAAGAGTTTCTGCAATCATCTTCTTAATACCCTCTTTCACAAGGTCATCTCCTGCCATTAGTTCTTCCACTGTTTCAGCATCCAACTGTTTTTGTTGTCTTCTTTTATAGATGGCAGCACCAGTTGGAGCAGTGGATCTCCTGATTTGCAGCTTTAGTGGTCTTGTTGAAACCTCTGCTTCAGGATAGTCAGGTTTTTGTGGAACTCTTGGATCTTTCTTTCGTAGTTCCTCCAACCTTTTGTAGGTGGTTCTGACTATTAGTGCACTATGTGTGTGGCCATAGATAGAAATCTAACTGTACATGTAAAGTCTAGTGTCTTAAGTCTGTAAAATACCAGACAAAGGTTTCGCTAGGTTTCACTAGGTATCGTTAGGCAATGTCAGGTCAGTATACGGTACGGCACGATGTGAAGAAACTGAGCAAGATCCAAAGTGATGTCATCATTATGCAATGATGACATCATATACAATATCATATGCACATGTGATTTCGTACGTAATAGCATGCACGCATGGATTTTGATTTCGCACGAAATTGGAAGGTCACATTCATACGAAATCATTCAACTATATATATCTCAACTCATTTCGCACGGAGCGAGCAATAAGAGAACTAATTTCGTACGGAATACAAGTTCTTCAAGTTCATCATATCTTCATCAAGAACACCTCCGATTACGTCATGTTGATTAGATTTTGAGTGTTCTTTGTAGAGATTGAGTCGAAACTCTGTCCGGTTGTCGTTGATACGTAATAAATCGTTGTTTAATTACGTTTTCGCGCACGATTACGGTTCGATTTAACTGATTCCGCACGTTAAATCGAATCCACCACAGATCTAGTGATCGTTTACGATCCGATCCTGTACTCACAAGTGGTATCAGAGCTACGGATGCTCTGCGTGTAATCGTGATCGAAATCGGACGAGTTTCGGTGAAATCGATTTGGATTTTGTTTGATTTTGAACTGTTTTAGGTTGAGTTTCTGTGATTTCGAACTGATTTGACAATATACGGTTGAAATTTTGATAAATCAGAACTGATTTGATAAACAGATCTGATCCGAAATCTAAAGTTTGTGTGTTCATAATCTCATAAAAACGTATTCAATCAAGTATACAATAAAAATCGTAAAAACTTCATAGTTGTGTTTCAACTATGAATCATGTTATAGATCTGAATTGCTGAAGTTCTGAGTTTGCGCCATTTCACAATTTGAAATTTGGATCTGAATTGAAATCGAATATGTTGTTTCTGATTCAGCGTTGATAGATAGGTGTAAATTCGATAATAGTTGTTGTGATTGTTTGTTCAATCTGAATTCCGAATCTATTTTTGTTTGAACTGATCATTGCTGAATCGTTTCGAGTGAACTGAATATTGTAGGACTGCTTCGGTTGATTTGTGATGTGATTCGAACAAAATTTGATCTGATTCAGTTTGTTGATTAAAGTCGTTTGAGATAAGTGAAGAAAGAATTTGTTTCAAATCAGATTTCGGAATGTTTTCGGGGTGATTTCGAAGAATTTAGGATCACTTTAGTGTATAATCGGATCGAGTTTGAACATTTCAGTTGTTTTTAAATCATTTTCGAACAGAATCAGTGAACTTTGGTTAAGAGTTTGTCAATTTCGGACTGTTTCGACTAATTTCGGTGTGTCATTTAATGATTTCGAACTGATTCGATTTGATTCAGTTGAAGTTTCATACATTTCGAACTGAATTGGTTGAATTTTGATTCATTTCGGTGTCTTCGGATCGATTTCGGTTGATCTTCAGTGATTTTCGGAGAATTTTGAACATTTTTTGTTTGATTCTGTGTGATTATCCAACAGTCTGATCTAGTTTACATTGAGTTCAGTGTGTTGTTTATAAGTTTCGAACTTTATACACTGTTTTCAAAACTGTTTTACGGATAAAATTTAGAAAAAGTTTAGTGTTTTGTTCGATATTATAGATGAATTGTTTGTGCTTCCTGGATGTTATTCTGTTGTTCTTGTTTGAGCTGATCGATACTTGAATCTTGATCTGACTTGAAGTTTTAAAATTCAATGTATAAATTGCAGGTTGTGTTTAAAAGGCTGTGATATTGTTTTGGTTGTTTGTATAGCAGCCAATAGTGTTTGGTTTGTAGCCGTGACTTGCACAGATAAAGAAGAATATTAGTGTTTGATTGATATTGTTCATTGAATAAGGGTAAAAGGGTCAATACACCAAGCTGCGAGTGAATTTGTATTGAAGAGTTGTGCGATTGAATTTGGACGAGTGTATTGTTTGAGTAAAAACTGGTAGAAAAGTATAATCTAAAGTGATTGTCAGTTAGTCACGTGAAGTTCTCGGCCCAATGAATACTTGATATTGATTAAGTAGATTTTGAGGCCCAATAGGATTAAGTATTCATTAATTTGGTGTCGGCCATTTTAAAACTCTTGATTCAATAAAACTTCATAAAGAATTTAAAGAGTTAATTACATAGTTAGTCCCTGTGGTTTGCATAAAGTAACATACTTAGGTACTAATAGTTTAAAATCACGTTCTAGGGTATTAACTTTTCATTTTGTAACATTTGGAGGTATTAACGTTATTTTTAGGTTTAAAATCACATTCTATTAGTACCTAAGTATGTTATTTTGTGTAAACCACAGGGACTAACTATGTTAATACCCTACAAGTTAATACCTCCAAACGTTACGAAATGAAAAGTTAATACCCTAGAAGGTGATTTTAAACTATTAGTACCTAAGTATGTTATTTTGTGCAAACCACAAGGACTAACTATGTAATTAACTCGAATTTAAAAGTTTGTTGGACTCATTAATCAATAGAATCGATTTAATAGTCAAAGTCATCAGTCCATGTGACATATTCATTGCATGTGAATCATTAAACGATCTCGGCCCAATACAAAGTAAATTGTTTGTTGAAGATACTCGGCCCAATCACAAAGTTCAAATCATTAAAATCAGTAGATATTAAAGGAGTGTCGGACCATGTGATTGAGAAACATTGTCAAATTTAATTGTCCAATAAAAATCATTCTAAAGCCCATTCAGATTGTTTAAAGTAATTCAAGTCATTTGGATTTTGTCCAGTTCGTTTTGATCAGGTCGTTTGAAGTTTGAACACTCAGTTCACACGGGTTGTGTAAACATCACATCAGGTTGTTTTAAAGTGTGGATAAAATGTTTGACGAACAGGAAAACGATAACCTTGAAAGTTTAAATGATTGGTTTGATGGTTATTGGGTTAATGGGAAAAGAGATGAGAATAAGAATGTTTGGGTTGAGAGACTTGAATATTTTTTGTGTAAGAAAAATGAAATGTTGAATGAGTTGGAAAATCGGTATGATCATTTAATTGACAATTTAAAAAGGTACGAGATAAGGATGTCAAATGCTGAAATGATATCAAGATTTGCAGACGCGTTACCGTCAGAGTGGGATGAATTTTTGAATAAACTGAAAAATGATTCTAGATTTTCAAACTTTTATCCAAAAGAATTCATCAGAGAGCTTAAAATACACAATTATGAAAATGATAAGAAAAAGAAAAATTTGATAAAAGAGATAGAAAAGAACATAGATAAAATAAGTTTGGATGTGATTCTTGAAATGAGAAGAATAGTAAATATGTGTCTTGCAGCAAAAAATGTTATGAAATATGATATTAAGAGGGGTTGTTATATTGATGAAAATATGAATCCTCTTGATTTTGTTAAAATTTTTTGTGCAGGTACATACGAGACAGAGACAGAAGTAATTCCAAAGAATGAAGAATCCGAGAAAAATGAAATTTCAAGATCTGAACCAGTGTGCTCAAAATGTGATAAATCTGAATCAGACAATGTCAAACTTCTGAAAGATGTAGAGAGTTTGACATTGGAAAACAAAAATTTGAAAGAGAATGAAAAGAAATTTCAAAATAAAATAACATTTTTGGAAAATGAAAAATTGAAAAATGAAAAAGAATTTGAAAACAAAATAAAATCTTCAGAAAATGAAGATTTTTGGATAAAATTGGAAAACAAGAATTTAAAAGAAAAAGAAACAGAATTTCAAAGTCAAATAAAAGTTTTAGAAAATGAAAAGTTTGTTCTTGAACAGAATAAAATTGAAAATGAAAAAGCAAAAAATTTTCATCTTGTGAAAATCACTCAACTTGAAAGTGAAGTTGAGTGTGCTAACAATAAAATCAATGAGTTAGAAAAGAAATTGAAAGGTTTTGTGACCTCATCAGTTATACTAGATCATATCTGTTCAAAACCGATCAATGAAATTCCAATAAGTGACAATGTCACAAATTATGACAAAGTCATAATTGAGGATTGTGATGATAAATCTGATGATGAAAATGAGAAAAAGAAAATATTTTTGAAATTAAAAGAAAAATTTCAAGAAACTGTTTTACAGTCTATTGAAAAAGGTGAATGCTCAACGCAAAAACCTATTAAGAAGAATGTTGAACAAAAACAAAACAAAAATTCTGAAATTTTTCAAAACAAAAATAAAAGATCATTAGTTCATTCATCCAATCGTTATCAAAAATCACAAAAATTTGAAAATCAAAACTCACAAAAAGTTGGTAATAAATGGTGCAGGTTTGACCACAGTGCTCAAAAGTCAAATCAAGCTTATGGGAGAAGATGGAACGAAGATTTCTCAAAGACTTGTGAGGATAGAAAGAAGAAAAGTCATGACTATCACAAGGCCAAACAATGTTATGATTTAAATGTTTGGTATGAAAGTGGTGAATGGTACGATAACAGAGTGTGTTATAAATATGGTTTCAAAGGACACATTGATGTTAACTGCCAGAGTCAGAGTTTTGAGACAAGAAGATGCTTTGAATGTCAAATCAAAGGTCATATTGCCAGAGATTACCCAATGAGATCAAAGAGAAGATCGAGGGCTGAATCTCAGAGAATGGTAAAGAAAACAGTCAAAATCGAAGAAAAGCCCAAAGAACAGAAAGTGAAATTGTCACAAGGGCAGAAAGACAGACTGAGGAAGAAAAGGAAGAAAGCAAGGGAGTATCTTGAAAGGATTTTGTCCTCAGGTACAACTGTTAATTCAGATAAAAGTTCTGATGAATCGCTTCACTCAACAAAAAATGATCAGTCAAGTAAAACGAATTCATCAGATACAAATCTGAGGACAAAAGGGATAAGAAAGAAAGAAAATGTGGTTAATCAAGTGATTAACAAACCAAAGAAAGTGAAATTTTCACTTTCTGGCGATGAATTTGTTTCTTAAGAAACAAAGGAGCCACGTTTTGGAAATGATTCTGATTCGTCAAAATCAGAGGAGCCACAAGTTGAGCTCAAAAGTGAAAATTTAGTGCCGACAATGGATGACGTAAACTTTCCACCATTGCGAGCTGAAAATTTTAAACAAAAAGTTGACAAAGTTGAGATTTCAAATCAATTTTTTTCTTAAAAGAAAGATTTTGATGTTGAAAAAGCCTTTAACCCCAATGTTCTAAACATTTTTGGAAAAATGGTTGACGGAAAAGTCAAAGGGGTAAAGGAATTTTATGAATCAAAGAGGAAAACTGATACACCGAGTAAAAATAACTCGGATGCACCCAAGACTGGTCAGGCTTGGGTGTCACCATTCTTTGTATGAAATCCTGACTTGCCGGAGTTCCTAGGTTAGTAAGTGTGGAGCAGGTATCGGCATTTTTCTTGAGAAATTCACTTTGGTGATATTTCGACTTTCAAAAGAATAATCAGGGACATTAAGTTGTACTTGATTTATCTTTTCTTCAAGTGACTGAGTTGTGAAAATCGGGAAATGTTAAATTCCTACATGTGGTTGAAGAAAACAAGGTGATGAATCCCCATGTTTGTAAAAATGACACACAAAACTTATTTTCCGGAAAAACCATTTTGATTAAAACAAACTTAAGTGTTTTGAAATCATAATGTGAAAATAGTTTGTTGTTAGGGGGAGTTCTGTTTGTTTTATGCCAAGTGAATGGCGAATTGAAGCGATTCGATATCATGTTGTCATGTTACTTGTACAGTTTGTTTTCAAATTTTCTCAGAAAATCAAAATTGAAACATATTTTGATTTTAGGGGGAGAAAATTTTTAAAAAAAATTAGAAAATTTGAAAATGCCAAAGAAATGAAATGTTAAATGTGATAAACGGTCTCACTAAAGATATGACGATAGGCTCAGCTAGACTAGTAGATTTGCGATAACGATACAAACTTAAATGAAAAAGCCTAGTTCTAGTGGGAAACATGGTTGAAAGCATAGTACTTAGTTTTGTCCTTCTTGATTGTGTGCCTGCTCGGTAATCGTTGATTGTCTTAGGACATAAAACCGGTTAAGTTTGTGAGTTTCCACAACTTTGCTGAAAAGTCACTGTGATTGTGCATTTCTTTTTGCAAAGATTTAAACTTGTTTTATTTCTTTATTTTGTTTAAGCATTAGACATCCTCTACGTATACGTGAGTATCGAACTAGATGTTAGTGCCTAAACGTTCTACTTTATTTTCTTTGTTGTTTCGTTTAAGCTTTGGATCACCTCTGCTTATACGGGAGTATCGAACTGGTGGTTAAAGCCTAAACAATTTCAACTTGTTTTTATTTCTTATTTTGTTTAAACATTGGACTTTCTCTGCGTATCGAAAGATCGACCTGATTGTTAATGTTTAAACATTCTGCGTTGTTTTCGCACATATCACAGTTGATGAAAGTTTAAAGGCATTACTCGAGTTAGTGTATTGCATGATGAAGGGATATGCTGAGATCGTGGGGTCCATAAGAATTTAGTGCAAAATTAATATACCCTAACGTATCGGTAAGCATTTAGAAAGTTTTTAGATTGAGTTTAAGAGGACAACTATATCGTCAATCTATGTGAATTGTTTAGAACTTAAAGTGTTTAAAGCTCAACGGTGCTTGTGATTTGTCAAAAACTGATATGATCCTCTTACACAGACTCACAAAAATATTGTCTGTAAATATTTCTTTACTGCTTTTCATTAAAACAAAACCCAAAAAGAATGTGCTTTAGCTTAAAATTTTGAAAAATCCAAAAAGATTTTATTTCATTTTATTTTCGACAACTGATGTTGAAAAGCTGATTTCCAAAATTCCAAGTGCTAAACATGATGAACGATAGTGGGTTGGGAGAGTTTGTTTGTGATGAGAAATGATTTTGAAACTTGAATTTCAAAATGAAAATTTAAAAAAATCGATAAGTTGGATAATCACGGTCATTAATTTGAACTTGATCATCTGTGAGGGTTACTGATTTTGATCATGCTAAAAAGTCAAATATGATTATAGACATTTATATGTTTAGAAAACTCTTACTAGTCAAATCTGAACGTTTGAATAATGATAAGATTTGACAGGAAGCTAAATTGAAAGGGGAGCAAGATTAAACGTCAAATCTTAGAAATTCAGGGCATCATTCAAGGGGAGACTGTGGTTTCACTTGAAGATGTTATCCAAGGCAGTTCAAGACTAAACATCACAGACTTCTAGCTATGTCCAAGGGGGATATTGTTAGTGCATTATGTGTGTGGCCATAGATAGAAATCTAACTGTACATGTAAAGTCTAGTGTCTTGAGTCTGTAAAATACCGGACAGAGGTTTTGCTAGGTTTCACTAGGTATCGTTAGGCAATGTCAGGTCAGTATACGGTACGGCACGATGTGAAGAAAGTGAGCAAGATCCAAATGATGTCATCATTATGCAATGATGACATCATATACAATATCATATGCACATGTGATTTCATACGTAATAGCATGCACGCATGGATTTTGATTTCACACGAAATTGGAAGGTCACATTCATACGAAATCATTCAACTATATATATCTCAACTCATTTCGCACGGAGCGAGCAATAAGAGAACTAATTTTGTACGGAATACAAGTTCTTCAAGTTCATCAGATCTTCATCAAGAACACCTCCGATTACGTCATGTTGATTAGATTTTGAGTGTTCTTTGTAGAGATCGAGTCGAAACTCTGTCCGGTTTTCGTTGATACGTAATAAATCGTTGCTTAATTACGTTTTCGCGCACGATTACGGTTCGATTTAACTGATTTCGCACGTTAAATCGAATCCACCGCAGATCTAGTGATCGTTTACGATCCGGTCCGGTACTCACACTGACTTTATCTTCTTTCCATCTCATCACTTGATTCTTAGACCCATAATCAGCTGCAATTAGTTCCTCTTTCATTCTCTTCAGCTCCAATGTCTTTTCAGGTACATTCTTTTTGTACTTTGACCAATCAGGAGAAGTGTGTTTGACCTTATTCTTGATCATTTCTTGAATCCTGGCTGCTTCACTTTCAAACTCAGGAATGGTCCACTCTTTGTACATATGTTTTTCCTCCTTATACTTCTTAGAAGCCATGATGTTTTCAATGTAGTCTTTTCTTAGAGTTTCATCTGCTCTTTCTGAGATTTGCTGACAAACATTCTTTGCAAACTGCTCTAATGATCTGACTTGAGTGAATAGAAATTGGTAACGCCTTTGAATTTCTTTGTCTGTTTTTCCTTGAGAGTTTCTTTTGGAAATATCCTCTGCCTGTTGAGCCTTAACTTTTAAGTACTCTTCAATGTTGTTATGTGACAACTGTCAAATTTGCGTGCATCCGTACACTTAATTAACTATGATTAGTGCCTAATGAATGTGCCGATTTACAATTTATGACTTGAATTGCGTTCGGATTTCTGCATCATATTTACATGTGCATCACATTTCATGCTGTCACATCATTTTTACATACAAACTTTAGTGACATAAACGATGCACAAAGCACAACTAGCACAGTTAGCGGATAACTCAGAAAATGCTGACGATGTTCGGTACATACACAGACAGTGTTTTGAGACCCAGTATGGGCAAGAGACAAGGTACTACACTAGTATGGTGTGTAAGGAAGTAAGGACCTTAAAACTGCGTCACTAGGTGATAGTTTAAGTGCCGGAAAGTGCCTAAAACCCATTAAAAGTGCAGAATTCTGCATATTTCAGCAAAATTCAGCTTTTTAACAAGCTAGTAATATGCAAAAATATGGTAAAATGGTCATGTATGCTTTCCTAAGTGTCGGGAATTAAAAGTGTCACAAAAGGGTACTTAAAGAACACTAAACGGAATAACTTGACACTTTAACGAACCGGTATCTAACCGAACAACCGGACATTACCCGGAACACCAAAATATTGCTAGAAGCATTGTTTTATTATTTCTTGGCTAGTTACGATCCCTGAACACCCTAACATACTACATAATGCATCCTACACTTTAAACACTAGACTTTACACTTAACCTCCAACCAATTAACCTATTTACCATCAAAGTTACACAATACCCCCCCCCCCCATTATGGTGGACGGTCATGAGATGGCCCCACCGATGATCTTGCTTGATCCTACAAGATATTATGTGATCTCCTTTGATTTCATTAGATCTTATAAGATCTATGGAAGATCATGTTGTGTACTATAAGTAACCATCTCCATCATCATCTTCCACACTTAACATCACCACCTCCCTCCTTCCCCTTGCCCTCTTCTCGGCCGTGAGTAGCCACCACCACCACCATCACTTTCATTTTGCTTCCATCTATTCAAAGCTTATCTCAAGGTGTAAGAAGGTGATTTACGAAGCTTGGAACTCTTGGATCTTGAAGGACCTCTTTGGGTTGCTATTATCCTTCACTTTTGTCATCACCATCTTCAAGTGTTCATCCCTAGCTTAGAGCTAGTAGTAAGATCCTTTCAACCCTTTGTTACTTCTATTTTAGTTGGTTAAAAGATATATTATGTTGAAAATCACAAGAACACTAAAAGACGTGAACATGAATCATAAACATAAAGCTTATGTATGATGAAATCTTGGTGAAATAATGTTGTTTAGTATATGTATGATACTTGTTTGTTGTTCTCTTGAGAATATGATGTTGATCATCACATAGAGCTTGCTAGATTGTGATTAAACACATGATCTGGCAAGTGAGAGGATGATTATGTGACAACATAAGATAAGCATCTTCTTGTGTAAACATGAACTTGATGAATAAAATGATTTCTTGAAAAATAATAAACGAAGTGAGTTAATAATCTTGTGGGTCCAAGATTTACAAATGATTTTCCAAGAAAACCAAGTTCAAAATATGATTTCTAATAGATCATGGTTTCTACTTAAACCTACACTATTTTAGTGGAAAAACAAGTGTATAAACACTTATGAAACAAGAAGATCTAATGAATAAACATTTTTGTAGAATATGTTTACAAGTGGTAAACACCTAGTTTCCTTAAGAATGAAATTTTTAAAGGAATAAACACACTTTAAAGGGTAACTAAACTCACTAAACACTTTACCAAGTTACTACAAGTTTTTGTGAAAAGATCAAGTTCACATTGTTATGTAAAATGTATAGTTTTTGCTCTTGGTAAGTATAAGTTGTTTAAAGTTTGATTGTTGATTGTTGTGATGATTTTTAAAAGAAAATGATATGCTTTAATAAGCATGGACACCTCCATTTTTAGGGGAAACTATGGCAAAATTTTCTAAAAATACAAACACTTAGAAAAATATTTGCTAAACAATTATTTACAAGTGAGTTTTAACTATGGGTTTCAATACAAACATTGCCATAGATTTTGTTACAAACATACAAGTATTGGAGGTTGGTTTTTGTAAACAAAAATAACTAAATATGTATTTGGAGAATATATATTTAGAAGACACATTGTGTGTGATTAATTGTGAAATAGTTATATTATTTTAGGGTAAAATAATATAACCTAACAAAGTACCATGGAATTTACTATCCAAAATATTACCAAAAATCACAAGGAATAAATATATAAGTTACACACATAATATTGTGGAACCGAACGATAGAATGTAACTTACAAATATTCCGGAAAATATATTTATGAGTATATTTTTGGTAAATATTATTTTGGATACAAAAGAAATGAAAATGTGATTTTTATTATTATTACAAAGTATATCATATTTTCGAAAAGGAGAAAATATATTGTTTTTGAGAAGTAAAAATATATTTTCCTAGAGTTTTTAGAAGATGTATGATTTTTGGGAAAAATATATGTTTTCTTGAATAGACTTGAAATACATTTGGGATAAAATAAGTTTATATATATTTTCTAAGTGAGACTTGAAATATATTTTTTTGGAGATATATATTGGATATTTATTAAAAAAATACGTACACACCGGAATACGACGCCAATACATGGCAAGATATACAAATACAAGAATACGAATATACATGTATGAGATACCCCCATCCTTGGGAAGGAAATACGAGTATAAATACTTGAGAAGTATTGTTACGAAATATTGTTTAACAATTATTCCGAAACTAAATAAATATAATTTAAGTTAAAATAATTATTATTTTAACAAATAATTATATAACTTGGAATAATGATGAAGACACTTGGAAACGTAACTCAAATGCACTAATTAATACTAAGTCAAGGCACGACCGCTCGTCTAATAAGACCATAGTACATTGTAGGTAGTCGTGTACACCAGAGGACACTTTGAGTTACAGGCGGATTCAAGGAACGCAAAACAGTGAGTTCATGTCCCCCCCCCCCTTTTTTTCTTTAAACTGTTTTGTTTGTTTACTTCGGGGGTGAAATACATGTTACAAAAGGATTACTTAAAATACAATTGGTATGGTTAGCCTAGGAAAGACCCATAGATCATGTGAATGGGTAGGCAGATACTTGAGACCATTAATCCTCGTATAAGGACCGAGGGACAGGAGTGATAGATCTATTTGGGTGTTGCGAGCCCCATCCATGAGTCCGCCGAATGGGCCATGAGGTGACTATGTCTTACAGCCGGAAGCCTGGTACAAAGTCTGCTAGGTTTGAGTCTTCCTGCACCATGTCACGTATATTAATGTATTAGCTACACATTAATTGATATGTTTCCTTGTTGCTTTCATACCGGGACTTATCAACTTACATACATACTTACAACGATTTCAAAGGTTTATACATACACTCAAACGAACACATGAACTCGTTCAACTTTTGTTGATGTTTTCAAACTACATGTATTTCAGGGAATTTGTAAGTGGATCTGGCGGGTGTTGGAAGTTTTTATGCTGCGTTAAGAATAAAGATGTCATCCATGGTCTTTGGGTTTGGTCAGTGTGTCTTATTCCTGGACGAGACACGTCTTTCAAACCTTGGTGTTATTCAATATCTTTGACGAGTCCTTAATGAACTCATACACAATTTGTGCGGTTTGTAAAACTTGAATTTGAAGTCTAGATTTTTAAAACAATGTTGTTATGTTTTGAACTTATTTAATGGATGACAAACTTATGGTTTTATCATATAGTTGATGTTATGATTGAATGCAATGATATTAAGAAAGTCACACCTTAATCACGCTTCCGCAAAAGTCAGGGTGGGACAGCTTGGTATCAGAGCTTCGATCGTAGCAAACTAGGATTCTTTCTCGAGTCTAGACTACGATCATTAGGGCTCTCACGAAAACGTTTTTTACGAACATGTTTTACAAATAAAAGACACAAAATACATTTCAAAGAATTCATTTATATTTTCAGTCTGAGAGACTGGGGAGTTAGTCCGAGGGACTAGCTGGGTAATTCAGTCTGGGAGACTGGGGAGTTAGTCTGAGAGACTAGCTGGGTATTCAGTCTGAGAGACTAGAGAGTTAGTCTGAGAGACTAGCTGGGTAGTGCAGTCTGAGAGACTAGGTAGTCTGAGAGACTAGTTGGGGCAGTCTGAGAGACTGGGAGGTTTACCCTGAGAGGCTGGGTAATTCAGTTTGGGAAACTGGGAGGTTTAGCCTGAGAGGCTTGGTAATTCAGTTTGGGAAACTGGGTAGTTTAGTCTGAGAGACTGGGTAGTTTAGTCTGAGAGACTGGGTAATTCAGTTTGGGGAACTAAGAAGTTTAGTCTGAAAGACTAGGGAGTTCAGTCTGAGAGACTGGGTGTTTCAGTCTAAGAGACTGGGTGTTTTAGTCTGAGAGACTGGGTGTTTCAGTCTGAGAGACTAGGTGTTTAGTCTGGGAGACTGGTTGGTTAGTCTGGGAGACTTGGTGAGTTAGTCTGGGAGACTAGGAAGGATAGAAAGTTTCACGAATAATAATGTGAATACATGATTACATGATGAATTGTCTTTGTTTGCATACACTAATTGTTAGTGATTACTACGGATATACATGCTATGACTATTTTGTACCGGCACACATGTTACTTTATTTAGAAAGCGAGTTATCAGACACTGATAACCCTATGGCCACTGCCCCAGATAATGAGATTGCACCTGCACCGGAGATGTTTACGTCAGGCACTGAGAGTGACCCTGACATGCTTACCAAGGGCGAGGACGAATTTCAACCGTTCGCGCTACCAGACTTTGGTGACGATTTACCCTTGCTGATGGCTTCCTTGACGAGGATCTTTTGTCATCCTAGTTTAAGTCCATGACCACCTCATCACTGGTCATCCCGATAGGGAGCACACCATGGCCCCGATCCTCGATAATGCGTCTCTCGTGGACATTCCTTTCGAAGGTGGGCTACTCGACGAGTAGTTGATGATGACGTTGACATGTTTATTGATGGTCCTCCTGATGATGCCCATGATATTGAAAAATTAGACGAGAACGTTGTTACTAGTTTCACTTCTTGAGACCCCTGTTATCAAGCTATCCTCTGATCTAGTATACACTTGATTTCAGACTCCTTTGAGTCTGCGACATTTTCAACTTTACAGACGATCAGGTGACCGCTTTTTTTGCTATTGATTTGGACGACGACACCGCTATGACTGCTGCACTATCACCTGCTTGAAATCCCACACCTTCAAACGACCCAGCTGCTCCTGAGACAGCTCCAGTTCCTTTTGGGACAGCTTAATCTTGCACCTACTGGTCCTGCACCCTTGCTTGATCATGACCCTGTTCTTTTGATCTACCAGGCATTGCACCCCTTATACCTGACCTAGTACCTGCACCTGATGATCTCCTCATTGGTTGAGACGTTTGTTCCTACACCTGCACCCACTAATGTTGCTCCTTTGGAAACCAACGTCCATTGCGCCGACATGACTACCGCTTTCTTTCAGGACAAACCCGCACCCCTGAAAAGTACTCCAGGTCAGCACCCGCATGACGATCCTTTTGCTACAGCAGCACTTTCCCTGACCTCACAAGCCGCACCGTTTGCTACTTTCACCCTTACACCGTTGGACGAGCCATGTCTGTCACACCCCTTTCTGCGGCGGAAGCACGAGGTGTGATCATGAAAGGTTCTCATTGCATACGAAAGGTAAACATGCTATATGCTCGTAAAAACATCAAATACCATAATTTGAAAACATAAGTTTAGCGTTTACATCGCTAGATAGCATAAAACATTGTCTTAAAAGTTTACATCTTTAATCAAAGATAAACATAAGCGACATCCAAGAGCATAAGCAAGACCGAGCGCACATCCATCCTAGTTACCTGAAATACATGCGAGTTTTGGAAAAACGTCAACAATATGTTGGTGTGAATTCATGCAGTTTTTGTATTTCACGTTTGTATACTTTGTATGAAAACATAGTTTGTATCATGAATAAATCAAGTTTTCATATATGAATTAAGTTTCATGTGTACACCACGTACTCATGTATATTTTAAGTTTTTCTTGAGTACCCCACGTACTTCAAGTATAAATCAAGTTTTCTTGAGTACCCCACGTACTTCAAGTATAAATCAAGTTTTCTTGAGTACCCCACGTACTTCAAGTATAAATCAAGTTTTCTTGAGTACCCCAGGTACTTCAAGTGTAAATCAAGTTTTAGTATGGTATGAATTTTATGTAATTAAAGTATTCCTGTAAGTATCAGGATTTGTTAATGGGTTGCAAGGCCATTAACATGTGACACGACATAGGAAGTCACCAAACCTTAGGCATTTCTAGTTGGCATATTCTGAGACACAAAAGCACTCCTCGATTCTCGCCCTCACCGAGAGTGTGGCTGCCCGGCACCCATTAGATCTAACCTTTTGTTCTGCGGTCTAGGTATATTGTGGACTAATGGTGCTTATGTACCCTATTCGTGACACGATTTCTTGTATCATTTCTCATAACGCATCCTACTTGGTTCTTGTCCTCACCAAGCGCGTTTCTTGTTATCATACCATTTATAAACATTATAACATTTGTACATGTATTTCACCCCCGAAGTTATAAAACTGAAAACAGTTAAAAGAAAAGGGGGAGCATGAACTCACAACTTTGCGTTCCTTGCGTCGTAAACTTCACCGGATTTGCTTAAATAACATCGTAACCTATACGCGTTTTCTTAACGTTAGTCACTAGACTTGTGTCGCACAAGTACAGTCACTCTCTTTTGTGTATATATTCTTGTGTTAAAAATATTTTATATTTTTAACTAAGTATCTTACTTATATTATTTTCTCAAAAATTAATATAAGTATCTCGTGTTTTGCACTTTGCACCCGAATTATGTATTTTGTCTAAATAGGTTGCATGTGTATTTTTTTTTTTTTTTTTTTTTGTATTTTTACTCCTTACGAGTATCTCCAAGTTATATTATTTTTACTTTAAAAATAATATATACCTAGTTCACAAAATAATCACATAATCACACAAGCGATAAATATATATTCTAAATATATATTTAACAAGTTTTATTTATGAAAATCCACCTCCGGTATTTGGTATCTTGTACTAAAATCATGGCAAAGTTTATATTCTGAAAACAAGTCAAAATATATTTATAACACTTGTCACAAATATATTTTCTAAGTGTCATTTTCTGGAAAAATTTCGCCAAAGTTTCCTCTGTAACTGGAGGTGGCCACGCTTACTAGCGTATCATTTTCTTTTAAAAATTCAACCAATTAATTTTTCCATCATCAACAAACAACATTCAAACCTGTCAAAAGTATACATAAATCGCAAACACACGAACTTGCAAGTTGTGTAAAAATACGTAGTAACTTTCCAATATTTTTAGTAGATCTCGTTATCTTTAAAAATAACTTTGTTTTCTCAAAAACTTTACTTTTAAGGAATTTGAAGTTTTACAACTTCTAGTCGAAATCTACGAAAATATTTCTTTGTTAAATCTTTTGTTACACAAGTGTTTTACACACTTGTTTAGTCACTAAAATACTTTTAGTTTATGAAAGACTCGTCTTTTAAAACATGATTTGCATTTTACACTTGGTTCTTCGAAAATACCACTCATAGATCTATAGATCTACTAGTTTTGAACTCCATTTCACAAGAAAAACCACTTTTACACAAGTTCATGTTCACAAGTAGTAGAGTTCATCATCTTACCATTTTTACACTTTACATAACACTAGTTCATGTTTCATGACCTAGTCCGGTTAGATGACTAAATATTTCTACTACTAGCATCAAACAACATAAATTAATCATAACAAAACAAGTTTCATAAGTTTTACACTACTAGTTTCTTTTTATCCATCAATTTTATCATTCTTATAAGACTTTTAATTTTGATCTCTAGTGTTCATAATTTTTATCCGTTAAATCTCTTATTAACCACGTTAAATATGAACAAGAGAATGTTTAGAGACACTTACTACTAGCTCGAGGCTAGGGAAGAAACTACACGAAAAATGGGTGGTTAATAGCGTCGTAGAGAGGTCCTTGTGATTCCGTAAGCACCGGGTCTCCTTGAATGAACTCTAATATACTAGTAAGTATGTGGTTTAGCAAGATTGAAACTTGCAAGTGATGGTGGGGGTTGTTGTGATCTTGGCCGATTGTAAAGGAGAGGGAGAGATGAGAGCACGTTGGTTAAGTGGTTAAGAGAATGAAAGTCTTGATCTTAAGGTCTTATTTAAAAACCATCCAACCTCTTTACACATAATGTAATATGTTATCTTGATATGAGGCACAAGCTAATAAAATAATCAAATGTGCAAGAATGGTGTCCCCTATGGGGAACCGTTTGGTTGCAAGGGGGGTGAGTAATTAGTTGGTTTTCAACTAATAGTTAGTGCTCTAGTTTGTTAGTTTAGAGATTTAAATTAGTTATTAGTGGGTTGTAATTTATGACGGGTGTTAGGGTACTCGGGGACCCTAACCGGCTCAGAAAAAGAAAAACAATATCATTGACAATATTTCTATGTTCCGGGTTAAGTCCGGTTGTTCGGTTATATACCGGTTCGTTAAAGTGCTAAATTGCACCTTTTAGTGTCTTTTAAGTACCCTTTTTGTATCCTTTCAATTCCCAACACTTGGGGAAGTATTTTGGATGATAAAACGAAATTTTTGCACAATATTTTAGTGCCAAAATGCTGATTATAGCTGAATTATATAAAATTCTGCACTTAAAGTGCGTTTCGGGTGCCTTTTAGTGCTTATTTTTGCTTTCGTATAGTATACATATTAAACCATTGTATGTACTCTTGGGTTTTAATGTATTCTTGTCGTTGGAACTACACCTAGGCCTCAGTTCTAATGTCTGACTGCCTTCTGCAGTTTTGTTGACACATTGTGTCTTACTGGTGAGTTTACTAATTTTTCTGACGCAACGCTCTCGTTTATGCATAAAGCAATATTTTGTAGTATACAACATGCTTGAATTCACTTGTTTCGTATGTGTTAAGACATTGATGACAATTAAACACATAATTGCAGTCATTAAATAATGATTAAAGTGTACGGAAATTACCGGTTGGGTGCCAGTTGTCAAAGTCTCCCCCCGTTAAAAGAATTTCGTCCTGAAATTCAGGCTGAGCTAACTCTCGCAGGAGTCTTCTTGAATAGGTGGGGATACTTTTCTTTAAACTTGTCTTCACATTCCCATGTGTACTCGGGTCCGTGCTTAGAGCTCCAACGTAGTTTGACAAGTTTTACGCTGCTCCTCCTGGTCTTGTTGACTTTCCAGTCGGTAACCTCAACGGGTTGTTCTGTAAATCGGAGGGCGTCATCAATATGCACTTCATCCATCGGGATGATCACGTTTTCTTGTGTTGGACTCTTCTTTAGGTTGGATACATGAAACGTATCATGTACTCCATTAAGTTCTTCCGGTAACTCCAAATTGTATGCCACGGTACCAATTCTTTTCAATATTCTGAATGGTCTGATGTATCGTGGATTCAGCTTTCCACGCTTTCCAAATCTGACTACGCCCTTCCATGGTGAGACTTTTAACAACACTTTGTCTCCCACCTCGAATTCTACTGATTTTCTTCTCGGATTAGCGTAGCTCTTTTGTCGATCTCGAGCCGCCTTAATGCGCTCTCGGATCTGCGCAATCTTGTCGGTTGTCTCTTGTACAGGTTCAGGACCAACCATACGTTCATCTCAAGTGTCTGCCCAACATAAGGGCGATCGGCATTTGTGGCCATACAGAGCTTCGAACGGCGCGACTTTTATGCTCGTATGATAACTGTTATTGCAGGAAAACTCAACTAAAGGTAGATGAGTATCCCAGCTGCCGCCTAGATCCATGACACATGCACGAAGCATATCTTCTAACGTTTGTATAGTCCGTTCGCTCTGGCCGTCTGTTTGCGGATGGAATGCCGTGCTTAGATCTAACTGAGATCCAAAGGCTTCCTGAAATGATTGCCAGATTCTGGAGACAAAGCGTCCATCTCTGTCTGAAATGATTGAGATTGGCACTCCATGACGTGCCACAATTTCTCTTAAGTATATTTTAGCAAGCTTTCCAGTGCTGTCATTTTCTCGGATTGGTAGGAAGTGCGCAGACTTCGTTAATCGATCAACTATTACCCATATCATATCGTGCCCTCTCGGGGTCCTGGGTAATTTCGTTATGAAGTCCATCGAGATTTGTTCCCACTTCCACACGGGAATCTCTGGTTGTTGTAGTAGGGCGAACGGTTTCTGATATTCTACCTTAACCTTGGCACAGGTTAGGCATTTTCCAACATAAACAGCAATGTCGCTTTTGAGTCTCGGCCACCAATAGTATTCTTTCAAGTCTTGATACATTTTATCCGATCCTGGATGGATCGAATATCTCGATTTGTGGGCTTCATCAAGGATGACTTCTCGTATGCCACCATAGAGTGGAACCCAAATACGCTTCTTGAAGTATAAGGCTCCCTCTTCATTTGGCACCATGTATTTCAGCATACCCCATAGGTATTCAGCTTTACGGTTCTCTCCTTTAAGAGCTTCTTGTTGTGCATCACGAATGCGTGCAGTGAGGTTCGTTCGAATGGTCATTTCTAACGCTCGAACCCTTAGGGTCTTAACCCTTTCTTTTCGGCTCAACGTGTCCGCTACAACGTTTGCCTTTCCAGGATGGTACTTGATCTCACAGTCGTAATCATTCAGCAACTCGACCCATCGCCGCTGGCGCATATTCAATTCCTTCTGATCAAATATGTGTTGTAAGCTTTTGTGATTTATGAAAATTGTACATCGAGTACCATATAAATAATGCCGCCAGATCTTCAAGGCGAATACCACTGCGCCCAGTTCCAGGTCATGAGTGGTATAGTTTCTCTCATGAACCTTCAATTGTCTTGAAGCGTAAGCGATGACTTTTTGGCGCTGCATGAGCACGCAACCCAAGCCTTGTCGTGAGGCGTCGCAGTATACCATGAAGTCTTCAGTGCCTTCGGGTAAGGATAGTATCGGTGCATCGCATAGCTTGTTCTTGAGTAACTGGAAGGCTTCTTCTTGTTTAACACCCCAGTCGTACTTCTTGTCTTTCTGCGTAAGGGTCGTTAGCGATTGAGCTATTTTTGAGAAATTCTCAATAAACCGTCGATAATAGCCTGCTAATCCCAAAAATTGACGAACTTCAGTTGGGGTTTTGGGGGCTTCCCAATTCTTTATTGCTTCAATCTTGGACGAATCTACATGAATGCCCTTCTCGTTCACAACGTGACCAAGAAATTGTACTTTGCGAATCCGGAATTCGCGTTTCGAGAACTTTGCATAAAGCTTCTCTTTCTTCAGTAGTTCCAAGATGGTTCTGAGATGTTGCTCGTGCTATTCTTGTTCGCGAGTAAATCAGGATATCATCGATAAATACAATCATGAATTCATCGAGATATGGTTTGCATACGCGGTTCATCAGATCCATAAAGACCGCTGGTGCATTCGTCAGCTCGAATGGCATCACAAGAAATTCGTAGTGCCCATAGCATGTTCCGAGTGCAGTCTTTGGTACGCTTTCCTCTTGGATTCTCAGCTGGTGGTATCCAGATCGAAGGTCGATCTTGGAATAGTAGCTTGATCCTTGCAGTTGATCAAATAAGTCATCAATCCTCGGTAGCGGGTACCGATTCTTGATAGTGAGCTTGTTCAGTTCCCTGTAATCGATACACATCCGTAGAGTTCCATCCTTCTTCTTCACGAATAATACCGGAGTTCCCCAGGGTGAGAAGCTTGGCCTTATGAATCCTTTATCCAACAACTCCTGATGTTGTGTGGACAATTCTTGCATTTCGGATGGTGCAAGTCGATAGGGTGCCTTGGCTACAGGAGCGGCTCCTGGAACCAAGTCTATACGGAATTCGACTTGTCGTTGTGGAGGTAGTCCTG
Source organism: Helianthus tuberosus (assembly GCA_030545235.1). Classification (NCBI taxonomy): domain Eukaryota; kingdom Viridiplantae; phylum Streptophyta; class Magnoliopsida; order Asterales; family Asteraceae; genus Helianthus; species Helianthus tuberosus. The sequence goes on along the minus strand of CM060366.1, from coordinate 174,891,390 downwards.
GCAGATCTTCGGGAAAAACGTCAGGGAATTCCTTCACCACAGGAATGTCTTCGAGTTTCGGCTCCTCAGCCTTCTTGTCTATAACGTGTGCTAGGAAAGCGACACATCCTTTCCTTAAGCACTTCTGTGCCTTCATACAACTGATGATTCGAAGAGGTGCATCTCGCTTTTCTCCATGTACGATGAGAGTTTCATCATTCGCCGAAGGGATGCGAATGATTTTCTCATGACATACAACTTCAGCTTTGTCCTTGGACAACCAGTCCATTCCGACTACTACATCGAAGCTACCCAATTGAATAGGTAAGAGGTCGATGCTAAATCTTCATTCACCAAGTTCTAGTGTGCAACCTCTAACGACTTCGCCTGATTCAACAAGTTTACCATTGGCTAGTTCTATGGAACAAGGAATTTCTAATCTACTAGATTCTATTCCAAGCATGCGTCTAAATTCCACAGACATGCAGCTAAATCGGCGCCAGTGTCAAATAATATGGATGCAAAGTGATTGTTAATGAGAAACGTAACGGTGACCACATTAGGGTTCTCGCGTGCTTTCCTTGCCCCAATCACAAACGCTCGAGTCTGAACGTTGTTTCCCCTTGGGCAATTTTTCTTGAGATGATCCATGCTTCCACAACCAAAGCATCCCTGGCTTTGCCCAGCTCCATGGCCATTCCGGTTACCATAGTCACTACCATTCTTTCCTTTTCCCCAACAGTTTTCTGCTTGGTGACCCAATCTACCACATTTGTCGCACCTTGGAATGCGACAAGCTCCTTCATGATGAAACTTACATTTTTGGCATTTAGGCTTGGAGCCTTGGTATGCCTTGGTTGTAAGGTTCTTCGCCTCCTGAGACGGGTTAGCGTCACGCTTCTTGTTGTTGAAACCTTTGTTGTTACGAGTTGCTTGATTCAGATTCCAATGCTTCCTCTTCTTGTCACCGGATGACTCAGCATGTGTCTCGGTCTTCTCTGTTGGGTTCAGTGATAACTTCTTCATACGAACACAATCTTCAGTCAGGCTGACAGCCAGAGTTACAGCCTCGGTGATTGTTTGAGGTTTGGCCGAAGTTATCATGCCACGAAACTCTGGGGCCAGTCCCTAAATGTAGCGTTCAACACGCTTAAACGCAGGAGTCACCATGTAAGGAAGTACTCTAGACAGATCATGGAACCTTCGAGTATAACCATAAATGTCAGCACCTTCCATAGTCAAGTGCCAGAACTCCGTTTCCAGTCTTTGGAGTTCAGCACGAGAGCAATACTTCCCTCTCATTCTTTCCTTCAGTTCCTCCCAGGTTAGGCCATACGCGGCATCATCGACCAAATTTTGGGCTTGCAAGTTCCACCAAGTCAGAGCTTCATCGACAAACAATCCAGTAGCAAAAGTGACTTGCTGATCCGCGGTACACTTGCTCATGCGGATAGCAGCTTCAGTCTTCTCCGCCCAGCGTACAAATGCTACTGCACCTCCTGTACCGTCATAGTTCATCGGCTTGCAGTCGAGGAACTGCTTGAAAGTGCAGCCTGGAGCTGCATTGCCTTTAGATGAATCTCCGTTCCCATTACGTCCAGTGTTGCTTGGGCCGCCACTGTCTTGAGTTCGGTTTGCCTCGTACTGGGCGATAGCAGCGGAGATCCTTTCTTGCAGTAGAGCCTCCAGCTCTTCGGCAATTCTTGGCAGTGGGGGGAGGCGGAGGTTGGTCACGAGCGTTCACAGCTCTTCTGGGTGCCATGTTCTGAAGAACACAACCCAATAGGGTTAGACATTTGTTTGATATCGTCATACGAGACAGTAGTAGTATATATATATACACAAGTATATACCACATGAGTGACATCAAACAATTTTTACTCTAGCAGAGTACTTAGTAGGCTTGCACTGAGGGAATCTATACGTGGCAAGACTTGCTGTGGTTTCTGTGCACTAAATTCCATAATTAAGTATGCATCCATAATTACGTAACTCTTTGCACAGTCCGCACAATTCGTTTCATCCGCGTATTTCTTCCTTCAGATAGTCCATTGCTTTCAGGTAAAGTCACGTATACTTGTGACATTCTACTTCTAGTTTATGCTAATTATCACACATAATTGCAATTAACTATCAATCACAGACGAGTGCTACTCTCGTGCACCCTAAGTCTCGTAGTGTCTTTTCTAGACTCATGTGAACAGTTTCAGGTAGTGGATGTCGCGGGACGTTTTATGCAATGAAAACTCTTTGAAAATTGTTTTCGTGAAAGGATCCTAGAGATTGTAGACTAGACTCGAGAAGGAATCCTGGTTCACTACAATCGCAACTCTGATACCAATCTGTCACACCCCTTTCTGCGGCGGAAGCACGAGGTTTGATCATGAAAGGTTCTCATTGCATACGAAAGGTAAACATGCTATATGCTCGTAAAAACATCAAATACCATAATTTGAAAACATAAGTTTAGCGTTTACATCGCTAGATAGCATAAAACATTGTCTTAAAAGTTTACATCTTTAATCAAAGATAAACACAAGCGACATCCAAGAGCATAAGCAAGACCGCGCACACATCCATCCTAGTTACCTGAAATACATGCGAGTTTTGGAAAAACGTCAACAATATGTTGGTGTGAATTCATGCAGTTTTTGTATTTCACGTTTGTATACTTTGTATGAAAACATAGTTTGTATCATGAATAAATCAAGTTTTCATATATGAATTAAGTTTCATGTGTACACCACGTACTCATGTATATTTTAAGTTTTTCTTGAGTACCCCACGTACTTCAAGTATAAATCAAGTTTTCTTGAGTACCCCACGTACTTCAAGTATAAATCAAGTTTTCTTGAGTAGCCCACGTACTTCAAGTATAAATCAAGTTTTCTTGAGTACCCCACGTACTTCAAGTATAAATCAAGTTTTCTTGAGTACCCCACGTACTTCAAGTATAAATCAAGTTTTAGTATGGTATGAATTTTATGTAATTAAAGTATTCCTGTAAGTATCAGGATTAGTTAATGGGTTGCAAGGCCATTAACATGTGACACGACATAGGAAGTCACCAAACCTTAGGAATTTCTAGTTGGCATATTCTGAGACACAAAAGCACTCCTCGATTCTCGCCCTCACCGAGAGTGTGGCTGCCCGGCACCCTTAGATCTAACCTTTTGTTCTGCGGTCTAGGTATATTGTTGACTAATGGTGCTTATGTACCCTATTCGTGACACGATTTCTTGTATCATTTCTCATAACGCATCGTACTTGGTTCTCGTCCTCACCAAGCGCGTTTCTTGTTATCATACCATTTATAAACATTATAACATTTGTACATGTATTTCACCCCCGAAGTTATAAAACTGAAAACAGTTAAAAGAAAAGGGGGAGCATGAACTCACAACTTTGTGTTCCTTGCGTCGTAAACTTCACCGGATTTGCTTAAATAACATCGTAACCTATACGCGTTTTCTTAACGTTAGTCACTAGACTTGTGTCGCACAAGTACAGTCACTCTCTTTTGTGTATATATTCTTGTGTTAAAAATATTTTATATTTTTAACTAAGTATCTTACTTATATTATTTTCTCAAAAATTAATATAAGTATCTCGTGTTTTGCACTTTGCACCCGAATTATGTATTTTGTCTAAATAGGTTGCATGTGTATTTTTTTTTTTTTTTTTGTATTTTTACTCCTTACGAGTATCTCCAAGTTATATTATTTTTACTCTAAAAATAATATATACCTAGTTCACAAAATAATCACATAATCACACAAGTTTTATTTATGAAAATCCACCTCCGGTATTTAGTATCTTGTACTAAAATCATGGCGAAGTTTATATTCTGAAAACAAGTCAAAATATATTTATAACACTTGTCACAAAAATATTTTCTAAGTGTTATTTTCTGGAAAAATTTCGCCAGAGTTTCCTCTGTAACTGGAGGTGGCCACGCTTACTAGCGTATCATTTTCTTTTAAAAATTCAACCAATTAATTTTTCCATCATCAACAAACAACATTCAAACCTGTCAAAAGTATACATAAATCGTAAACACACGAACTTGCAAGTTGTGTAAAAATACGTAGTAACTTTCCAATATTTTTAGTAGATCTCGTTATCTTTAAAAATAACTTTGTTTTCTCAAAAACTTTACTTTTAAGGAATTTGAAGTTTTACAACTTCTAGTCGAAATCTACAAAAATATTTCTTTGTTAAATCTTTTGTTACACAAGTGTTTTACACACTTGTTTAGTCACTAAAATACTTTTAGTTTATGAAAGACTCGTCTTTTAAAACATGATTTGCATTTTACACTTGGTTCTTCGAAAATACCACTCGTAGATCTATAGATCTACTAGTTTTGAACTCCATTTTGACAAGAAAAACCACTTTTACACAAGTTCATGTTCACAAGTAGTAGAGTTCATCATCTTACCATTTTTACACTTTACATAACACTAGTTCATGTTTCATGACCTAGTCCGGTTAGATGACGAAATATTTCTACTACTAGCATCAAACAACATAAATTAATCATAACAAAACAAGTTTCATAAGTTTTACACTACTAGTTTCTTTTTATCCATCAATTTTATCATTCTTATAAGACTTTTAATTTTGATCTCTAGTGTTTATAATTTTTATCCGTTAAATCTCTTATTAACCACGTTAAATATGAACAAGAGAATGTTTAGAGACACTTACTACTAGCTCGAGGCTAGGGAAGAAACTAGATGAAAAATGGATGGTTAATAGCGTCGTAGAGAGGTCCTTGTGATTCCGTAAGCACCGGGTCTCCTTGAATGAACTCTAATATACTAGTAAGTATGTGGTTTAGCAAGATTGAAACTTGCAAGTGATGGTGGGGGTTGTTGTGATCTTGGCCGATTGTAAAGGAGAGGGAGAGATGAGAGCACGTTGGTTAAGTGGTTAAGAGAATGAAAGTCTTGATCTTAAGGTCTTATTTAAAAACCATCCAACCTCTTTACCCATAATGTAATATGTTATCTTGATATGAGGCACAAGCTAATAAAATAATCAAATGTGCAAGAATGGTGTTCCCTATGGGGAACCGTTTGGTTGCAAGGGGGGTGAGTAATTAGTTGGTTTTCAACTAATAGTTAGTGCTCTAGTTTGTTAGTTTAGAGATTTAAATTAGTTATTAGTGGGTTGTAATTTATGACGGGTGTTAGGGTACTCAGGGACCCTAACCGGCTCAGAAAAAGAAAAACAATGTCATTGACAATATTTCTATGTTCCGGGTTAAGTCCGGTTGTTCGGTTATATACCGGTTCGTTAAAGTGCTAAATTGCACCTTTTAGTGTCTTTTAAGTACCCTTTTTGTATCCTTTTAATTCCCAACACTTGGGGAAGTATTTTGGATGATAAAACAAAATTTTTGCACAATATTTTAGTGCCAAAATGCTGATTATAGCTGAATTATATAAAATTCTGCACTTAAAGTGCGTTTCAGGTGCTTTTTAGTGCTTATTTTTGCTTTCGTATAGTATACATATTAAACCCTTGTATGTACTCTTGGGTTTTAATGTATTCTTGTCGTTGGACCTACACCTAGGCCTCAGTTCTAATGTCTGACTGCCTTCTGCAGTTTTGTTGACACATTGTGTCCTACCGGTGAGTTTACTAATTTTTCTGAACCAACGCTCTCGTTTATGCATAAAGCAATATTTTGTAGTATACAACGTGCATGAATTCACTTGTTTTGTATGTGTTCAGACATTGCTGACAATTAAGCACATAATTGCAGTCATTAAATAATGATTAAAGTGTACGGAAATTACCGGTTGGGTGCCAGTTGTCACAATTTCGATGGTTCCTATAATACACTATGCTGATTTTAGACCCTTACCATCCCTCACATCATGGAGGCTATAGACAGAATGAATTGCTCCTGTCACATCGGCTACAGTATGAGATTATAAGTCGCAGAATGTTGGAGCTTGAGCGGACACCACGTCCTCCACCCTGCCTATTGCCAGTATACTTTGATCCTCCACGTTTATCAAAGATTCCTTTTTGCACTCTCACCTGCTGCTATTACACCTTTGCCAGGTTTTGATGCTCGTTTCTTTACTGTCGAGCGGCAGATCAGTTAATTAATTCGAAGTATATGCAAGCTCGAGGAGGAGTTCACGCACGTTAGCAGTTTACTTTTCTTTCCTCCTCCACCCCAGTCACCAGTACAGTTGGTTTCTGGATTATGCGGATTGCATTACAATTTGGTAAAGACACAAATGATAAGCCGGGATTGTGGAAACTTTTGGAGACCATTTCTGACTACGTAATTTTGATACACTGATATACTTATTGGACAAGGGTAGGGTGACCCTGTGTCCCTTTTGATGTGATACATTTTGTAAGACAAGGTAATTATGGTCGGAGAATAATGAGAGCCCAATCATCATTAAACATGCGACAATACTTTGTGGCCAATAATCAATGAAAGCTCAGTCGCTATGTCTTCACTAAGCACGTTGTTGATCTATATGTGTGTGCTATAATTACAATGCTACGTGCTTGCTTGTTATGCTCTCATTAAACATAATTCCCAAATTACTTGGTTATGCTATGATTATGCTATTGCTTGATGGGTTGATATGATAATCTATTATGTGTATGTACATATGTCCTCTAAACAACTATATGCACTCCCTGAACAAATAAGACCTGACCTAACCGATCTTCTTCTTAGAAGATGTCGATAAAAGGGAACATCGATACCAACAGCCCTCTGCCAGCGACAGCGGCAGAACTACAAGAGTGCATCTCACAGGCCATTTCACAGCACGAGGCCCTTTGCCCCGAACGCGGTGGAGGTACCTCAGGAAATAATCCACCCAACGGCTGCACCTACAAGCAGTTCTTGAACCACAAACCCCGAGAATTCGATGGTACTGGGGGTGCCATAGCTTTTGTGCGTTGGGTTGAGAAGACGGATTACGTTTTGCGATTAAGTAAATGTGCCCCCGAACATCAGGTCACGTACATAGCTGGACTATTTCTAGATGGGGCTCTGTCATGGTGGAACCTTCAGGTTCAGACAATGGGCGAGACTGCTGCATATGATTTGACGTGAGATGAACTGAAAGAACTGATGCGTAAGAGATATTGCTCGAGGGCGGAAGTCCAGAAGTTGGAGACTAAACTGTGGAACTTGAAAATGGAAGGTTCCAAGATAACTGAGTATGTACAGAGATTTCACGATTTATCACAAGTTGTTTCACGTCTGGTGGAACCAGAGTTTAAGAGAATCGAACGCTTCATTGGGGGATTGGCACCTCAGATTCTAAGCCTGGTGACAACATCGAAACCCTCGACGATCACCGATTCTATCAACTTAAGTGTGGCGCTCACTGAAGAAGCGATTAGACTAGGAAAATTTTCCACTTCGGAAGAGAAAATGGAGACTCCTGTAGAGCCATCTGGAGACATCAAGAGAAAGCTCGCAAATTTCAAGAAGGTTACTCGGGCGAGTAACAAGAAGAAGGCCAAAAAGGGAAAAGACTACATGGGTATCCTTCCTAAGTGCGACAATTGTTTACGTTATCATGTCGGACGATGTAAATATGGAAAATGTGATAACTGTGGCAAGAGGGGGCATCCTAAAGAAACTTGTAGGCAAGATACTGAACGTAGTAACGGAGGCGAAGATGGTAGCGAGAATCACGAAGGAAACAACGACAATGACAATTATCAAGGCAGAATGAGCGACAGACAGAAACGTGCTCAAGGTTGTTTTAACTGTGGAAGCAAAAAGCATTTCAGAAAATATTGCCCTAAAAACAATCAGGCACAAGGATTAAAGCTCAACACCGGAGCTAGGGAGACACGCCAGGAATTCAAGCATGGATACGGTACGCCCCATATTACTCAACGTTATGCATCTGTGTTGCTAGATACTGTTGCAAATATTAAGCTTCGCATCTCTAGAGTTTGAGAGTATACTTGGTTTAGTAGCAAGTAAGCTAGATAACCCGCACTCGATAGAGCTAGCTAATGGGAAGCTAGTGGAAGTCAACGAAGTAATTGGAATCAGCAAGATATAACCCGGAGAGCGTGAATTTACGCTTGATCTACTGCCAGTTGAGTTGGAAAGCTTCGACGAAGTAACCTGGATGGATTGGTGAACGAACGATTGAGCGGGGATTGATATCCGCATCCTGATGGCAAATGAAGGAACGATCATGACTCACGAAGCAGGATACGCCTCTACAAATTACTGGTTGCTTGAAGGCAGAAAAATTGTTGCGTAAAGGATGGGTAGTTTTCTTGGCTCATGTCGGGGACAAGGGAGCAGAAGAACCAAAACTCGAAGATATTCCTGTGATAAGGAAATATCCTGAAGTCTTCCCCGAAGGCTTGCCAGAATCATCTCCTCAACGACAAGTCGAATTTCGCATTGATTTGATTCCAGGCGCCGTGCCTGCAGTCAATGCACCTTAGCGACTTACACCTTCGAAGATGCAAGGATTGTCAGTGTAACCTCAGTGGTTGATAGAGAAGGAAGATAACAGACCAAGATTCCCATTTTGGGTAACCCCAGTTCTGCTCGTCAAGAAGAAGGACGATGATTTTCAGATGAGCATCGACTACCAGGAGGCGAACTAGCTAACCAACAAGAGTCGATAACTCTTGCTAAGGATCAACGAATTTCTTACTTAACTAACTGTGAGGATCCAACTACTATTACACGACTGATCGATGATCAAGTGTCATTAGCTGAGATGGTGTTTCCTACACGATGTGGGACAATACCTTGTTTTAAACGTACACAGAAATGGTGTTTCCTACACGATGCACAGAACAATTTTACACCGAATACGAAACTCTAAGAATCTAGGAAACATGTACTTAGGGTCTTTGGGAAACATGGACCAAACTCGTAAAAGTTGGTTAGGAACCACATTTGTTAACTCAAGCAAACACCATTATCCTGACATATATGCCATTTCAGTTAACCAAAGAGAAAGTACTTAAATTTATTTTGTTGAAGTCCTCACTTTTGCTTCTAGCGAGTAGATGTTTGCATCTTTACTCCCCTTAATGGTAGTTGCATCGCGTTAATTTTCTTCGCTGAGAGCGAACACACACATTAGCTTCGATACTTGGTCATTTCTGCATTTTAGCAAATACTCATTGCTTCAGTACTCGGAAACTTATATGTCACACGTGCACCATTTGCTATGCATGTGGTTTCATTTCGAATAAACACTTCATTGAAATTCAAATATTACTGATTTATGATTCGAATGACCTACCTTATTATAATTGTTGGCTCTTTTGTTACCAAGTCAACACACTTTCTTGAGACTTCTCTTCTTTCAAGTTACACTCATGGTTTATCTTCGTAACCATGCTGAGATTCCAATGTTGATACATACGTTTATTGTCGGATTACGCTAAAACCAAGTTCAATTGCTTGAACTTATCCATTTTGCATATTCAGTTTAAGACGTCATATGATGTATTGAGAGCATCATATTCAAGTATTTTTGCAAAGATTCTTCCATTTCGAGTCGTAGTAGACTTGGTTGGCCTACGGGTCCACTAAATCGTTTGTTGGTCTCAATACCTTGCAATGATACTTTCATATAATTGAAGCTTGCGCTAATTTGGTTACGCACCCTATACACGGATTTAATTGTCTAATTATTTGTTCTAAATCCGTTTTGGTTATCACAATTAATGCGGTCTCAACACAATTGTGTGTTAAGGCAATGGTACATAGATTCATTTCATATCACAATGAACCTCCTAACGATTCTTTCAGTGTCAATCGAATGCCTTACGGTACTTAATACTTTTCATCCTCGATCAAAAACAGTGGCTTTTTGATGTTCCATATCCAACTGAAAACTCTATGACATTGTGTAAATCAAATCTTCAGACTTGTCTCAGTAAACTTTCATTTGACTTCAAACAGGGTGAACTCGTTCAGTCACCACTATTATTGAATTATGTCATTACGACACCTTGAGGTGTCATTACAAACTTGTAGCTTGTGCTAATCATGGTCAACCGTTTCACATGAAACTACGCATACTTTTGTTTGACCTATCATTTAAACATTCCTAATGCAACTACGAATTAAGACAATGATACACCAGATTCGCTTGTATTTCATTCGGCGTATTTTCGCAATTCAAGAATGTCAACACACTAAACCTTACCATTCATCTATTCGGAAGACAGATCATTTTTATGTTACTATCGCATTTGAGTTGTTGATTTTGAATTCATATAGCGGATGCTATGGTTTGTGAAAACTTGTTTGCTTATTGTGACCGATTGTTTGAGAATCCGTCGGTCGAAACTCCTTTATTGTACCCCTGTTAACTAAGTAACACTAGATTCTACATCTCGTGTCCTTTGAAATCATATGCTATAAGCACATATCTTTTAACCATTGGATTCGTGTTGTTGTAATATATTCTTGGATTCATCTGATGTGAATAAGGTTTGATTCGGTTTTGTGATTACCTACCTCAATATTATCCATATACATACACGCATAATGTTGTGACAACCGGTAATTTACGCCTTTAATTACGTGATTAACATGTGATTAACGCGATAATGAATAATGTTTACGATGCAAATTAACTTAATTAGGCCTTTGGAGTACCTAGGAACGTCTATACGACTTTACAGTGCGCGAACGGTGGCCTACAGAGAAACCTGCAGTATATTGCGCGACAACGAACTGATACCGTACAAGATACTGACAACGCCGACAAATAATAAATTTTTACGATATATTTTAGCTTCATAATTTAATTTTAGTGACTACAGTCAAAACCGGATCGAAAAACGAATTAAAGACGACAACAATTTAAGTTTTCGCGATTATTACCGTTATCAACGCGCGAACGCGACTACGACGGATACCGACATTATTTTTACACATTTTTAACTCTGAAATATTATTCTACTAGGCTACGGTGGTTTCGGTTTTAAAAACGTATCTCGTAGGAATTACGGGCCACTTACACATGAGATGGGCTTGTGGGCCCTGGGCCCAAGCCCAAAACTCACAAGCCTAAACCCGCACATAATATATATTAGATCTTTACTACAAGATTTTTCTTGTAAATCTTTCCAAAATCGGTTCAAAATCTTATTAAGATTCACCAAATCCATGCAAGATATACAGAATCCTACAAGATTTACAAAATCTCAAAATCTCTATATATAGGGTCCTATGGCTTCTTTATTCTCATTCCACAAAAATAAACCAACACAGACTTTGAGTCTGTCTTACCCTCTCTACCTATTCATATACAACAAACACACACAAAGGATAAGGTCATCTCTCTCTCTCTCTCGATGATATGCAGACAACCCAAACCAATCACACTCATCTTTCTAATCTACTCATACAAAAATCAATTCATTATCTGCAAACAAAATTACACACACAAACCCTCATCAAGCCCAAACCTTAACATAAAACACCTCCAACGCAGCCACCCCCCAACCCGATGAACGACCGGTCACCACCACCGCCGTCTGTGGCGGCGTGGTGACGAGTGAGAGGCGGCGACGGTACAACAAGACGAGAGAGAACCGGTGGCGCGTGGTGGCGCGTGGCGGCGCACGGTGGCATGGCGTCGGTCAGAGGAAGAGATCGGAGGAGAACCAGAAGACGGAGACGAACCGCCGTCTGCGGCGTTGGTTCTGACGAGATAACTCCGGTAAGACCCCCTCCTATCCCTTCTAAATTTCTGAGCATCAATGGTGAAAGAAAGCTCTGTGCAGAAGATGATGACCATGTTCGAGTGTTACAGGTCAGATCCAAGTGTTCAGATTTGTTTTGGGTAGTCAGATGTCGTTCGATTCAGTTGCGGTTCAGGTCCTCGGTTCAGCGGGGTTGGTTCTGGTCTTGGTCAGCCACGGTTAAACAAGCTCAAAGATGGTCAACGTTGACTCGGTCAACTCAACCGGTTGACTCGGTCAACTCAGTTGACCCGGTCAACTCATTTAAGCGGCTCGACGATTCGACGTGAAGACTTGGTAAAAATTAACGTCACGTTTAGTTTGTTATTTTTATAGTATTACTACTCACGTGACAAACGAGCTCGAACCAATTCGATTAGTGATTTATTTATGTTTTGACATTTTGACGAAAACTATATATTGTCGTTACATTGCGTTGAATTGTTGATTGATTGAATTTTGAAATCGACACTTTAGTTGTCAGGATCGTCCAAAAATAGAGGAAACTCTGCCCGTTTTTCGAGAAAACCCGTAAAAGCAAAACATGTTTTATTGAAAAGCAACTTTTATGAGAACCAATATAAATGTGTATATCACTTTTGACAACGCTTTATCACATACGAAAACGACAATTCTTTTATAAAATAAATGTATTCTATATATTTATTTCAAGCGTCAAACAACTCGTATTCGTTTTACAAAATAAATATAGTTTACATATTTATTTCAAATACCATACAACGCGGATTCTTTTATAAAATAAATATATTTTATATATTTATTTCAAGCGCCAAACAACTCGTATTCTTTTATGAAATAAATATAACTATCGTATTTATTTCAAACGACATCAACCCGAAAACACTATTAAATAAATATAAGTTGTTATATTTATTTCAAAACACCTAAACGACACATAGTTTAGTTACCATCGTTCATTTACCGTCATAACTTACAGTCGAATCATTCAATTAGCGATTCGGTAAAGCTCGATGACACGTCGTTAGTTACTGCGTTTATTGGAAACTTATAAGAAATTTCGTGTTAGGAATGTTGTAGAATGCACACTAGTGAGTCACGTCTTAGAAACGACATCACGAAGTCGTATTTAGCTAGCTTCGCACAGGAATATTCAGGTGAGTTCATAACCCCTCCTTTTCACGGTTTTACATTTTCTAAATGTTTTCGGGGTGGAAAGACATGCACTTTTTGCAAAGCATACAAGAATTACATATTTCTAAACCATTTTACAAGCAAGTTTTAACTGACACAAATGGTTTACAAAAAGCTTATGTTTTATACCGGTTTTTCAAACAAGCGTATTTTTCGAAGTATGCATACACACGAGTTCTAGTTTTCTAAACTACGGGAAAATACAAATACAAGAGTTTACAAGATACAAATGTTACAATGTTTACAAATGGTATGATGGAGTACAAAAACATTCAAGTGAAACATTCTAGATCATGTCCCGAATAGGGTACCATAAGCACCATTAATCAACGTATACATTCAGACCGCGGAACAAAAGGTTAGACCTAACGGGTTTCAGGCAACCCCACTCTTGGCCTACTTCTACCAATGAGTGCTTCTGTGTCTCAGTCAAAGTCAACAAAAATGCCTAGGTTTGGTGGCTTCCTATGTCGTGACACATGTTAGTGGCCTTGCAAACCACTAGCGATCTCAAACATTCATAGTACTCAGTTACAGATACATTCTACATGAAACATACAAACATTCATAGTACTCAGTTACAGATACATTCTACATGACACATACAAACATTCATAGTACTCAGTTACACATACGTTTTACAAGTTACATTCAAACATTCATAGTACTCAGTTACAAATACGTTTTACAAGATACATACAAACATTCATAGTACTCAGTTACAGACACGTTTTACAAGTGACATACCATGTTTTCATCCAAAGTTTCCGTATAACTTGACAAGAAAATGATTTTAAATTCGTTTTCTCAACAATACTTCAAAAACCGATTATTCAAAAAGATTTATATCAAATCTTTTACAAACAAACTATGAACTCGCTCAACTTTATGTTGATTTTTCGCATGTTTCTTTCTCAGGTTGCATTTTAGAAATTATGGCACGGTTGGAATAGGAGAACCATGTGGAGTCGAGTACTTAGTGGGCGTTCGTATTCTAAAAGACTTAGCTTATTTTGCTTCCACTGTGCAATGAAGATACCAGTCCAGTCACGCCAATGCTCTGATATTTCGGGGTGTGACAGATTGGTATCAGAGCTATAGGTTACAGCGAATTAGGTTCTGTAGAGATACCTAGGCTCTAACCTCACTTTCCTCGGGGAACTTAGAATATTGAAACTTGAATACATACAGAACGCATAGTACTCGAATATGGTCTCCAACCGTTGCCGAAAAACAAACAGTCAATATTTTGTTTTCAAACATACGCTATTGTGGTGTTATACACATGGTACACAAAAACAATTACATACAGTACACAAAACTCTGAGAGTTTCGGAAACATGCATTTAAGACCTTCGGAAACTCATGTTGAAGTTCATTAAAGGTCATCACGTAGAAACCGCGAATATTAACTCGGGCACACACTATTATCCATATTGTCTATGATGTTTTAACTTCCCGAGCAGGCATCCTACGCATAACGAAACGCTAGTGCACAAGTATACGTGAAACTTAAGCTATACATCAACGGAGGTTGAAGTATGTTACATGCGACTTACGAGGCACGGTCTTTGATAAGACAAGATGGAGCTTTTCAGCGCCAATACAAATTCTGTCAGTATGAAAACTATAAATCAGGAAACGGCGGTTTGGCACGCAGTCCTGCAATTACACGAATCACTCCAAGGAGAAGACGTATGTCTCCGCATCCCCCGTATCGCATTAACGACGAATATGCCATGTTTGACATTCCATGGTAATGTCACCTAACAACTGGTTATCACATGAAACCCCAGGTAAAGTCCTTAAATTTCTTTTGTTGAAATTTCGACTTTCACATTTACTGAGTAGATTTTTGTATCTCTACTCCTCTTAATGGTCATTGTATCATGATCATTTCTTTCAGTATAGCGAATACTCATTGCTTCATTTCTTGAAAATTCATATGTTGCACATGCATCGTTTGTTACGCATGTGGTTTCGTTTCGAATAAGCGTTTCATTAAAGTTCAAATGTTATTTTGCTAAATCTAATTATTGATTTGTGATTCGAATTACCAGCATTATTGAAATTGTTGGCTTCTTTGTTATCAAGTCAACACATTTTCTTGAAAATTCCTTTCTTTTTCAAGTTACATACATGGTATTTCATTGTGACCATGCCAAAAGTTTTCTTGTCAATACATGTATTTATTGTCGGCTTGGGCCGAAGTCAAATTCAATTGTTTGAACTTGTTCATTACACATATTCAATTCAAGACATCATATGATGTATTGGAAACATCATATTTGAATTCGTTTTAACAAGCGTTTCATTGTTCTGAGTCGTAGTAGATTTGTTTGGTGTACGACTCCATTAAGTCGTTTGTTGATTTCGACACCTTGTGGTGTCAGTACAGACTTGTAGCTTGGGCTAATCATGATTGAGCGTTTTATGCAAAACACAGGTGATACTTGTTCAATCACCGCTATTATTGAATTGTTTCATTCACTACGACACCTTGTGGCGTCGGTAGAACTTACAGCTTGGGCTGATCATGATCGAGTGTTTCATACAAAACTATTTCGTTTGGGCTTGTTGATTCTAAGCTTCTCCTAGCGAATGTTGTTGATTCTATCATTCATTTGCATATTGTAAACGTCCATTTGGAATTCTATTGGTCGAAATTCCTCTTTTATTGGACCCCTTTTTAACTTGGTCACACTGGTGACTGTATCAGTATGACTCGTTTCCTTTGGCATTATTCGTATTTACATACGCATAACGTAACTCTAAGGAGTTAACGTAGTCTAAATTTCGAGGACGAAATTTCACTAACAGGGGGAGAATGTGACAACCGGTAATTTACGCCCTTAATTACGTGATTAACAGGTGATTAACGCGACAATGAATAATGTTTACGATGCAGATTAACTTAATTAGGCCTTTGGAGTGCCTAGGAATGTCTATACGACTTTACAGTGCGCGAACGGTGGCCTACAGAGAAACCTGCTGAATATTGCGCGACAACGAACTGATACCGTACAAGATACTGACAACGCCGAAAAATAATAAATTTTTACGATATATTTTAGCTTCATAATTTAATTTTAGTGACTACAGTCAAAACCGGATCGAAAAACGAATTAAAGACGACAACGATTTAATTTTTCGCGATTATTACCGTTATCAACGCGCGAACGCGACTACGACGGATACCGACATTATTTTTACACATTTTTAACTCTGAAATATTATTCTACTAGGCTACGGTAGTTTCGGTTTTAAAAACGTATCTCGTAGGAATTACGGGCCACTTACACATGAGATGGGCTTGTGGGCCCTAGACCCAAGCCCAAAACTAACAAGCCTAAACCCGCACATAATATATATTAGATCTTTACTACAAGTTTTTTCTTGTAAATCTTACCAAAATCGGTTCAAAATCTTATTAAGATTCACCAAATCCATGCAAGATATACCGAATCCTACAAGATTTACAAAATCTCAAAATCTCTATATATAGGGTCCTATGGCTTCTTTATTCTCATTCCACAAAAATAAACCAACACGGACTTTGAGTCTGTCTTACCCTCTCTACCTATTCATATACAACAAACACACACAAAGGATAAGGTCATCTCTCTCTCTCGATGATATGCAGACAACCCAAACCAATCACACTCATCTTTCTAATCTACTCATACAAAAATCAATTCATTATCCTTATGTAATTTGCCCTGATGATCCGAAATATTAATGGAAGTATTTTTATAAAAAAAAATTCATTATCTGCAAACAAAATTACACACACAAACCCTCATCAAGCCCAAACCTTAACATAAAACACCTCCAACGCAGCCACCCCCCAACCCGATGAACGACCGGTCACCACCACCGCCGTCTGTGGCGGCGTGGTGACGAGTGAGAGCCGGCGATGGTACAACAAGATGAGAGAGAGAGAGAGAGAACCGGTGGCGCGTGGTGGCGCATGGCGGCGCACGGCGGCATGGCGTCGGTCAGAGGAGGAGATCGGAGGAGATCCAGAAGACGGCGACGAACCGCCGTCTGCGGCGGAGCCGCGGCGGCGGTGATGGTGGTTGGTTCCTACGAGATAACTCCGGTAAGACCCCCTCCTATCCCTTCTAAATTTCTGAGCATCAATGGTGAAAGAAAATTCTGTGCAGAAGATGATGACCATGTTCGAGTGTTACAGGTCAGATCCAAGTGTTCAGATTTGTTTTGGGTAGTCAGAGGTCGTTCGATTCAGTTGCGGTTCGGGTTCTCGGTTCAGCGGGGTTGGTTCGGGTCTTGGTCAGCCACGGTTAAACAAGCTCAAAGATGGTCAACGTTGACGCGGTCAACTCAACCGGTTGACTCGATCAACTCAGTTGACCCGGTCAACTCAGTCAAGTGGCTCGACGATTCGACGCGCAGACTTGGTAAAAATTAACGTCACGTTTATTTTGTTATTTTTATAGTATTATTACTCACGTGACAAACGAGCTCGAACCAATTCGATTAGTGATTTATTTATATTTTGACATTTTGACGAAAACTATATATTGTCGTTACATTGCGTTGAATTGTTGATTGATTGAATTTTGAAATCGACACTTTAGTTGTTAGGATCGTCCAAAAACAGAGGAAACTCTGCCCGTTTTTCGAGAAAACCCGTAAAAGCAAAACATGTTTTATTGAAAAGCGACTTTTATGAGAACCAATATAAATGTGTATATCACTTTTGACAACGCTTTTGTTAGTGCATTCATCTGTCGACTTCGTCTTATATCGAGTCTCGGTTTCGTTGTGGATTTCTTCAAGCATGATGTCATACTATACAATGATGACATCATCAAAGTGACATCATCAATGGCATCATCACAAGAAGAAAAATTAGATTCTAGAGCTTTCGCTTGAAACAAGAATTGAAGTTTCGCTTGAACAGTATTGTTGGTGGGTTTCGCTTGAAAGGTCTCGCTTGAAGCTGTCATGTGTGTCTTCAAGAGAAACCTTGAATAGTATAAATAGGGTTGTTGTCATTTCATTTGTAATAGAATTTCCCAAGTGATACCGAGGTGCTGCCGGTTTTTCTTCTGATTGTAAACATTGTAAAATCAATATACAAGAGGATTAAAGTGTGAATCAAGCTGTTTTTACATCCGTTTCTCTGTTTCCGCCTTTGAAACAGATTTGAGCTCTTCCGAACGACTCGTTTGGGTCACAATTCGATCCTACAATTGGTATCAGAGCTCAGGACGAGGAGTTCTTGCCAAAACAACCTGTTTTCATCACTTTTTCTGAATTCTACACCTTCTTTTCAAATCTAAAAAATTTTTCACGGTTAAAATTGGTTCAGAATTTCACATCTTGTGCGTAATCATGTTTAAACAAATCCTGTAAAGTTTCAGAACGAAATTCGACTTAAAACTGGTTAAAATCAGTGTTTCTCTTGAAATTGGTTCGTATTTGCTGATGTCATCTGGCCTTTCGCTTGAAATATGTGTCGGCTTCCGCTTGAATCTGACTTTTGCTTGAAATACGTGTCGGCTTCCGCTTGAATCTGGCATTCGCTTGAAAACACGTATCGAGACTTGTGAAACGTTAATCGAAGTTGTCAGTAGTTGGAAAAAGAAATCTCGTGTCTTGTGTCAGTTTGCACGAGGTTGTATCGGATGATCAGATTTTGCATGTGATTACATTGTTTATAGAGTTATAGTTCACCGTTAAATTCATGTGATATTATCTTTTCGGGTCTCGTAAATTGAAGTTCAGTTTGCCTGGTTTGATAATATTTGTCTGGCATAGTGCATGTGAATATATCGGTTTATGTGTGCATGTGATTGATTATTAATATTGTTGCTCACACATCTGATTTACATGTGAATTTCATCGAGATATGTTAAAGTTGTCAGTTAGCATGTGTTTCATTGTTTAGGTTATACAAAGTCATTCAGAGCATGTGAAGGTTGTTGGTTTAATTTAATATTGTATATCCATGTGCATGTCATCGGGCCTTGTGTGTATGTTAAACACTAAATTTGCTTAGTCCAAGAATCAATTTGAGTTTCACAAGGATTGTTGTTGATCGGTTTAGTGGATTTTGAGGCCCAATCAAATTGTTCGGTTTATGTGACTTTATAATTCAACGGCCCAATGAGATTTTAAGTGTTTTTTTAAAAGTCTTCGAGTTGTTAGTATACAAAAGTCTTTTATTGTTGTTGGTATACAAAAGTCTTTGAAGTAATAAAAGTTCAATGCAATTCTTGTGATCTGATCAAAGGTGTCAGCATTGGTTTGTGTATATCTCAGCCCATCACACATTCTCGGCCCAATCAACATTTAAAGCAAAAGTACAGGCCCAATCAATTTGTCTTATTACGAGTTAAAGGTCCTTTTGAGTAAAGAAGTTTGCATCCATTCATCTTGTATTGGAACGAGTCTACGAATCTTCGACACGAGTCTTAGATTGATTTCATCTACACTCACATTAATATTTTCAATTTGTTTTAAACTGATCGATTGTTTGTTTGTCATTCAGGTGTTTTGTCAAAGTATAATTTTCCGAAGTCATGGAAGAGGAATTCTACAACGCGTTTGCCACACCAGTCGCTCCGGTCACAGCTGCTGAAACATTGTACAATGAAAATGAGACGGGAACTCATCAGAAACCTCCAAAACTTATGTACATTGAAGATTTTCAGGGATGGAAAAATCGATTTGAGAACTGGGTGCAAGCTTACAAGTTTGATGCATGGTGTTCGTTGGAGAAAGACTATGAGAAACCGAAAAATGAACGTGGACTTGAAAAAGGTTTCAGTGACTTTACGGAAGTTGACAAATTGAAGTATACTAGTGAGAAAATGATGATCAGTATTCTTCAACAGGCAATTACAGAAGATATATTTGTTTTGCTTCAACATGGTAATACAGCTAAGTCAATTTGGGAAGCATTGATTCAGAAATTCAAAGGAAGTGCAGATATGATTAAAAACAAAAAGGCGTTATTGAAGAAGTTGCTTGATATGTTTTCAGCTTTCGACCATGAAACTACAAAGCATACCATTGATAGATATTGTCATCTAGTCTTAGAAATGAAAAGATTTAACATTGAGAAAGATGATGATGAGTGGGTCGATAAACTAGCTGAAGCACTACCACAACAAAAGTGGGGAACTTATTTGATGATTTTAAAACACACAAGAAAGTCTGAGAATATGAATCTGGCACAATTCATTCAAAAGATTGAAGAGCAGGAGCTGGATATTCAGAAAACTGCTATAATGACGAATCCAAATGCCAAACAAGATGTCAGTTTGTATTACAGAGGGAACAAGTTTGAGGCTACCCCCAGCCCTAGTCCAAAGATTCAAACCGGTTTTAGTGCTGACAGTTTGTCTGGAACAAAGAGTAGTAATGTGACTCAAAGTGGTGGATATTCTTCATCATTCTCAAGTTTTGATCCAAACAGCACAACATCAAGTTCTCAACGACAAAACTCAACAAACCTTCAGTGCAATGTTACCTTAAACATTCAAAATGGTCAGAATCTGTCTCCGGAAGTTGCCAAGCAACACATGGCATCACTGGTTGCTATGTTAGAATCTTACGAAAGTTTGATCGGTGGGAAGATTGGTAATCCAATGCTTACCAAAGAGGATTACGACCAAATTGATGCTGAAGAACTTGAACTGATGGATATAAAATGGTGCTTAGCGAGTGCTTGGAGGAGAGCTGAAAAGTTTCAAGAAATTACTGGCCGAGATGAATTTCGAGGAATGGCTACTTCTCAGTTGGGTTTTGATAAATCGAAAGTTACCGATTTCCGTTGCAAAGGAAAATGACACTTTAAAAGAGAGTGCAAAAGCAAAGAAGCAACCGGGAATCAAGATAGGAACAATTATTATCAGAAATCAATTTTCCATCAGATTGCTCAACAACCACAAACTGCACATGCTCATGCTATTGAAGATGGAAAGAAGAAAGCTTTACTTATTCATCAAGATGATGAAAAATTTGCAGAGGGATTTAGTTGGGATAAATACATTCCATCAGATTCAGGCTTTGTTGCTCGAATACTAGGTGAAGATGAGACTAGTGAGAAAAGAATCCCGATATTTCCAGATCTTGGTAGTGATGTGGATACCGATGATGAGGAAGAACATCTCAACAGAGTTAGAAAAGGCATTGATCCTACAAGTTTTAATTTGTTTTTTGCAGATAAAATGGAGATGCTGAATCAAAAGAAGATTGCAAGATTGAAGAAAGAGCTGGAAGCAGCAAGAAGGCTAGCTGATGAAAAGACAAAGACAGAAGCTGGAGAAGCAAATGTTGATCCAGTAACTGAGAAAGTAATAGAGAAAATCGTTGAAGTGGAGAAAGTGGTGGAAAAGATTGTTGAAGTTGAGAAAATTGTCGAAGTTGAGAAAATTGTCGAAGTAGAGAAACTTGTCGAGATTGAAAAAGTTGTTGAAGTTGAAAAGATAGTTGAAAAAATGGTTGAAGTTGAAAAACCATGTGTGAAGTGTTCAGAATCTTGCAAAGTTTGTGAGGAGAAAGACATGGAGATTGCTGATCTGGAAAAGATTAAAGAAGATTTATTGTCTGATGTGAAGTATGTAAAGGAGTCATATGATGTGCTCAACAACACAGTTGATCGTCTGAAAAAGACGAATACAGAAATTGAAAAGGCAATGGAGAAAATGAGTGCAACATTAATGACAAAGCAGAGTGTCATAAATGATTACATCGAAGACTGTACTAATCTGAAGAAAGAGTTGGAGCTTGAAAAGATCGAAAGTGAAAGGATTAAACGATTACTGTTGAGTTATACTACTTGTGATTATTTGATTGATCGTGTTTATCCTACTGTTTCAGGTCTGGAAGCGTTCATGGATAAAAAGTCTGAAGATACTGATACTGGTAAGAAACAAAGTGTCAAGTATAACTGATGTCCGCCCCCGATCCATGAAACTTATTCTCCAAGGAATCCTAACGAGGAGCGTCTAAAAAAGGCAGTCAACATCAAGTTAAAGTCTGAAATCATTGATGAATTACCAGACAATATTGATGTTACATTCACAGCGTCTGACACTGATCATGAGTCTGAGTTAGTAAAGAAAGTTGTCGATCAGGTGTTAGATATGGATGAAGAGTTAAAACCGGAGTCTAAGTCGGAAAGTTCGAGTTCATCAGAAAAGAGTCCGAGTTCACCGGTTAACAGGGTTTACAATAGAGAATTCCTGTTATCAAAATCTAATTTGAATGACGGGTCAATCAAAGTGGCTTATACTTTGTATGATTCAGACAAATTATATTCTGATAAGGAATTTCCAATAAGAAGTGTAAAAACTGAAATGATCAAACAGGTTTTCAAATTAACAGAAATTAACATTTCTGAAATAAAAGATTTAAATCTTGCTGAAAAACCTAAAAAATACACTTCAAGAGTTCAACAGAGATTGAACAAGAAAAAATGTTACGGTTCTGGTTATGGCTTTCAAAAGAAACCAAATCATAACCGTAATTACAAAAAGAATGGATTAGGTTTCATTTCTCCAGAAAACTATAAAAATCAGAAAACTTATAAACCAAATACAAAATTTGTTGCAGGAGGAAGTGCTGAAGATGAGCAGAAGAAACGTTTCTGGAAACAGTCAAATCAGGAGTTTCTTGCTGAAGTGAAGAAGAATGTGAGAATGTTTGCTGAAAGAGTTGACAGAAGAACTTGTTTCAAATGCCAAGAAGTTGGTCACATAGCTTGGAATTGCCCTAAGACCAACTACCAAAAACAGGGAGTTTCTTCTAACTGTGTTTTGAGAAAGACTTTTGTTGATAAGAAAGAACAACCTGTGAAAAATGTTAAAAAGTTTGAAAATTCTACTTCTGAGGAAGGTGAAAGTTCAAAAAGGTTTTACAAAAGAAAAGGTGATATGAACAAGCAAAAGTGGGTGGTTAAATCTGAGGGTAATTCTGACAATGAATCTGATTCCATAAAATCAGAGGAGTCATGTGTTGAGAAAAAGATTGATAATTCCGTTCCTGAGTTGAATGAGGAAAACCTTCCGTCATTGACAAAAGATTATTTGAAATCAAAAGGTAGGGTTGAAATTTCAGATCAATTCTTTGCTGATAAGAAAGAATTTGATGCTGAAAAGGTGTTTAATGGAAATGTTAAACATATTTTTGGTAAGATGGTTGCAGGAAAAGTGAAAGGAGCTAAAGAGTTCTACAAATAAAAGTGCTGGTGGGACAGATGTGTTCCAGAATCTCCCAAGGATGGTCAGCCTTGGGGGAAAGTTTTTCCCAACTGAAAATTTGACTTGCCGGAGCTCCCAGGTTGGTAAGAGTGGAGCAGGAATCGGCATCTTTCTTAGCAAATGATCCTACAAGTGGTACAGTTGGTAAAGTACAGGTGGTATATTTAAATTGTTATATTTTGATTTACAAGTGATTATAGTTGGTGAGTGAACCTGTAAGTGGTTGAAAGAGGTTTTCATTGACAAGCGGTTAATCAAGGTCATTAAGTTGAACTTGATTGGACTATACTTACAAGTGGTATTTGGGAGAACAATGTGATGAGCCCCTAACCTACAAATGGTTTATTAAAATCAATAAAACTTATTTTCCGGAAAAACCATTTTATTAAAACAAACTTAAGTGTTTTGAAATCACAAAGGGAAAATAGTTTGTTGTGAGGGGGAGTTCTGATTGTTTATGCCTAGTGGATGGCGATTTGAAGTGATTTGATATCGGTTGTCAACTTTATTGTATAGTTTGTTTTCAAATTTCCTAAAATGTGTTTGCATTTTAGGGGGAGTAAAATATTTTCAGAAAATCCAAAAACATTTGAAAATTTGAAAAAGTCAAAAACATGATAAAATCAAAAATGAGTTTGTTGTATAAAAGAGGAAATGATAGTACATCAGTGGACTATCACAGCATGCTAAAGAATTGGAAAGTCAAATGTGATAAACGATCTCACTGTGGTTGTGTGAGTAGGTTTTTGCACTTTTAGTAGATTGTGACCAGATATAAACCTAAATTCAAACTTGCTTATATTGTGGGTAACATCTCTCGGATATATGGGTAACCCCCGAAATCTTGTTTGAAGGACCCCTCTTTCTGAGATACTAGGTCTTTATACTTAGTGATATCTGGGGTATTATCTCGGGACTTCTGATAATGCGGAAGCAATGGCCTAGTCCCCGGAGAATACTTTCTGCTTGCTTGAAATATAGCGCCACCCTCAGCAAAAATAGACAATAAAATTGCTAATTAATGCTGTTGTAAAAAAGATCCTCTAAAGGGGACCCACCAAAAGTCGAGCCGTCATCTCTCTACTGAACGGAAGTTCTGACCTGAGGTCTCACGGTTTCGCAATTTAACCCCTTACAGATATCATCTAGGTATACTCACCTGTAAGACTGAATATTGGGATATGGATGCGGGAGTATATTCTGAGGTGGGACACGCGAATAAGCTTAAGTATCTTAAGACATTAATCTCGTATCTCGAAACAGTTGAACTTTGTGTGAGAATTTAAGTGGATCAGTATACTGACAATCTAAGTGAATCGTTTGGAACTTAAAATGTTTAAAACTTAACGGTGTTGGTGATTTGTCTCAAAAACTGATATGATCCTCTTACACAAACACACAAAAATATTGTTTGTAAATATTTCATTTCTGCATTTCATTTCTGTTATTTCAAAATCCAAAAAGATTTTCGGTGTGTTTTAGCATAAATTTTAAAAAATTCAAAAAGATTTTAGACGACTGATGTTGAAAAGCTGATTTTCAAAATTCCGAGTGCTAAACATGACGAACAGGTTTGGGAAAGTGTGTTTGAAGATGTGTGATATGAAAATGATATATATTCAAGTGGTTCATTAGAAATTGACATGATAAATCATTTTGTTTGATACTTGAAAATGATGTATTCAGGATTGTGTCTTCAAGAGATTAGCAAAGTTTCTAAATTTGTTATATCTTATCTTTTATGAAACTTATGTTTTGGGTAGAGAATATGCAGGTGAATCAGGTTACGATACCTGAACCTGTGAAAGCCAGACTACGATCCCAGCACAAGTTGAGGGGGAGTCTGTTAGAGAAAGAGAGTCTGAAGATGCAAGAGCTAGGAGCCAGAGATCCAGAAAGAAAATTGAAGATAGGATAGAGCCAGATAGAGATCATGAAGGAAGTCCAAAGACTGATAAAGACTGAAGATTGAAAAGACTTGACACTTAAGACTCGTCAACATCTGAGGGGGAGTCTTTTAGTGCATTCATCTGTCGACTCCGTGTTATATCGAGTCTCGGTTTCGTTGTGGATTTGTTCAAGCATGATGTCATACTATACAATGATGACATCATCAAAGTGACATCATCAATGGCATCATCACAAGAAGACAAATTAGATTCTAGAGCTTTCGCTTGAAACAAGAATTGAAGTTTCGCTTGAACAGTATTGTTGGTGGGTTTCGCTTGAAAGGTCTCGCTTGAAGCTGTCATGTGTGTCTTCAAGAGAAACCTTGAATAGTATAAATAGGGTTGTTGTCATTTCATTTGTAATAGAATTTCCCAAGTGATACCGAGGTGCTGCCGGTTTTTCTTCTGATTGTAAACATTGTAAAATCAATATACAAGAGGATTAAAGTGTGAATCAAGCTGTTTTTACATCCGTTTCTCTGTTTCCGCCTTTGAAACGGATTTGAGCTCTTCCGAACGACTCGTTTGGGTCACAATTCGATCCTACAATGAGTAAAATATTTTCAGAAAATCCAAAAACATTTGAAAATTTGAAAAATTCAAAAACATGACAAAATAAAAAATGAGTTTGTTGTATAAAAGAGGAAATGATAGTACATTAGTGGACTATCACAACATGCTAAAGAATTGGAAAGTCAAATGTGATAAACGATCTCACTGTGGATGTGTGAGTAGGTTTTTGCACTTTTAGTAGATTGTGACGAGATATAAACCTAAATTCAAACTTGCTTATATTGTGGGTAACATCTCTCGGATATATGGGTAACCCCCGAAATCTTGTTTGAAGGACCCCTCTTTCTGAGATACTAGGTCTTTATACTTAGTGATATCTGGGGTATTATCCCGGGACTTCTGATAATGCGGAAGCAATGGCCTAGTCCCCGGAGAATACTTTCTGCTTGCTTGAAATATAGCGCCACCCTCAGCAAAAATAGACAATAAAATTGCTAATTAATGTTGTTGTAAAAAAGATCCTCTAAAGGGGACCCACCAAAAGTCGAGCAGTCATCTCTCTGCCGAACGGAAGTTCTGACCTGAGCTCTCACGGTTTCGCAATTTAACCCCTTACAGATATCATCTAGGTATACTCACCTGTAAGACTGAATATTGGGATCTGGATACGGGAGTATATTCTGAGGAGGGATACGCGAATAAGTTTAAGTATCTTAAGACATTAATCTCGTATCTCGAAACAGTTGAACTTTGTGTGAGAATTTAAGTGGATCAGTATACTGACAATCTAAGTGAATCGTTTAGAACTTAAAATGTTTAAAGCTTAACGGTGTTGGTGATTTGTCTCAAAAACTGATATGATCCTCTTACACAAACTCACAAAAATATTGTTTGTAAATATTTCATTTCTGCATTTCATTTCTGTTATTTCAAAATCCAAAAAGATTTTCGGTGTGTTTTAGCATAAATTTTGAAAAATTCAAAAAGATTTTAGACGACTGATGTTGAAAAGCTGATTTTCAAAATTTCGAGTGCTAAACATGACGAACAGGTTTTGGAAAGTGTGTTTGAAGATGTGTGATATGAAAATGATATATATTCAAGTGGTTCATTAGAAATTGACATGATAAATCATTTTGTTTGATACATGAAAATGATGTATTCAGGATTGTGTCTTCAAGAGATTAGCAAAGTTTCTAAATTTGTTATATCTTTTCTTTTATGAAACTTATGTTTTGGGTAGAGAATATGCAGGTGAATCAGGTTACGATACCTGAACCTGTGAAAGCCAGACTACGATCCCAGCACAAGTTGAGGGGGAGTCTGTTAGAGAAAGAGGGTCTGAAGATGCAAGAGCTAGGAGCCAGAGATCCTGAAAGAAAATTGAAGATAGGATTGAGCCAGATAGAGATCATGAAGGAAGTCCAAAGACTGATAAAGACTGAAGATTGAAAAGACTTGACACTTAAGACTCGTCAACATCTGAGGTGGAGTCTGTTAGTGCATTCATCTGTCGACTTCGTCTTATATCGAGTCTCGGTTTCGTTGTGGATTTGTTCAAGCATGATGTCATACTATACAATGATGACATCATCAAAGTGACATCATCAATGGCATCATCACAAGAAGACAAATTAGATTCTAGAGCTTTCGCTTGAAACAAGAATTGAAGTTTCGCTTGAACAGTATTGTTGGTGGGTTTCGCTTGAAAGGTCTCGCTTGAAGCTGTCATGTGTGTCTTCAAGAGAAACCTTGAATAGTATAAATAAGGTTGTTGTCATTTCATTTGTAATAGAATTTGCCAAGTGATACCGAGGTGCTGCCGGTTTTTCTTCTGATTGTACACATTGTAAAATCAATATACAAGAGGATTAAAGTGTGAATCAAGCTGTTTTTACATCCGTTTTTTTCTGTTTCCGCCTTTGAAACGGATTTGAGCTCTTCCGAACGACTCGTTTGGGTCACAATTCGATCCTATAGCTTTATCACATACGAAAACGACAATTCTTTTATAAAATAAATATATTCTATATATTTATTTCAAGCGTCAAACAACTCGTATTCGTTTTACAAAATAAATATAGTTTACATATTTATTTCAAATACCATACAACACGGATTCTTTTATTAAATAAATATATTTTATATATTTATTTCAAGCGCCAAACAACTCGTATTCTTTTATGAAATAAATATAACTATCGTATTTATTTCAAACAACATCAACACGAAAACGCTATTAAATAAATATAAGTTGTTATATTTATTTCAAATCACCTAAACGACACATAGTTTAGTTACCATCGTTCATTTACCGTCATAACTTACAGTCGAATCATTCAATTAGCGATTTGGTAAACCTCGATGACACGTCGTTAGTTACTGCGTTTATTGGAAACTTATAAGAAATTTCGTGTTAGGAATGTTGTAGAATGCACGCTAGCGAGTCACGTCTTGGAAACGACATCACGAAGTCGTATTTACTAGCTTCGCACAGGAATATTCAGGTGAGTTCATAAACCCTCCTTTTCACGGTTTTACATTTTTCTAAATGTTTTCGGGGTGGAAAGACATGCACTTTTTGAAAAGCATACAAGAATTACATATTTCTAAACCATTTTACAAGCAAGTTTTAACTGACACAAATGGTTTACGAAAAGCTTATGTTTTATACCGGTTTTTCAAACAAGCGTATTTTTCGAAGTATGCATACACACGAGTTCTAGTTTTCTAAACTACGGGAAAATACAAATACAAGAGTTTACAAGATACAAATGTTACAATGTTTACAAATGCTATGATGGAGTACAAAAACATTCAAGTGAAACATTCTAGATCATGTCCCGAATAGGGTACCATAAGCACCATTAATCAACGTATACATTCAGACCGCGAAACAAAAGGTTAGATCTAATGGGTTTCAGGCAACCCCACTCTTGGCCTACTTCTACCAATGAGTGCTTCTGTGTCTCAGTCAAAGTCGACAAAAATGACTAGGTTTGGTGGCTTCCTATGTCGTGACACATGTTAGTGGCCTTGCAAACCACTAGCGATCTCAAACATTCATAGTACTCAGTTACAGATACATTCTACATGACACATACAAACATTCATAGTACTCAGTTACAGATACATTCTACATGACACATACAAACATTCATAGTACTCAGTTACATATACGTTTTACAAGTAACATTCAAACATTCATAGTACTCAGTTACAAATACGTTTTACAAGATACATACAAACATTCATAGTACTCAGTTACAAACACGTTTTACAAGTAACATACCATGTTTTCATACAAAGTTTCCGTATAACTTGACAAGAAAATGATTTTAAATCTGTTTTCTCAACAATACTTCAAAAATCGGTTATTCAAAAAGATTTATTTCAAATCTTTTACAAACAAACTATGAACTCGCTCAACTTTATGTTGATTTTTCGCATGTTTCTTTCTCAGGTTGCATTTCAGAAATTATGGCACGGTTGGAATAGGAGAACCATGTGGAGTCGAGTACTTAGTGGGCGTTCGCATTCTAAAAGACTTAGCTTATTTTGCTTCCGCTGTGCAATGAAGATACCAGTCCAGTCACGCCAATGCTCTGATATTTCAGGGTGTGACAAATGTAACCCTAAGGAGTTAAGTTGGTACAAATTTCGAGGATGAAATTTTCTTAACAGGGGGAGAATGTGACAACTGTCAAATTTGCATGCATCCGTACAATTAATTAATTATGATTAGTGCCTAATGACTGTGCCGATTTACAATTTATGACTTGAATTGCGTTCGGATTTCTACATCATATTTACATGTGCATCACATTTCATGCTGTCACATCATTTTTACATACAAACTTTAGTGACATAAACGATGCACAAAGCACAGTTAGCGGATAACTCAGAAAATGCTGACGATGTTCGTTACATAGACAGACAGTGTTTTGAAACCCAGTTTGGGCCAGAGACAAGGTACTACAATAGTATGGTGTGTAGGGAAGTAAGGACCATAAAACTGCGTCACTAGGTGATACTTTAAGTGCCGGAAAGTGCCTAAAACCCATTAAAAGTGCAGAATTCTGCATATTTCAGCAAAATTCAGCTTTTTAACAAGCTAGTAATTTGCAAAAATATGGTAAAATGGTCCTGTATGCTTTCCTAAGGGGCGGGAATTAAAAGTGTCACAAAAGGGTACTTAAAGAACACTAAACGGAATAACTTGACACTTTAACGAACCGGTATCTAACCGAACAACCGGACATTACCCGGAACACCAAAATATTGCTAGAAGCATTGTTTTATTATTTCTTGGCTAGTTACGATCCCCGAACACCCTAACATACTACATAATGCATCCTACACTTAAAACACTAGACTTTACACTTAACCTCCAACCAATTAACCTATTTACCATCAAAGTTACACAATACCCCCCCCCCATTATGGTGGACGGTCATGAGATGGCCACACCCATGATCTTGCTTGATCCTACAAGATATTATGTGATCTCCTTTGATTTCATTAGATCTTATAAGATCTACGGAAGATCATGTTGTGTACTATAAGTAACCATCTCCATCATCATCTTCCACACTTAACATCACCACCTATCTCCTTCCCCTTACCCTCTTCTCGGCCGTGAGTAGCCACCACCACCACCGTCACTTCCATTTTGCTTCCATCTATTCAAAGCTTATCTAAAGGTGTAAGAAGGTGATTCACAAAGCTTGGAACTCTTGGATCTTGAAGGACCTCTTTGGGTTGCTATTATCCTTCACTTTTGTCATCACCATCTTCAAGTGTTCATCCCTAGCTTAGAGCTAGTAGTAAGATCCTTTCAACCCTTTGTTACTTCTATTTTAGTTGGTTAAAAGATATATTATGTTGAAAATCACAAGAACACTAAAAGACATGAACATGAATCATAAACATAAAGCTTATGTATGATGAAATCTTGGTGA
The DNA here is from genome assembly GCA_030545235.1 of Helianthus tuberosus. Lineage (NCBI taxonomy): Eukaryota > Viridiplantae > Streptophyta > Magnoliopsida > Asterales > Asteraceae > Helianthus > Helianthus tuberosus. The sequence goes on along the minus strand of CM060366.1, from coordinate 174,860,835 downwards.
AATAATGTTGTTTAGTATATGTATGATACTTGCTTGTTGTTCTCTTGAGAATATGATGTTGATCATCACATAGAGCTTGCTAGATTGTGATTAAACACATGATCTAGCAAGTGAGAAGATGATTATGTGACAACATAAGATAAGCATCTTCTTGTGTAAACATGAACTTGATGAATAAAATGATTTCTTGAAAAATAATAAACGAAGTGAGTTAATAATCTTGTGGGTCCAAGATTTACAAATGATTTTCCAAGAAAACCAAGTTCAAAATATGATTTCTAATAGATCATGGTTTTTACTTAAACCTACACTATTTTAGTGGAAAAAACAAGTGTATAAACACTTATGAAACAAGAAGATCTAATAAATAAACATTTTTGTAGAATATGTTTACAAGTGGTAAACACCTAGTTTCCTTAAGAATGAGATTTTTAAAGGAATAAACACACTTTAAAGGGTCACTAAACTCACTAAACACTTTACCAAGTTACTACAAGTTTTTGTGAAAAGATCAAGTTCACATTGTTATGTAAAATGTATAGTTTTTGCTCTTGGTAAGTATAAGTTGTTTAAAGTTTGATTGTTGATTGTTGTGATGATTTTTAAAAGAAAATGATATGCTTTAATAAGCATGGACACCTCCATTTTTAGGGGAAACTATGGCAAAATTTTCTAAAAATACAAACACTTAGAAAAATATTTGCTAAACAAGTATTTACAAGTGAGTTTTAACTATGGGTTTCAATACAAACGTTGCCATAGATTTTGTTACAAACATACAAGTATTGGAGGTTGGTTTTTGTAAATAAAAATAACTAAATATGTATTTGGAGAATATATATTTAGAAGACACATTGTGTGTGATTAATTGTGAAATAGTTATATTATTTTAGGGTAAAATAATATAACCTAACAAAGTACCATGGAATTTACTATCCAAAATATTACCAAAAATAACAAGGAATAAATATATAAGTTACACACATAATATTGTGGAACCGAACGATATAATGTAACTTACAAATATTCCGGAAAATACATTTTTGAGTATATTTTTGGTAAATATTATTTTGGATACAAAAGAAATGAAAATATGATTTTTATTATTATTACACAGTATATCATATTTTCGACAAGGAGAAAATATATTGTTTTTGAGAAGTAAAATTATATTTTCCTAGAGTTTTTAGAAGATGTATGATTTTTGGAAAAATATATGTTTTCTTGAATAGACTTGAAATACATTTGGGATAACATAAGTTTATATATATTTTCTAAGTGAGACTTGAAAATATATTGTTTTGGAGATATATATTGGATATTTATTAAGAAAATACGTACACACCGGAATACGACGCCAATACATGGCAAGATATACAAATACAAGAATACGAATATACATGTATGAGATACCCCCATCCTTGGGAAGGAAATACGAGTATAAATACTTGAGAAGTATTATTACGAAATATTGTTTAACAATTATTCCGAAACTAAATAAATATAATTTAAGTTAAAATAATTATTATTTTAACAAATAATTATATAACTTGGAATAATGATGAAGACACTTGGAAACGTAACTCAAAGGCACTAATTAATACTAAGTCAAGGCACGACCGCTCGTTTAATAAGACCATAGTACATTGTAGGTAGTCGTGTACACCAGAGGACACTTTGAGTTACAGGCGGATTCAAGGAAAGCAAAACAGTGAGTTCATGTCCCCCCCCCCCCTTTTCTTTAAACTGTTTTGTTTGTTTACTTCGGGGGTGAAATACATGTTACAAAAGGATTACTTACAATACAATTGGTATGGTTAGCCTAGGAAAGACCCATAGATCATGTGAATGGGTAGGCGGATACTTGAGACCATTAATCCTCGTATAAGGACCGAGGGATAGGAGTGATAGATCTATTTAGGTGTTGCGAGCCCCATCCATGAGTCCGCCGAATAGGCCATGAGGTGACTATGTCTTACAGCCAGAAGCCTGGTACAAAGTCTGCTAGGTTTGAGTCTTCCTGCACCATGTTACGTATATTAATGTATTCGCTACACATTAATTGATCTGTTTCCTTGTTGCTTTCATACCGGGACTTATCAACTTACATACATACTTACAACGATTTCAAAGGTTTATACATACACTCAAACGAACACATGAACTCGCTCAACTTTTGTTAATGTTTTCAAACTACATGTATTTCAGGGAATTTGTAAGTGGATTTGGCGGGCGTTGGAAGTTTTTATGCTGCGTTAAGAATAAAGATGTCATCCATGGTCTTTGGGTTTGGTCAGTGTGTCTTATTCCTGGACTAGACACGTCTTTCAAACCTTGGTGTTATTCAATATCTTTGACGAGTCCTTAATGAACTCATACACAATTTGTGCGGTTTGTAAAAATTGAATTTGAAGTCTATGTTTTTGAAGCAATGTTGTTATGTTTTGAACTTATTTAATGGATGATAAACTTATAGTTTTATCATATAGTTGATGTTATGATTGAATGCAATGATATTAAGAAAGTCACACCTTAATCACGCTTCCGCAAAAGTCAGGGTATGACATGTTAGGCCTAGGATATCCTTCAACTGATGGCAAACTCCTTTTAGCAGGATCATCCTCAAAGTAGAAGGATTTGATCTCTTCTCTGACTGCTATAAGTTCAAGAGGATATTGAAAACCTGCAGGAGTGATGGCAGTGATTGGTTGTTGGACATGGGCTGATGAGAGAGGAACACGGTTTGGAATAAGTGCCAGAGATTGTGAAGATGTTGGTGGTGGTGATGGAGAGTCATCATCAGGTATAAATATCCTTCTCCTTTTTTGTTTAGGAGAGGCTGATGATGTCTTGGGTGGATCAGTGGTGTTAATTTGAGTGGTGGAAGGTGGCTGACTAACAGTTGTTGAAACAACTGGTGTTTCAACCACTGTTGTTATTACAGCAGATGTTGTAACATCTGATGTCTTCTACTTTTTAGCAGGAGGTGATGGTGGTGAGGTTGTTTTTGGTGGTGATGGTAGTTTTGGTGGTAAAGTGATTTTTGGCAGTGGTTGTGGTTGTGGTTGTGGTTGTGGTGTGTGTTGAAGTGGTGTGTGTTGAAGTGATAACAGGTGTTTGGCTAGAAATAGTTGAAACTACTGAAGTATCAGTAGTGGTTGATACAACAGGAGTTACAACAGCTGTTTGGGTGGAGGTTTGATGTTTAGAGCCTTTGGAATGTGGTTTGGAGGCATGCTTTGTGGGTCTGGATGGTGTGTGTTTGGGTTGCCTCACTTGTCTGATGGGCTTCTTCTTTTCTTCCTTAGGATTTTCATCATCCATAGGTTCAGAAGGACCCTGCACATTCAGCTTCATAAACTCTCTTTTCTCCTATTCCCATCTGGCATTATCCTTAGCCTTTCTATCCCTTTTTACCTCAGCTAATGCATCAGCAATAGCATTAGTGGTAACATCAATATTTTTGGATCCATCTAGCAAAGGGATGTTTTTGAGCATACTATCTTGTTGAGGCTCAATGTAAAGACCATCTTCAATTCCCTTCTTCTTCCACTCCTTGATTTTCTCCCCATTTTTGGCATTATCTGGTGGAGGGTTATCAATAAAGAGAACAGTGGGAGGAGCAGTGCCAGTGGTGGTCAGTATGTGTGCCTTTATAGCCTTGATGTCAGCTTGGGTGTCTTTGAACCTTGACTACATCATCTTTCTTAGCTTTTGGACATGTATCTCATGCTGTTGATCAGCCAATTGTTTTTGTTGTTGGAGCAGTGGTTGAAATAAGGCCCATAACTCATTTGCAGCAGGTGCAGGTTGTGCAAGTGCTTGAGCTGGTACAGCAGTGGGTGGTACCTTTTAAACATTCAACAACTGTTGCAGCAGATCTTTAATTTCTGCAACAGAAGTATCCAGTTTGTCAATTCTGTTCGTCAATTCTCGGTACATTAAACCATCACCCAACTTAATGGGATCATCTGATTTCCCACTAACAGTGGTTGTAACAGTGGTTGACTCAGGGAATGTATTCCAAAAGTCATCCACTGATGCCCCTTTGTCTTGGTACTGGGGACTTCTTCCTTCAAAAAGAGAAACACTTTTTAGTGACCCAGTATAAACTGGATACACAAGTGTTCCCAGAGAAGAAATTGCCTCCAAGGAAGTCTTATTGATGTAACCACTGTCCAAATGCAAACCAGTAGGTTCAACACTTGTAGTGGCTGCTTCACTTGGACTACCACCAAGAGTTACTTGTAACTCAAGGGGTGTAGCCTCCTCAGGCTTGTTGGTGGGTAAGCAATGATTGATACATCAGACCCAGTCATTTGTTGAGGTATGTTCTCATTGATAGGTGATTGAGAAGGACTGGTTTGTACCTGGTTCAAATCAAGAGCATCCAACAATATTTTTGGTTGTTGGGGAATTGTGGAGGTGAGGTTGGGTGTAGAAAGAGAATTGGCCCCGGGCATTGGGCTGTGGATGATGGAAGCAAGTGATTCCAGAGCATCATATTGTGGTGTCCCTATTTGTACAACTTGTTCTTTTTTAGAAGAAGCAGGAGGAGTTTCAGGCATAGGTTGAGATATTTCTACCAACTGCTGTGAGGAAGTAGCAGCATTGGTTTCTTGTGACTTTTGTGCTGTCACTAGCAGTTACTCTGGTATCTCATCCTCCAGAGTTGCCTTTTTGGTAGGTTTTGGGGGCTTTTGAGTTTTCTTTTGTTTTGGCTTTTTGGTGATTTTAGGTGTGGGTTTCAAAGCAGTTGTTTTGCTGCTATGATCACCTTGAGTAGTGGGCTCAGCAGCAGATACCTGAGGAGCAGTGGTAGCTGCTAAAGTCTGCTCAGGCACCTCTGCTTGTGTTTTACAAGGTGTTGACATTCTTGTAAAAGTTTCAGCAGTTAAGCTGTTTATTTGAAAAGAGTCACCTTGTTTTATTACATAAGCATCATCCTTACCAAATTTCTTTTGAAAGTATTAACTTAGAAACCTTGGAAAAAGTAAGAATGGCTTTTTATCAACATTTTTAACTAAATCATTTAAGATTTCCTGGGAGTAATTGAAATTTTCATCTTGTAAAATAGCATATCCCAGGTTTTGAATCTTTAATGGCATCTCATTAAAAGAAGTTGTTTTGCTTGAGACACACATTAGTAGGGTATGGAACCAAAATTTTGTTGCAGGTGGAAAATTACCTTTTTGTAAGGTATCCTTTTTTATTGTGTCTGCACACCCCCTTTCAAGGAAATCAGTTTTTAACTCATGTTTGGGGAAAGAAGTTTTACCTTGTTGATCATTGAGTTCAAAGACTTCCGAGATGGATTGTGGTGTGATTTTGACAGCTTTACCCATTAGAGAAGAGTTAATGGCTATGACATCTTCGCCTTTTTTTTCAAGGGTAATATTTTTCCAAAACTCTCTCTGGGTTTTCAGATAAATCGGAGCATCTGATGTTAACAAAGTTTTGTACTTTGATGCAGACATAATATCAATGATGGAATCGAAAGCATCGGTGGTGCCGGGTTTTGTAAGGAGACCCAGATAATTGTGAGGAGATTTGTATGGTATTTCGATGGGTGTGGTAGCCTTTTGAGTGGCCTTTTTAGGAGATGATTTTGAAGTGGATTTCACAGATGACTTTGATTTTGTCATTTTGGAGGAGAAGATTGATGAAGGATTTGAAGGATTTGAGAGAAGGAGATGAAAACTGCTTTGAGAAAGGAATTTTTGTGAATTCGATTCGACAGTAAAACCCTGTTTGGGGTTTTGGAGAGGGTTTTATAAAGGGAAAAGTGAATGCTGACGTGGCAGCGGCTACAAAAGGTCTGACCACTATGTACTGTGACATCTGTGTATTTTAATCCTTGTACTATTCCGAACAACTTTGTATTTAATGAAATATGGTGTTTTAATTTCAATATTTGTTTAATTATTTGTGACATTAGTACGTTTTCAATCATTGTTCAATTCCGAACTCTCAAACCTGTTCTGGAAGTAAAATCATAAACCGTTATGTAAACATAATCAGTTTAACGTGACGTACACTCCGGAACTGTGACATAAGCCAAACATACCCTAAATACACTTTACATAACTTAGAAATAAGTTTCGAAGGATTCGGTATGGCAAAAACATGTTTATTCGAACTTTAAAACTATTTACGACCAAACTGCGTAACGAACGTTGGTGACCGCCCGGATAATATTTAAATCCTAAAAATATTCTGTTATGATTAAAATTTTATTTTTAATCATGTTCGTGTTGAAAAATAAATTAAAACGCTTAAAAACGTTATTTTTCAAGTTTAAGCGCGTACCGCGTGTTACTGCGTAACACAGTGCTTCTACTGCAAATCGCAGACAACGTAGCCAGTCTCGGCAACTGATATTTATTTCAGTAATATTTTGGCGAGTTTATTTTTGTATAATAATAAAAATAATTTAGAACGCCATAAACCGGGATTTAGACGCCAAATAAAATACCCGGTATTCAGTTAAATACCTGTTTTTAACCTACACATATTAAATATATGTATGGTTATATATATAGTTGTGTGTTGTCATATACACATAATAAGATTGGCACTTCTCTCCTCATCCTTGCCACTTGTTGTCTTTTTTGATACATACAATCTTTACAAATCTTTCATATCTTTATATAATCTTCAAGATCACAATCTACACTCAACACCACACTCCACTCTCTTCCTCTCTCTCCTCCAAAACCGTAACCCCCACCCCCATCACCATTATCCTCTTTTCAACCTTGTTCTTCAAGATCAAACTCCATTTCAAGCAAATTTCAAGTTGGTGTGCAGATCCAAAGGAGTTTCCAAGGTGCTTTCAAGTGATTTCAAGCTCCATATCATCAAAATCTCATCCAAGAACTTACTTGAATCTTGAAGGTATAAAGTTTAAAGTTTAATTCATACATTTGATTCTTGGTTGTTCTTGATGATTGGAAGTTTCTCTTGAATCTTGGAATTTTTCACAAACTTGAAATAAAATAAAAAAAAAAGAAATGGGTCATGATACAAAATAAAAATGGTAGTATATATGTGTGTATGTAACCGTATATATATATATGTGTGTTATGGGATTTGAGTTTGAATTTTTGATAAACACTTGTTTAGGATGTTTTCTTGCATGAACAAGATTATGTGCAAACATGTTAGAGATATAAAGGAGTGATTGAATCATGAGTTGTAATTTGAAATAATGTTGGTATTTTGACATGTAAATGGCCAAAAATTTATTAGACTTATTTAAGAATTTTTAAATTGTTGCTTGTTCTTGAATGATAGTTAAAATGCAAGTGTTTGATGATTTGTGCATGATATGATGAATGTTCAATTAAATCAGTAAATAAACATGAATAAATTACATGTTTGATGCATTTAAGTTCATATGAAATGATGATGATATGATAGTGTGCTTTAGACACTTGTACATAAGAATACATGTTGATTTAAAGCTCAAGAAATGATAAAAAATGATTGTATGACAAAAGTGTTTTAGAACAGATTATAAACACTAAAAATAACATTATTTGGTATATTATAATGGCATGAAACTTTGTCATAGGGTTGATAGCTTTGCATGTTGTATATAGCTTAGAAAGTGGTAAAATATGTGAAATTTTGTGTGATTTATGTGTTTTATTTGAGACCTAAACTATCATGAGTATAACCACTATTTTATTCAGTAAATAACATGGGTTATGTTAAAATATCAAGTCGTTACGATTTGGGATGGTTAGGGTAACGTTTGATGCAAAACTATGCGGTAAAACGGTAAAAAATCGGCTTTTCGGAGGATTTTTATAAAACTATTTTAGATCAGTAAGTAAACTAATATTTTTGATATAAAAATAAGTATTTTAACTTATATTAAGTTTACTTGGTGTTTGGTTAGTCATACGTGACTTTCGGTGCCCAAAAACGTTACCGAATCGCTAAAATACGTGTTTTTCAACATACACTATAATGGGTTGTTCATGGGTAAGTTTTATGTGTTACAATGTGTTATGTGTTTTATAATATGTGTATGATGACATGTTTATAGTTGAAAAGATTATGTGTGTTACGATATTTATTTTATGTCACAATAAGTATATATATTACAACGCGCAAATCGTAGATATATTGCTTATAACATGATGAGGGTCACCAATAAAATCGTTCAAGTCGCAAAGTTTTTAAAATATATTTATGAACTCATATATATATATAAATACACCAATATAATCAAAAATAATAACTTTTTGAGAAAATCTCAAAGTTATGTGAAAATTCTAAGTATCGGAGAAACTTAGGTATTTTTGTGAGTTTTTGATTATTAAATCGTTCTTATTTAATTTAGGACGAATAAACAATTTGAGGGATTGTGTTAACATATAAAAACGCACCCAAAGGTGAGTACATAGTTCCCCTATTTTACGTTTTCAAATGTTTTGGGGTGAAGCATATGTGCATAACTTTACTTTCCGTTTTCATGACATTATACATTTTTGTTACGTATTATATATAATACATTATTTCAAAGACATTTTTATGGTATATTGACTTAGTATACCTAACATTTGGTTTCAAAGACATTTTACTTGGCATATTGACTTAGTATGCCTATTACATGTGTTGGATCGTTGTATGACCCTACTGAGTCATTCCGAAGAGTTTTACATCCAGTTTAAAGGCGGAATCAGTAAACCGGACACAAATACAACTTATACTCTTTAATCTGTTGCTTTGATTGATAATAACAGTGTTTACAACCTGACAGAAAACCGGCAGCACTTCGTTACACCTTCAGAAGTCGCGTACCAAATGAAATGACAACAACCCTATATATAGACAAGTAGATTTCGCTTGAACTGACTTGAAGCGAAATCTCCTGAAGCGAAATCAAGACATGTTGATTTCGCTTGAACAGATTTCAAGCGAAATCTTCATGTTCAACATGTCTAAACCCTAATCAAACCCAGTTGTGTGTACATTCACCCTATCTAGACATAAGACTTGATTATGACGTAATCAACAGACATATAGTGCACCAACAGACTCCCCCTTGGATGTTGATGAAGTCTTTGGCTTCAAGTCTTTGTCTTTAACAATCTTCAAACCTTGTGAAAACTCTCTTCAATCTTTATCATCAGCAGGCTCCCCCTTTCGTCAAGCTTCTGTGCTTTTAGGAATCGACACCTCTCTTTTCAGCTACAAGTTCTTCCTATCTTTTAGCTTGTATTCAGACTCCCCCTTAGACTCTACTCTCGGGATCATAATCTGGACTAACAACTGCAATTTCTCAAACATTTATGAGTAACAGCATTTTGAATCTTCGATCAAACTCTCTAATCCACTCCCCCTATCAACAAACTTCATAGATTTAGCAGCATTAAAGAATCCAACTCCCTCACAGTTTATCATCCAAGTCCAATTTAATGACCTTGGAGATATCACAAACTGTTTTTGAAATTTTTGATTTTAAATTCAAGTATCAAATTAATGAACTTGTTTTATTTTCAGAAACACAATCAGCTTACTTAGATTTTGAAACTCAGCACTCAGACATCGGTTGTCGAAAATAAAGCAAAAATCAAAATCTTTTTGTATTTTCTGAAAATATAAAGCAGTAAAGTAATATGTACAAACATATTTACAAACAATATTTTTGTTTGAGAATGCGTCAGAGGATCATATCAGTTTATGACAAATCACAAGTACCGTTGAGCTTAATAACACAGTAAGAATTAAACAATTCACTTAGATTGTCGATATACTGATCCACTTTAAATTCTCACACAAATTTCAACTGATTCAGGATACGAATTAGGTATTTTAAGAACTTAAACTCATTCATGTGTCCCACCTCTTGAATATACTCCCGTATCCAAATCCCAATATTCATTCTTACAGGTGAGTATACCTAGATGATATCTGTCAGGGATTAAATGCGAGGGCCGTGAGAGCTCAGGTCGATCTTTCGATACGCAGAGAGATGACGGCTTCGACTTTTCGGTGTGTCCCCTTTAGAGGATCTTTTTTACAACAGCCATGATTAGCATTTTTCAATGTTTCATCATTTTTTAGCTGAGGGTGGTGCTATATTTCAAGCAATGCAGAAAGTATTCTCCGGGGACTAGGTCAGAAATTCCTTTCAACAGAAGTCCCGGGATAATACCCCAGATATCACTGAGTATAAAGACCTAGTATCTCAGAATAAGGGACCTTTCAAACGAGATTTCAGGGGTTACCTATATATCCAAGTAGTGTTCCCCACGAAATAAGTAAGTTTGAATTTAGATTTATATCCCGAAAAAGTTTACTAAATGTGCAAAAACCTATCGACACATCCACAGTGAGATCGTTTAACACATTTAAACTTTCCAATTCTTTAGCATACTGTAACTGTCTACTGATGTACTATCATTTCCTCTTTTTACGCAAAAACTCAATTTTTTAAATTTTATCATGTTTTTGGCTTTTTCAAATTTTCAAATGCTTTTGTATTTTCTAACACATATCTCCCCCCTAAAATGCAAAATCATATAAAGAAAATTTGACAACCAACACTGATAGCTTTGTCTCGCCATCCATTTTCTGCTTCAAGCACTCTGAGTTGCAGAAAATATAACGTACCCCCATGATTTACAACCCATTGATCTTAAGAGTTTGAAAACCGTTTTTCAATCTGATGAAAGTAATCATGTTTGTTCAGCCGTGAGGGTTTCGGCATATTCAATCAACATACAATCCACACAAAATTAAAAACAAACATATTTTTGGTTTTTAATTTTTCAAGTTTTTAGGGTTTTGAAAATATTGTTTATTTATATACATAAAACTATCAAACTACACTCCCTGTTCAACCAAACCAGGGTCCTGCAACCTCTTCCTATGCCAGGTTGCTCCAACTGCCATTCTCACAATCTTCAGCTTCATTGAGCACCTGCACATTCAAATTTTATCAATCATTTGAACAATTTAGCCCAGGCCTGTTGGACCTTAGGCATTTCAATACAAACATGTTCATTCAATTTTGGAAACTCTTTGTCATTAAAAACTTGTTCAACTTTGACTTCAACTTTCTCATCTTTTTCCAACTTCACATGTTTCTTAACACTCCACATTTGACCTTCCGGAGTACCTCTTTTGTAAAAATTTGTCTCTTTTTGAACCTTTTGATTTTGAACAACATTTTTAGGTTTCCAAAACTCTTGAGGTTTTGTCATATCAACAGATGTTCTCCAACTCTGTGTAGTTCTCAATCTGGGTGTGTGAAAATTCCAGGTCTGTCTTGAATCGAACCTGTTCGTGTTTGATTTCCAATTTTGATTTGAAGCAAACTTGTTTGTATTGTACCTCCAAGTTTGTTTCGAATCAAATCTGGTTGACCTTGATTTCACATCCTCAGATTTCTGTTTTTCAACATCAACAGGCTTTGGATTTGGACACTTTCGTGCAACATGTCCAATTTGATCACATTTAAAACAAATTTTCTTTGAAACATCCTTGGCCTGTTGTTGTTTCTTTTTCATAGCATCAAACTCATCATTAGACTGTTGTCCAAATTTAAGTTTTTCCTCTTCTTTCAAGCTTTTCCCTTGAACAAAATTCATCTTTTGTTGCACATTTGGTTTTTCATGTTGATTCCAATTCCGTTTCTTTTTATAACCCAAACCAGCCTTCATGTTTTTCTTCTTAAAACCAGGTTTGTTATAAAAAGATCTATGACCTTTACTAGCAAACTTTGGAATCTCAGACTTCTCAATCTCAACCATTTTGAAAACTTTATCAACCTTTTCTGAAATCACATTCTGAATCGGGAATACAACATCTAAGAACAATTTGTCCGATCCAATCATGGTATAAACCAATCCTTTTGAATCATCATTCAAACTTTCCTCGGATTTTGTGTTTTTCGAATAACCATCATAAAAATTTCCTTCATCTTCATCCTGTGATTCAGACTTACCTTTTGTAGACTCATCTTTCAAAACACTTTCAACAATCTTACTTACCACCTCTGAATCATTAGCATCATCAGATTTGGAGTAAGTCACATCGATACTTTCAGGTAACTGGTCAGCTATGTTCAAACCCTTTGCCACCTTTTCCTCATCATAAAAAGTATAGTTGTTTCTCAATGGTGGTGGTACCTGATGAAATTCTGAACCAATACCCTTTTTGCAATTTTCAGTATCTTTGTCATCTGGTGTGATGTTGAAAATGCGTTCAAGAATGTATGAATTGTTATGATAACTTTGAAGTTTTGTAACAATCTTTTCTTTTTCAGCCAAGACTTGCTTAAGATTAGCAATTTCATCAACACATTTGTTTAATTCAATTTGCTTTTCTTTAAACCTTCTTTCATACATTTCTTTAGTAACTAAAGTTTCAGACAGTCTTTGATCAAAACTTTTGACTTGGCTCTTCAAAGTATCATAAGCTTCTTGTACTCTTTGACTCGACCACTTTAAAGAATCATACTGTTTTTGTAAATCTTGAAATTTAGATTCTTTTTCAACACAATCAACACATTTTGTAGAACACAGTTGTCTATAAACATCATTATCCTTTTCAAGACCTTGACATTTCTGTGTCAAATTTTCAACTTTTAGTTTCAAAATTTCTTCTTTTTCAATCATATCTTTACATTTTATCGTGAAACCATTTTCAAGTTTGTTTAAATCATTTTCTTTTGTTTTTATGATGTCATCTTTTTCAGTACAGGCTTTGCACATTTCTATGCAATTCCTGCACTTTTGTTCTTTTTCATCAACCAATTCAACATTCGATAGATCAGAAAATTTTCTAACCTCAGTCTCATTCAGCACCAATTCTTCTGTTTCAACTTTCTGATCTTCCTTCTTTTCTTCTTTCTGAGCTTCTTCATTCTTCTGTTCTTCTTCAGCTTTCTTTTCCTCTTCAACAGCAATCTTCGCAACAGTTTTTACTTCTTCAATCATCTTCTTCAGTTCTTCTTCTTTTCTCTTCTTCATCTCTACCACCTTCGGTAGACTTGTTTCAAAAACTTCTCTTAACTTGATCATCAAATTTGGCAAATAGCTTTTATCAGAAAGCCTTCTTGTGTTGAAAGTGCCTTCACTTGGAAACACATCGGTTACAGCATCAAAATCCACTTTTGATGGATCAACTACTGGATTACCATGTGGATCCATGTAACACTCTAACTCTTCATTCCATCTTTTAGCTCTCTGTGCTTCTTTAAATGGTTCATGCAATTTTCCAATCTCCCATCTTGCACTGTCTCTTCTCCACCATCTATCATGAGCACTTTCTCCTGACATTTTCAAACAACTGACACTTAATCGACTTGAAATAATCTTGACACGACAAAGTTCACTTTCAAACCAACCGACACTCGAGTGACATCAGACTTTGGTCCACTGAAGTAAAATCAGATCAATTTGATGTCCCTTGAAGCGAAATTAGGTCTCTATACCACTGTTCAAGCGAAATCACTATTTCGCTTCTGATGATCTCAAGCGAAAACCAAATCCAGATCTGATTCAAGCGAAAACAACTATTCTGTTCAAGCAAAACTTTCAAGTAACCAATTTCTGAAGCGAAATACTGAAGCGAAATCCTTCAAGCGAAATCTACTATTTCGCTTCAGGAAGTCTTCAAGCGAAATCCAATAAAATCAGTTTCGCTTCAGCAGTTTTTCAAGCGAAATTGTCCAATATGTCAGATCTGAAGCGAAATCAACCTGTTATCTCGAACATCTTTCAAGCGAAACCATGTTTTAGGTAATTTTTAATGAGTTTTAATCTGAATTTGAGTCCGAAACTTTGTAGGCTTTGTTAATACTATGTTTTACACGTTATACTCGAAAATCAGTCCATTTTAACCGTTGGAACTAGTTCAGATCTGAAAAAATGTAAAAAGAATGAGTATAAATGAAAGAAATCGGTAGAATCAAGCTGTAGTAGTATGAACTCCTCGTCCTGAGCTCTGATACCACTTGTTGGATCGTTGTATGACCCTACTGAGTCGTTCCGAAGAGTTTTACATCCAGTTTAAAGGCGGAATCAGTAAACCGGACACAAATACAGCGTATACTCTTTAATCTGTTGCTTTGATTGATAATAACAGTGTTTACAACCTGACAGAAAACCGGCAGCACTTCGTTACACCTTCAGAAGTCGCGTACCAAATGAAATGACAACAACCCTATATATAGACAAGTAGATTTCGCTTGAACTGACTTGAAGCGAAATCTCCTGAAGCGAAATCAAGACATGTTGATTTCGCTTGAACAGATTTCAAGCGAAATCTTCATGTTCAACATGTCTAAACCCTAATCAAACCCAGTTGTGTGTACATTCACCCTATCTAGACATAAGACTTGATTATGACGTAATCAACAGACATATAGTGCACCAACAACATGGTTTACAAAGACATTTTCATGACTTTCTTACATTGAAAAGGACATTTGGTACGTTTAACGGGTTAGTAGTACATTCATTAACATTGATCACGCCGCTCGGTAGTATGTAATAGCGCTATAGGACTTGACAAATCCCGTTCCCGCTTTCTAGGTATTTCGGAAGGGGAATGACAGAATCCGAATACATTGTTTTTTTTATAAACCTTGAACCTGATAAGGGTTTATCTGACAGTCTCAAGGCTTGAGTGTATGCGATAGACAAACCACATAAATGTTCATATCAATAAAAGCAATGGTTTTCAAAACATAACTTTTGTTTTAAACTTTTGTTTATTCAAAGACTTTGTTTTGTACATGACATTTGCTTACATAAGACATTTGTTTATACACGACATTATGCATTTTGCTTGAGTAAGTACTAGTTATTCGCCATACAAGACATGGTTTATACTAGACATTGACATTGGATATTGGTTATACATGACATTGACATATTTTATACATATTATGTTCATTTGGTTATTAGATTAACCATATATCATTCTTTTATATCATTTGATTTTCATATGATTTTATAAAAGAAAATATTTATAAGGTTCATGACTACTTTTCGTTAAACATTTCTTTTAACATCCAAAGTCATGAATCTTCAACACTAAACCTATGTTACTCACAGGCATTTTTATGCTGACGTATTTACTTTCACATATGTTTCAGGAGCGAATATTTGATGTGAGCATGCTACAATTAGGGAGACTTGGGCCGTAGCAATCTAAAATCAAGAAAGTTATAATCTTTTATGTTATGTGTTTTGTTTGAACTAAGACAATGTAATAATTTAAGCTTGTAAAACTTAACTTTAATTATCATGTGTTTTTGAAACAATAATTCTGCCACACGACTCTCCGACGTTTCCGCCGCGGTTTGTTGTTTTACGTGGTCGGGGTGTGACAGAAGAGTTGGTATCAGAGCTCATGGTTATAGGGAATTAGGTTATTAGTAAAATTTTGACCTAGACTATAACCTTTCTAGGACCCTAACACAAGTTACCTTGTGTTTAGATCTTAAAACAATACTATCACCTATCCTTAGGTGATTACCAAAACAAGTACACAAATCTCAATTCCATTTGAAAATCAATCATCTATCCTTAGATGATTTGTTTTTAGGCTTCAAGCCTTTAAAGTTTTCAAATCTTGTCAAAGTTTGGGTCTTAATAATGTGAACACGTGCAATCTGGAAGGGTGGGTGCCTGTACCCTGAGTTTTCTATCTAAGGCTAGAGTGTTCGTACAAATCCACATAATCGGACCAGTCACTCTTACCTGGGAACTCTTGGGGTGAGTTTCCACTTATAGGCTAAAGCATGTCTTCATTATGCATTATGTAGACCTATTTACTTTGATTAGTCACTGTGTTGTTTGTTTGTTTTAAGTAACGAACAAATGACCACCTTCCTTTGTTTTGTCGATAGTTTCAATACTCCTTTTTGATTTTCTTATGTCAATCTCACACATTTCCTTGTGTTCCTTTTCTTTTAGATGCCTCCTCGACGTGATCAAACTCAAGACGCCGCAATGGCAGCCTTGATCGCTCAGCAAATTGTTGCTGTACTCCCGAACCTAGTAACTCAGTTAAACCAAGCAAACAACAATAACAACGCACCTGTTCCGTGCAAGTTTAAGACTTTCAATTCGGCTAAACCGCTTCAGTTTTCTGGGTCAGAAGGAGCAACTAGGCTCTTACAGTGGTTCGAGAGTCGCGAGAGTACGTTTCGTCACGTTCAATGCCCGAATGAGCGAAAGGTTGAGTTTGCGTCAAGTGTGTTTCAGAAAAGGGCGCTCACATTGTGGAATGGTGTGATGAGGGACAGAGGGGCCAACGTGGCAATGGCTCAAACATGGGAAGAGCTTCGAGCACTTATGATGAAGGAATTTTGTCCTAGTCATGAACAGAGGGCACTGGAGGACGAATTCTATGATCTTAAGCAAGATAGTGGAGAGCACCATGCCTACACGGACCGATACGAAGAACTGAGCCTGCTGTGTCCCACCATGGTCACGCCTTTGGACAAGGCGATTGAGAAATACATAGATGGTCTACCTGATCCCGTTCAGGATATTGTCACCGGTAGCAACCCTACCACAATGAGACAAGCCATTGAGCTAGCTTCAACTTTGACTGAGTCTCAAGTCAAGAAGGGTAAACTCCACCGCAAGGGTGACAAGAAATCATCTGACAAAACAGAGAAGAAGAAGGGAAAGAAGGCTGAAACTTCAAAGAAATCTAGGAAGCGTCAGGCTTCCAAGAACTTTGTCGTTGTTGCACAGACAAATCAAGTTGTTCCTACCCAGCCAGCACAACCACCTGCTAAGAAACAGTATGTTGGTACTGCACCTCTTTGTAACAAGTGCAATTGTCATCATCAACCACATCTTCAGTGTCGTCTTTGCAACAACTGTGGAAGATATGACCATTTGGCTAACACATGTCGCTCTCCTCCTGCTCCGAATCAAGCGGCACAAAACCCTGCCCAACAGCCAGCAAATCTTGCATGACCTCCTTTTCCGCCTGGGTCTTGCTACAATTGTGGAAATTTGACTCACTACAGGAACAAGTGCCCGAAGTAGGCTAATGCGAACCCGGCTCGTGGACGAGCATACAACATCAATGCCAATGAAGAGCGTGCCGACAATGAGGTGGTGAACGGTATGTTCTATGTTAACAACCAACTTGCTTCTATTCTTTTTGATTCGGGTGCCGACAAGAGTTTTGTATCCCTAGCTTTTGAACCTTTGCTTGCAAAGCCTAGAACAAAACTAGGAAAACCCTTGACATTAGAGTTAGCCAGTGGTGAATCCTTTGTACTCGATTCTGTCATTCGAAATTGCCAGTTGAACCTCAACGATCATCTTTTTCCCATTGATCTCACGCCAATGCAACTTTGGAGTTTCGAAATTATAGTAGGGATGGATTGGTTGACCCAATACCATGCAGAGGTGGTTTATTTTGACAAGATTGTTCGTGTGCCTCTTTCGTTTGGTGAAGTCTTAGAAGTTTGTGGAGATAAACCCGCTAGTAGCCTCAAACTAATGACAAGCACCCAAGCTCATAGATATCTACGAAAGAATTATGTGGCTTTCTTGGCACGTGTCGTAGAGGAGAAAGACAAGGGTAAAACTGTTCAAGACATCCCTGTCGTTCGGGATTATCCTGAGGTTTTTCCTGAAGACTTACCTGGTTTACCCCCAGCACGTCAAATCGAGTTCCGTATTGACCTTGTACCTGGTGCTAACCCGATTGCTAAATCTCCATACCGTCTTGCACTGTCTGAGATGCAAGAGTTGTCGAAGCAGCTGCAGGAGTTATCAGACAAAGGATTTATTCGTCCGAGCTTTTCACCTTGGGGGGCACCTGTCCTATTTGTAAAGAAGAAGGATGGATCATTCCGAATGTGTATCGATTACCGTGAGCTTAACAAACTCACCATCAAAAATCGATATCCCCTACCTCGCATTGATGATCTCTTTGATCAGCTTCAGGGTGCTACCTGCTTTTCGAAGATTGATCTACGTTCTGGGTATCATCAGCTTCACGTATCCGAAGAAGATATTCCCAAGACTGCTTTCCGCACACGATACGGCCACTATGAGTTTACTGTTATGCCTTTCGGTTTAACAAATGCTCCTGCCATCTTCATGGACTTAATGAATAGGGTTTGTAAGCATTATTTATATAAGTTCATCATCGTCTTCATTGATGACATCTTGATTTATTCCAAGACACGAGCTGACCACGAACAACATCTCCGTCTAACAATGGAACTCCTAAAGAAGGAACAACTTTTCGCTAAATTTTCCAAGTGTGAATTTTGACTTAGGGAAGTTCAATTTTTGGGACATATTGTTAACGAACAAGGTATACATGTAGATCCCACCAAAATCAGTGCGATTAAGGATTGGGATACACCAACTACTCCTACCGAGGTTCGTTCATTTCTAGGTCTCACGGGTTATTACCACCGCTTTATTGCAAACTTCTCCAAGATTGCGGTTCCTCTCACAGCCTTAACTCAAAAGAATAAACCCTTTGAGTGGGGACCTAAACAAGAAGAAGCTTTTCAGACCTTGAAACAAAAACTGTGCGATGCTCCTGTGTTATCTTTACCCGAGGGAAACGACGACTTTGTCGTATATTGTGACGCATCGAATCTAGGCCTTGGTTGCGTTCTCATGCAGAGAAACAAAGTCATAGCCTATGCGTCAAGACAATTGAAAATCCATGAGAAAAACTACACAACTCATGATCTTGAGTTGGGCGCTGTGGTTTTTGCTCTCAAGATTTGGAGACACTACCTTTACGGAACAAAATGTGTGGTTTTCACAGACCACAGAAGTCTCCAACACATCTTCAATCAGAAAGAAGTAAACATGAGGCAACGACGTTGGGTAGAACTTCTAAACGACTACGACTGCGAGATTCGTTACCATCCTGGCAAGGCGAATGTCGTAGCCGATGCGTTAAGTCGAAAAGAAAGAGTCAAGCTTCATTGTGTTCAAGTTCGATCTGATATCCAAACCCGCATCTTTCAAGCTCAACATACTTGTGTTACACAAGGCTTGATGGGTAAAGAATTACCGTGTCACATTAAACCTGAGCTTGAATTGAGAGACTTTGGGATATTCTATTTTATGGGCCATTTGTGGGTCCCAAGTATAGACAATCTTCGCACCTTGCTTATGGATGAAGCTCATATGTCTCGTTATTCTATTCATCCTGGTGCAGACAAAATGTATAAGGATCTTCGTACCCAGTACTGGTGGCCGGGAATGAAGAAGGACATTGCCTTATACGTATCAAAATGCCTTACTTGTCTGAAGGTTAAGGCAGAGCATCAGCATCCCTCTGGATTATTGGAACAACCAGAGATACCGGTTTGGAAATGGGAAAACATTGTCATGGATCTCATTACCAAACTACCGCGCACTAATAGAGGTCATGATGCCATTTGGGTAGTAGTTGATCGTTTGACAAAATCTGCTCACTTCTTACCAATCCGTGAGGATCTCTCTGCTGAAAAGCTTGCCAAGATCTATGTAGATGAGATTGTATCCCGACATGGTGTTCCTTTAAACATTATATCTGACCGAGATGCTCGATTCTCATCTCACTTTTGGAGAACCATGCAATCTGCTATGGGAACCCAACTCAATTTGAGCACAGCTTATCATCCTCAAATGGATGGACAATCTGAAAGAACAATCCAGACGTTGGAGGATATGTGTAGAGCTTGTGTGATTGATTTTGGTGGTAGTTGGGATTCGCATCTTCCATTGATCAAATACTCCTACAATAATAGTTATCACTCCAGCATCAACATGGCTCCTTTCAAAGCTTTATACGGTCGAAAATGTCGTTCGCCGGTCTGCTGGAATGAGATTGGTGAAGCTCAGCTCACTGGACCTGAACTCATTCTAGAGACTACAGACAAAGTCAAGAAAATGCGCGACAACCTCTTAACAGCTAGAAGCCGTCAAAAGAGTTACGCGGATAGACGACGCAAGCCTTTGGAATTCCAAGTTGGTGATCTCGTCCTACTCAAGGTATCTCCTTGGAAAGGTGTAATCAGATTTGGGAAGAAAGGAAAACTAGCACCACGATATGTTGGACCATTCAAGATCGTTGAAAGAATTGGAAAAGTAGCCTACAGACTTGAGCTGCCTCCTGAACTTGGAAATGTTCATCCAACTTTCCACGTGTCCAATCTGAAAAAGTGTTTGGCTGATGAAAACCTCCACATCCCCCTTGATGAAATTCGTGTCGACAACACGATGCACTTCGTCGAGAAACCTGTGGAAATATTGGATCATCAAGTCAAGAAGCTCAAGCGCAAACGCATACGGATAGTCAAAGTTCGCTGGGAATCCAAACGTGGCCCAGAGTTTACTTGGGAACGAGAGGATCAAATGAAGGCGAAATATCCACACCTTTTCCCACAAGTTTCCTTTAATTAAATTTCGGGACGATTTTGAGTGGCCTTTTTAGGAGATGATTTTGAAGTGGATTTCGCAGATGACTTTGATTTTGTCATTTTAGAGGAGAAGATTGATGAAGGATTCGAAGGATTTGAGAGAAGGAGATGAAAACTGCTTTGAGAAAGGAATTTTTGTGAATTCGATTCGACAGTAAAACCCTGTTTGGGGTTTTGGAGAGGGTTTTATAAACGGAAAAGTGAATGCTGACATGGTAGCGGTTACAAAAGGTCTGACCACTATGTACTGTGACATCTGTGTATTTTAGTCCTTGTACTGTTCCGAACAACTTTGTATTTAATGAAATATGGTGTTTTAATTTCAATATTTGTTTAATTATTTGTGACATTAGTACATTTTCAAT
Organism: Helianthus tuberosus; assembly: GCA_030545235.1. Taxonomy (NCBI): domain Eukaryota; kingdom Viridiplantae; phylum Streptophyta; class Magnoliopsida; order Asterales; family Asteraceae; genus Helianthus; species Helianthus tuberosus. The sequence goes on along the minus strand of CM060366.1, from coordinate 174,840,033 downwards.
CATTGTTCAATTCCGAACTCTCAAACCTGTTCTGGAAGTAAAATCATAAACCGTTACGTAAACATAATCAGTTTAACGCGACGTACACTCCGAAACTGTGACATAAGCCAAACATACCATAAATACCCTTTACATAACTTAGAAATAAGTTTCGAAGGATTCGGTATGGCAAAAACATGTTTATTCAAACTTTAGAACTATTTACGACCAAACTGCGTAACGAACGTTGGTGACCGCCCGGATAATATTTAAATCCTAAAAATATTTTGTTATGATTAAAATTTTATTATTAATCATGTTCGTGTTGAAAAATAAATTAAAACGCTTAAAAACGTTATTTTTCAAGTTTAAGCGCGTACCGCGTGTTACTGCGTAACACAGTGCTTCTATTGCAAAACGCAGACAACGCAGTCAGTCTCGGCAACTGATATTTATTTCAGTAATATTTTGGTGAGTTTATTTTTATAGAATAATAAAAATAATTTAGAACGCCATAAACCGGGATTTAAACGCCAAATAAAATACCCGGTATTCAGTTAAATACCTGTTTTTAACCTATACATATTAAATATACGTATGGTTGTATATATAGTTGTGTGTTGTCATATGCACATAATAAGATTGCCACTTCTCTCCTCATCCTTGCCACTTGTTGTCTTTGTTGATACATACAATCTTTACAAATCTTTCATATCTTTATATAATCTTCAAAATCACAATCTACACTCAACACCACACTCCACTCTCTTCCACCCTCTCCTCCAAAACCGTAACCCCCACCCCCATCACCATTATCCTCTTTTTAACCTTGTTCTTCAAGATCAAACTCCATTTCAAGCAAATTTCAAGTTGGTGTGAAGATCCAAAGGAGTTTCCAAGGTGCTTTCAAGTGATTTCAAGCTCCATATCATCAAAATCTCATCCAATAACTTACTTGAATCTTGAAGGTATAAAGTTTAAAGTTTAATTCATACACTTGATTCTTGGTTGTTCTTGATGATTGGAAGTTTCTCTTGAATCTTGGAATTTTTCACAAACTTGAAATCAAAAAAAAAGAAATGGGTCTTGATACAAAATAAAAATGGTAGTATATATGTGTATGTAACCGTATATATATATATATATATATATGTGTGTGTGTGTGTATGGGATTTGAGTTTGAATTTTTGATAAACACTTGTTTAGGATGTTTGCTTGCATGAACAAGATTATGTGCAAACATGTTAGAGATATAAAGGAGTGATTGAATCATGAGTTGTAATTTGAAATAATGTTGGTATTTTGACATGTAAATGGCCAAAAATTTATTAGACATATTTGAGAATTTTTAAATTGTTGCTTGCTTGGTCTTGAATGATAGTTAAAATGCAAGTGTTTGATGATTTGTGCATGATATGATGAATGTTCAATTAAATCAGTAAATAAACATGAATAAATTACATGTTTGATGCATTTAAGTTCATATGAAATGATGATGATATGATAGTGTGCTTTAGACACTTGTACATAAGAATACATGTTGATTTAAAGCTCAAGAAATGATAAAAAAGGATTGTATGACAAAAGTGTTTTAGAACAGATTATAAACACTAAAAATAACATTATTTGGTATATTATAATGGCATGAAACTTTGTCATAGGGTTGATAGCTTTGCATGTTGTACATATAGCCTAGAAAGTGGTAAAATATGTGAAATTTTGCATGAATTATGTGTTTTATTTGAGACCTGCACTATCATGAGTATAACCACTATTTTATTCAGTAAATAACATGTGTTATGTTAAAATATCAAGTCGTTACGATTTGGGATGGTTAGGGTAACGTTTGATGCAAAACTATGCGGTAAAACGGTAAAAAATCGGCTTTTCGGAGGATTTTTATAAAACTGTTTTAGATCAGTAAGTAAACTGATATTTTTGATATAAAAATAAGTATTTTAACTTATATTAAGTTTACTTGGTGTTTGGTTAGTCATACGTGACTTTCGGCGCCCAAAAACGTTACCGAATCGCTAAAATACTTGTTTTTCAACATACACTATAATGGGTTGTTCATGGGTAAGTTTTATGTGTTACAATGTGTTATGTGTTTTATAATATGTGTATGATGACATGTTTATAGTTTACAAGATTATGTGTGTTACGATATTTATTTTATGTCACAATAAGTATATATATTACGAAGCGCAAATCTTAGATATATTGCTTATAACATGATGAGGGTCACCAATAAAATCGTTCAAGTCGCAAAGTTTTTAAAATATATATATGAACTCATATATATATAAATACACCAATATAAGAAAAAATAATAACTTTTCGAGAAAATCTCAAAGTTATGTGAAAATTCTAAGTATCGGAGAAACTTAGAAATTTTTGTGAGTTTTTGATTATTAAATCGTTCTTATTTAATTTAGGACGAATAAACAATTTGACGGATTGTGTTAACATATAAAAACGCACCCAAATGTGAGTACATAGTTCCCCTATTTTACGTTTTCAAATGTTTTTGGGTGAAGCATATTTGCATAACTTTACTTTCCGTTTTCATGACATTATACATTTTTGTTACGTATTATTTATAATACATTATTTCAAAGACATTTTTATGGTATATTGACTTAGTATACCTAACATTTGGTTTCAAAGACATTTTACTTGGCATATTGACTTAGTATGCCTATTACATGGTTTACAAAGACATTTTCATGACATGCTTACATTGAAAAGGACATTTGGTACGTTTAACGGGTTAGTAGTACATTCATTAACATTAATCACGCCGCTCGGTAGTATGTAATAGCGCTATAGGACTTGATAAATCCCGTTCCCGCTTTCTAGGTATTTCGGAAGGGGAATGACAGAATCCGAATACATTTTTTTTTGATAAACCTTGATCCTGATAAGGGTTTATCCGACAGTCTCAAGGCCTGAGTTTATGCGATAGACAAGCCACATAAATGTTCATATCAATAAAAGCAATGGTTTTCAAAACATAACTTTTGTTTTAAACTTTTGTTTATTCAAAGACTTTGTTTTGTACATGACATTTGATTACATAAGACATTTGTTTATACACGACATTATGCATTTGGCTTGAGTAAATACTATTTATTCGCCATACAAGACATCGCTTATACTGGACATTGACATTGGATATTGGTTATACATGACATTGACATATTTTATACATATTATATTCATTTGGTTATTAGATTAACCATATATCATTCTTTTATATCATTTGATTTTCATATGATTTAATAAAAGAAAATATTTTATAAGGTTCATGACTACTTTTCGTTAAACATTTCTTTTAACATCCAAAGTCATGAATCCTCAACACTAAACCTATGTTACTCACAGACATTTTTATGCTGACGTATTTACTTTCACATATGTTTCAGGAGTGAATATTTGATGTGAGCAAGCTACAATTAGGGCGACTTGGGCCTTAGCAATCTAAAATCAAGAAAGTTATCATCTTTTATGTTATGTGTTTTGTTTGAACTAAGACAATGTAATAATTTAAGCTTGTAAAACTTAACTTTAATTATCATGTGTTTTTTAAACAATAATTCTGCCACACGACTCCCCGACGTTTCCACCGTGGTTTGTTGTTTTACGCGGTCCGGGTGTGACATGTACTATCCACGTGCCAACCCCTGATGAAATGAAGGACATGTGTTTTTATGAAGACCACTGATGGAATAAGATCAGTGGTTGTAACGGTAACAAATGAAGGCAGTGGGTGATTTTTACTACCAGTGGATAGCATATCAGTGGATAAAAACACTGATTTTGAACAACAATGCTTATCAAGGAAATGAGAGAGGAGGGTTTGACATTCAGCAGTGGACAGACTTTTAAGTGCAATAGACTTTTGAACAAAACAGTGGTTATGGCAGACTTTTAAGGATTTAATGAAAAATTCATTTTTAGCTATTTTTAAGGATGGATTTTTTTTTTGATTTTCTGAAAACATTTTAATGCTTTTATTCATAGAAAAACAGGGTTTTGCCTGTTATTTCATGTTTAGCATGCCAATCCTAGAGATCAAGCTTTCAAAGGTAGATGTGCCTAATGCTTTGGTTAGCACATCTGTCAGCTGATCTTTAGTTGGAACATGGTGTAGAGAAATCAAACCTTTTTCATAGCAATCCCTCACAAAGTGATGTCTGATGTCAATGTGCTTGGTGGTTGAATGGGAAACTGGATTTTTGATGATATTTTCTGCTGCCTGGCTGTCCAACATGAGTGGTGTCTTTAAGGCAGTGATACCAAAATCCAGCAATTGATTTTGAAGCCAAAGTAGTTGGGCTGTACAGCTTGCAGCAGCTATATACTCTGCCTCAGCAGTGGATGTGGAAACAACTGCTTGCTTTTTGCTTTGCCAAGACACTAAGCAATTGCATAGGAATTGGCACCCTTCTGAAGTGGACTTCCTTGTCTTGTCACATCCAGCAAAGTCACTATCTGAGAAACTTGAAAGCTCAATTTTAGGTATATGAATATCCTTTTTACAGCAATAAGGTTTTACTTTCTAGGGGCTGATTGGGATCTTGCACAAACACATGTTGCAAACATGATGTCTGGCCTAGATGCACTTAGGTACAATAAAGACTCAATCATGCTTCTATATAAAGTTTGATCAACCAAATCATCCTTCTCATCAGACATGACTACTTTATTGGTTGCAATGGGTGTTGTCACACCCCAACCGATGGCGGAATCATCGGGGCATGGCACTGAGCGAAACAGATTGTCCAGAAGTTTCCACAACAATTGTCAAAACTATTCAATTTAAATAATACGACCCATACCGTATCTCAAACAGTCAAATAATTATTACAGACAAACATCAAGACAAATATTCTGTTCCGACAACTCAGATTTAAATAAGTAGCAATTGTTTATCTGCTTCTAGAGACCCCTGATTCGTTATCTATAGACAACTATTTGTTGGGCTCTAAGGCTTTATTCTAGCTTCAAATTCCTACCGCATGTGCGTCCTAAGCACCTCTCACATACGTTAAAATAAAGTCAATACATAAAATGTAACGGTGAGCATACAGTTTGATAATAGCATATAGAGTTCGAATTCGTTTACGCATAACCAGCATGTACACATAGTGAAATGAAGCACGTTAGTTATCGACATAGATCCATCGATACCAATGACTGCGGGTTGACTGCCCGAGGCAGTTCGCAATACATGATTACCACCGTAATCCATGCAAGTAAAAGATCCTTAACAACCCCCGTGTGAACGGGTGCTGAGTCCAAACTATAGTACTATCGTTGCTAAGGCAGGTAGACAGCATTCCATATGTAAGCATAACAAACAAGCATTCTTAAGCCACGTATAACATGCATTAACGGTTAGCGTTCAAATAGTTTGAGTAGTGTGATAGCTGTAGTTTGAATATTCGTAACGTATGTAACACCCAAAAGTGCTTAAAGCAAAAAGGGATCGAGTATACTCATAGTGATTTATGGATTAAAGGGAGCGCTTAGAGAGTACGGTTAGCCTGAATAGTTTCGGTAGCATAACAATAAGTGAAACGTAAAACGGGAAACAAGTGTAGGTGAGTCGGACAGTTGGTCGATCGGGCGGCAGCTTGATCGGATGGCTGACCGTTCGGTTGACAGCCCGTTCGGTCTGCTGTCCGGTCCATCGGTAGGCCGATCGGATGGCTGTTCGAGTGGATTGTTCCTTCCTTTGAGAAGGATGTGTTTGTGTGTGATGGTTTGACTTTTGAAGTTTTCGTTGTAGCATTTGAAAACATTGAAGTACCTTTACCTTTCAGGTCGGTCGATCGGACGACAGTTCGATCGGCCGGCAACTCGATCGGTTAGGCATTCAAATGAATTACAACGTTTAGTCTTTGGATCGGACGGGTGTTCGATCGGTCGGCAAGTCAACAATAGTCAACCACTTTAATGAATTACAAAGTATGGTTTAGTGGATCGGATAGTTGATCGATCGAATAACACAACTGTTGTTCGATCGGACAACAGGGTGTCACCTGATCGGACGGCTGTTTGATCGGGTGGCACTTCTAGTGCATTGAACATCTTGAAAATCGATTAAGTATTGAAGCATAGTATCTCATGATCCGAAGAGTAATCCGATCGCACAGTAGTTCGATCGAACAACAGCTCGTTCAATACTATTCTTCAAAACAAATTGGTTGTGTGGGACCATGTGCTAGCCGATCGGCTGGCCAGTCGATCGGCTGACTATCCGATCGGCTGGCTGTCCGTTCGGACAGCAGTCCGATCGGTCAGCATCCTGACCTGATCAGCCCTTGCGTCTAACACTTGGTTGTTCTGTTTGTTTGTCGTTTTATCGAGGTACTTTAACGTTTAACCCGAAGTCGGTTAACCACGTGGATAAAATCCAAATCTTGAGCCGTACGACCACCGAAGTGATTTGTAAACCGCCTCAGGCTCCGTTTCTACCGGTTTGAAGTTATTGAGTGAAAAGAGTTGGAAGAAAGTCAGAAAATCCATCCTCCAATCCTTTTCACCGTGTTTATGTTTAGATCTATGAAAGATCCGTGTTTGTTTATGTGGAAATCGGCTAGATCCAAGTCATTCTTGGTGGGTTGAGGCCAAAACATAAAGTTCTTCAAGAACCCATGATGACATCATCCTTGAACACTTGATTCTTGGTGATTTCACGGTTAAAAGTTAAGATTTGAAAGATAGAAAGGTGTAGGAGTGTGTATAGATCAAGAAAGTACATGATTTAGGACGAAAACTTACCGGAATTGAGAGAAATCTGCAAAAAGGTAAGTTGAGCGTGCTGGTCGAACAGAGATTTCCAAAAGTGGAAAGAATGATAATGACAGGGGTATTTATAGGATCACAAAAGAGGAAAGGGCTGGCCGATCGGCCAGGCAGCTCGATCGGACAGCCTGTCCGATCGGACAGCAGTCCGTTCGGCTGGCTGTTCGATCGGCTGGGAGCCTGATCGATCTGTCGCACCTTTCGAGTTTTTCGTGCGACGATTTTTGATATTTCGATTACGATCGCGCACGGTTCGATTCGATAGGGTTTCCTAGTCAAATTACTTTCAGTCCCAACTACTTCGTATCTAGCGTAATCCCTTTTCCACTATCTATCATGGTCCGATCGTGATTCGAGTTCGAGTTCGATTACATTTCGAGTTATATTTCGAGTTCGATTGAGTTCGCTTGATTACCACGACTTAACATAAATAAACATGCACAGGTAACATGTAAGGCACACACACACGTATAATCAATAAGAAAAACTACGTAGTTCAAGTTGCGAATTGACGTCGATTCGATTAACATAGCTTGATGATTGATTAGTTAACTTTATCGCATTGTTACTTCCTATCGTTCACAGCCATGGGTTGATTGAATAACGATTAACACAATTCGATTATTGTCATTAACGACACTTACTCCACATAATACAAATAAAATAAAGAAATTTCTATAAGTCAAGTTGCGCGAAGTCGGTCGTTGACTCAGACATTGACTTTGACTTTGACTTGTGAAAACACGGGGTGTTACAGCCTCCCCTTGTTTAGGGAATTTCGTCCCAAAATTAAGCTGAAAGCTGTTACAACACCGTGACTCATGTTTGAGAACTTTCTCTTTCTAGACTTTCTCTTCGAATAACTGCGGGTACTTAGCCTTCATGTCGCTTTCGAGTTCCCAAGTGAACTCTGCGCCTCGTTTGCCTTCCCATCGGACTTTCACAATAGGAATGCATGAGCGCTTGAGCTGCTTGGTTTGGCGATCCATGATTTCGACAGGCTTTTCCACGAAGTGTAATCTTTCGTTCACTTGTAGATCGTCTAGAGAAACATGTAAGTCATGGTCGGCTATGCACTTTCGGAGGTTTGACACGTGGAAAGTCGAGTGGACGTTACTAAGTTCCTCCGGTAGTTCGAGTGTGTAGGCGACTTTTCCGATCCTTTCCAGAATCTTGAAAGGTCCAACATATCGTGGCGCGAGTTTCCCTTTCTTGCCGAATCGGACTACACCCTTCCAAGGTGATACCTTTAGGAGTACGTAGTCACCAACGCCAAATTCACGGGGCTTGCGCTTTTTATCGGTGTAACTTTTCTGTCGTTCCCGAGCTTTCACTAGGTTGTCTCGAATTTGGAAAATTTTGTCTGTCGTTTCTTGTAGTAGCTCCGGACCGGTTAGTTGCGAGTGACCGATCTCGTGCCACACAATAGGCGATCGACATCTTCTTCCGTATAATGCCTCGAATGGTGCCATTTGGATGCTAGAATGGTAGCTGTTATTGTATGAGAATTCGACTAGCGGCAAGTACTTATCCCAATTACCACCGAAATCTAGAACACACGAACGGAGCATGTCTTCAAGAGTACGAATCGTTCTTTCAGTCTGACCATCGGTTTGAGGGTGGAAAGCGGTACTTAGATTAGGCGTTGTACCCAGTGCTATTTGAAACGTTTCCCACAGTCGCGAAGTAAACCGAGCATCACGATCAGAGATGATGTCACGAGGCGTCCCATGATTACAAATGATCTCGTCGGTGTAGATTCGGGCTAATCGTTCTACCTTGTAGTCTTCTCGTATCGGCAGAAAGTGAGCTGATTTAGTCAAACGGTCGACTACAACCCAAATGCTGTCGTGACCTGATGACATGTGTGGTAGCTTGGTTATGAAATCCATAGGTATGCTTTCCCACTTCCACATAGGAATTGGTGGTTGTTCGAGTAAGCCAGAGGGTCTTTGATGTTCGGCATTGATCCTAGCACAAGTTAGGCATTTTCCGACGTAGAGAGCGATATCCCATTTCATACCCGGCCACCAGTATTATAGCGAAGATCCTGGTACATTTTGTCAGCACCGGGATGAATAGAATACCGGGATTTGTGGGCTTCGTCCATCAGAATTTGCCGCAAATTGGTTCGCTTGGGAATCCAAATTTGGTCTAAAAAGTGGAATATCCCATTCGATTTGCTCACAAGCTGGGCTCCATCGTGGTAGATTCTTTCTTTCTTCAGGGTGCATTCGTTAAAACATGCATGCTGAGCGTCGCGGATGAGGGTTTCGAGATCATGTTGGGCTCGAACATTACGAGTGCTAAGCAGGTAACTCCGTCTGCTAAGTGCGTCGGAAACAACATTTGCTTTGCCTGGGTGATAACGAATCTCACAGTTGTAATCGTTGAGAAGTTCTACCCATCGGCGTTGACGCATATTAAGTTCCTTCTGATTAAAGATATGCTGTGGGCTCCTATGATCGGTGAAGATCGTACACTTAGTACCGTACATGTAGTGTCGCCAAATCTTTAACGCAAAAACAACTGTGCCTAGCCCGAGATCATGGGTTGTATAGTTCTTCTCGTGGATTTTGAGCTGACGAGATGCGTAAGCTATGACCTTGTCCCGTTGCATGAGAACACAACCAAGACCAAGGTTGGAAGCATCACAGAAGACAATGAAATCATTGTTTCCGTCGGGCAATGTGAGAACAGGAGCGTTGCAAAGCATGTGCTTGAGGGTTTGAAAGGCAGTCTCTTGTTTAGTTCCCCAAACAAAAGGCTTGTCTTTATGCGTGAGAGAGGTAAGCGGTACAGCGATCTTTGAGAATCCCTCGATAAATCGTCGATAATAGCCCGCTAGTCCGAGAAAAGAGCGGACTTCAGACGGGTTCTTAGGCGTAACCCAGCTCTTGACAGCTTCAATCTTCGCAGGATCGACGTGAATGCCTTGACTATTAACAATGTGGCCCAGAAATTGAACTTCTCCTAACCAAAATTCGCACTTGGAGAACTTGGCATAAAGTTGGTTCCCCTGGAGTAACTCGAGAACCAAACGTAGATGTTGCACGTGTTCGGTTTTCGATTTGGAGTAGATCAAGACATCGTCGATGAAAACGATGATGAAACGGTCGAGATATGGTTTACACACGCGATTCATCAGATCCATGAAAACCGCTGGTGCATTGGTTAAACCAAAAGGCATGACAACGAATTCGTAATGACCGTATCGGGTGCGAAATGCGGTTTTAGGTATATCCTCCTCTTGTATACGTAGCTGGTGATAACCTGAACGTAGGTCGATCTTGGAGAAACACGTAGCACCTTGTAGTTGATCAAACAAATCGTCGATGCGGGGTAGAGGATAGAGGTTCTTGATAGACAACTTATTCAATTCCCGATAGTCGATGCACATCCGGAACGACCCGTCCTTCTTTTTGACGAAAAGGACTGGCGCGCCCCAAGGAGAGGTGCTCGAGCGAATGAAGCCTTTCTCAAGTAGTTCCTGGAGTTGGGTTGAGAGTTCGCGCATTTCAGATGGTGCGAGTCGATAAGGAGCTTTGGCGATAGGGTTGGCTCCAGGAATGAGGTCGATACGAAAGTCGATATCACGACTTGGCGGTAGTCCGGGAAGATCCTCTGGAAAAACATTAGGAAATTCTCGAACCACAGGAACGTCTTTCATTTCCTTCTTCTCTTTCTTTTCCTTATCCGCTACTACAATGTTAACCAAGAAAGCCCTGTACTCCTTGCGGAGATACTTGCTGGCTTGCACGCACGACATAAGCTTGAGACCTCTTGAAGTAGTATCACCGTAAACACACAATAAGTCACCATTCGCGAGCGAAAATCGAATCATCTTGTCAAAGCACACAACTTCAGCATGGTTTTCCCGAAGAAAGTCCATGCCTACTATGACGTCGAAACTTCCGAGTTGCATCGGAATGAGGTCGATTGGGAAGATGTGATTGTTGAGCTCAAGAGTACAATCACGGATGACAGAATTGACGGCGACGGTTCTTCCGGTAGCGACTTCAACATCGAATGCCGAGGAGAGTTGGGAGCGTTTACGACTAAGGAGTTTCTCAAATTCGAACGACACAAAGCAATTATCGGCTCCGGTATCAAACAAACATGAAGCATAAATACCATTCACAAGGAACGTACCATTGACCACGTTGTTGTCGGCCTGGGCTTGACGCACGTTGAGGTTGAAAGTTCTGGCGCGTGCGGCCTGTTGCTGGGGCTCTTGCTTCACAACCCTGTTTGGGCACATGTTGGCGAAATGGTTCGGGTCGCCACATGCGAAGCAGGCTCTGGCTTTGACTGCGGGTGCCGGAGGAGCTTGTTGACCCTGTGGGGCAGTGAGTAGAGCTTGATGAGCAGTTGCTTGACGAATACGGCAGTTGGCAGTGAAGTGACCGTATACATTGCAATGAGCACAAAAACGGCAAGAGATAGCAGTCGGGTGATGGTAGGTACAAGTAGGGCAGAGCGGATGTGGTCCAGTGTATGCACGCTTTGCAGGCGGTGCATTGGCCACAGGCGCCGCTACTTGACGCTGTTGGGCAGGTACAACTTGAATCGGTGCAGCAGTGATCGCACAGTTCTTGTTGCTGGAGTTGTTCTTTCTCTTGTTCTTCCTCTTGTTGCTTGATGAGGTGGGTTCAGCAGTTGGTGCGGTAGCGGTAGCTTGATGCAGATGCTTCGAAGTCTTATCCCAGACACCAGCCTTAACCCGTTTGTCGTTGATTTCGGCGGCTAACAGATAAGTTTCCTCGATCGTCGTAGTCTTAGCCGCTTGCACGAAATCAACAACGCAGTCGGGCAGGGCCCGGATGTACTTCTTGATTGTCATGTCGGGAGTCTTGACTTGGTCGGGACAGATAATGCTGAGCTGTTTGAAACGAGCAGTGAGACCAGCATTGTCACCATCCTTCTGCTGTATGTGCCAAAATTCATCTTCTAGCTTTTGACGTTCGTGAGGAGGGCAGAATTCCTCTAGCATAACTTCCTTGAGCTCGTCCCACGACAGACCGTAGGCTGCATCGTTCCCACGCTTGTTCCTCTCGGCCGTCCACCAGTCTAGTGCACGGGGCTGGAAAACGCTGGTAGCATTCAGAGTATGGAGGTCATCAGGGCAACCTCTCTGTCGCAGAGTAACCTCAATGGAATCAAACCAGTGGAATAGTGCAGTGGGACCTCCTTCGCCAGTGAATTCTTTTGGCCCACACGACTTGAATTGCTTGAAACTGAAAGGCCTTGCGGTAGCTTTGGGAGCTTCGATTCTCGATTCCTCAGACGATTTGCTAGCATTCTCATAAACATCACTCACGGCCTTTGCTACACTTTTTTCGATGATGGAAGCAAGGCGTTTGTCCCTCTTTTCCTGACGGGAGAGTGCATGACGGGATCCAGATGACATGGTCTGCAACAGACATCATCACAGGACTCATCACATTGTATTCGAATCTCACCTCACACGTCTACTACTACTAAAGCTCAGGAACACGTATAGTTACGTAAATACTTAACACGAAATCACATAATCACATAAGCACGTAGAGCACATAATCATTTAACACCTAAGCACGTAAGCACAGAAGCAAGGAAACGCTTATACCTTTAATTACTAGAGACAGTCAGAAAACAGAATCCTAGGTCTGGAGAAAGAAGCTAGAGAGAGAAAGTGGCAAAAGGTGATCAATAAGAATCACGGTAAATTGTACATCTAGTGTGTTCGGTCACGCACGTTCGCGGATTTCGCACGTCGAACGTGTCGTTACGCAATCATTTGGAGTCAAAATAAGCACATAATCACAAGATGCAGTCAGAATACAGAAACCTATCATTCACAGTTCGCGATCGTTCGGATATAGTGTTCGCGTTTGATACGTCCAGTCGTGTAGTATAAGCGTAGCATAAAGTCGTACACAAGTTAGCGATTTGTTAACATTTTGGGGTAGAAATGCAGTGCGAGTCGTGTGTGTCGATCGAAGTAAAAACAAAAGTCGAGTAAATCCCAAAGTTTAAACACATAAACAATTAAGCACATATATAAGCACATAAAATCGGCGAAACATCAGAGTCGGCAGTTGCGGGCTCAAAATCGAAACACATGAAATTCGAGAAATAGATTGTTTGCGGCTAGTAGACTTCGACTAACCAAAGTGGTTCGACTATTCACAAGGACCTGTTGCGCACATTTAACCTCCAGGACTGTGCCTTTGCCTAGATTCTTGGGCATTTGGCACGCATCCGTTGGTCATATCGTGACTTCAGGTCGTTGGAGTCCGTCGAGACTTTGGTAGGAGTTTTTGTAAGATGTACGGAACAAGTCGTCAAGGTTAGGGTTCCACCCCTGGCTTAACGACTTCGTTCCTGTTTTGATAAAATAAAGGAGATTATTCATCAAAATATGGATTTCACTCCTGATTTGGCATAATTCTCCTCGTTTGTAGTTAAAATGCGAGTCGAGTAAGTAACTTTAGTCGAGAGTTTTCGGTTTTCACACCTATTCTCGACCTTATTGCCTACTCATAGTTGAAAATCCGAGTGTAGTATAAGCAGAGATAGTGAGGAATAAGTACGCACAAACTTTCTACTGGGCGTACTCGAGTCGGTCTGTTGGTTCTTAACTATAGTCTAGGTATCTAAGACTTTGACCCGGACTAGGTCGAGTCTTGCCTAATTCCCTATAGTTATGGCTCTGATACCAATCTGTCACACCCCAACTGATGGCGGAATCATCGGGGCATGGCACTGAGTGAAACAGATTGTCCAGAAGTTTCCACAACAATTGTCAAAACTATTCAATTTAAATAATACGTCCCATACCGTATCTCAAACAGTAAAATAACTATTACAGACAAACATCAAGACAAATATTTTGTTCCGACAACTCAGATTTAAATAAGTAGCAATTGTTTATCTGCTTCTAGAGACCCCTGATTCGTTATCTACAGACAACTATTTGTTGGGCTCTAAGGCTTTATTCTAGCTTCAAATTCCTACCGCATGTGCGTCCTAAGCACCTGTCACATACGTTAAAATAAAGTCAATACATAAAATGTAAAGGTGAGCATACAAGTTTGATAATAGCATATAGAGTTCGTATTCGTTTACGCATAACCAGCACGTACACATAGTGAAATGAAGCACGTTAGTTATCTACATAGATCCATCGATACCAATGACTGCGGGTTGACTGCCTGAGGCAGTTCACAATACATGATTACCACCGTAATCCATGCAAGTAAAAGATCCTTAACAACCCCCGTGTGAACGGGTGCTGAGTCCAAACTATAGTACTATCGTTGCTAAGGCAGGTAGACAGCATTCCATATGTAAGCATAACAAACAAGCATTCTTAAGCCACGTATAACATGCATTAACGGTTAGCGTTCAAATAGTTTGAGTAGTGTGATAGCTGTAGTTTGAATATTCGTAATGTATGTAACACCCAAAAGTGCTTAAAGCAAAAAGGGATCGAGTATACTCACAGTGATTTATGGATTGAAGGGAGCGCTTAGCGAGTACGGTTAGCCTGAATAGATTCGGTAGCATAACGATAAGTGAAACGTAAAATGGGAAACAAGTGTAGGTGAGTCGGACAGTTGGTCGATCGGGCGGCAGCTCGATCGGACGGCTGACCGTTCGGTTGACAGCCCGTTCGGTCTGCTGTCCGGTCGGTCGGTAGGCCGATCGGATGGCTGTTCGAGTGGATTGTTCCTTCCTTTGAGAAGGATGTGTTTGTGTGTGATGGTTTGACTTTTGAAGTTTTCGTTGTAGCATTTGAAAACATTGAAGTACCTTTACCTTTCAGGTCGGTCGATCGGATGGCAGTTCGATCGGCCGGCAACTCGATCGGTTAGGCATTCAAATGAATTACAACGTTTAGTCTTTGGATCGAACAGGTGTTCGATCGGTCGGCAAGTCAACAATAGTCAACCACTTTAATGAATTGCAAAGTATGGTTCGGTGGATCAGATAGTTGATCGATCGAATAACCCAACTGTTGTTCGATCGGACAACAGGGTGTCACCTGATCGGACGGTTGTTCGATCGGGTGGCACTTCTAGTGCATTGAACATGTTGAAAATCGATTAAGTATTGAAGCATAGTATCTCATGATCCAAAGAGTAATCCGATCGGACATTAGTTCGATCGAACAATAGCTCGTTCAATACTATTCTTCAAAACAAATTGGTTGTGTGGGACCATGTGCTAGCCGATCGGCTGGCCAGTCGATCGGCTGACTATCCGATCGGCTGGCTGTCCGTTCGGACAGCAGTCCGATCGGTCAGCATCCTGACATGATCAGCCCTTGCGTCTAACAATTGGTTGTTCTGTTTATTTGTCGTTTTATCGAGGTACTTTAATGTTTAACCCGAAGTCGGTTAACCACGTGGATAAAATCCAGATCTTGAGCCGTACGACCACCGAAGTGATTTGTAAACCGCGTCAGGCTCCGTTTCTACCGGTTTGAAGTTATTGAGTGAAAAGGGTTGGAAGAAAGTCGGAAAATCCATCCTCCAATCCTTTTCACCGTGTTTATGTTTAGATCTATGAAAGATCCGTGTTTGTTTATATGGAAATCGGCTAGATCCAAGTCATTCTTGGTGGGTTGAGGCCAAAACATAAAGTTCTTCAAGAACCCATGATGACATCATCCTAGAACACTTGATTCTTGGTGATTTCACGGTTAGAAGTTAGGATTTGAAAGATAGAAAGGTGTAGGAGTGTGTATAGATCAAGAAAGTACAAGATTTAGGACGAAAACTTACCAGAATTAAGAGAAATCTGCAAAAAGGTAAGTTGAGCGTGCTGGTCGAACAGAGGTTTCCAAAAGTGGAAAGAATGACAATGACAGGGGTATTTATAGGATGACAAAAGAGGAAAGGGCTGACCGATCGGCCAGGCAGCTCGATCGGACAGCCTGTCCGATCGGACAGCAGTCCGTTCAGCTGGCTGTTCGATCGGCTGGGAGCCTGATCGATCAGTTGCACCTTTCGAGTGTTTTGCACGACGATTTTTGATATTTCGATTACGATCGCGCGCGGTTCGATTCGATAGGGTTTCCTAGTCAAATTACTTTCAGTCCCAACTACTTCATATCTAGCGTAATCTCTTTTCCACTATCTATCATGGTCCGATCGTGATTCGAGTTCGAGTTCGATTACATTTCGAGTTATATTTCGAGTTCGATTGAGTTCGCTTGATTACCACGACGTAACATAAATAAACATGCACAGGTAACACGTAAGGCACACACACACGTATAATCAATAAGAAAAACCACGTAGTTCGAGTTGCGAATTGACGTCGATTCGATTAACATAGCTTGATGATTGATTAGTTAACTTTATCGCATTGTTACTTCCTATCGTTCACAGCCGTGGGTCGATTGAATAACGATTAACACAATTCGATTATTGTCATTAACGACACTTACTCCACATAACACAAGTCGGTCGTTGACTCAGACCTTGACTTTGAGTTTGACTTTGACTTGTGAAAACATGGGGTGTTACAGGTGTACTGCATGGCATACAATCATCCTTCTCGACTTTCTTAAACAGTTCTTTGGCATATTTGCCTTGATGGATAAAAGTGTCATTTTGCAGTTGCCATACTTGGAGACCAAGAAAGCACTGGAGTTCACCCATTGCACTCATGTCAAACTCAGCTGTCATGAGTTGCCTAAACTTTTCACACATTTTATTACATGTTCTTCCAAAGATGATGTCATCCACATAAATCTGGACAATCATCAAGTCCTTTCCTCTCCATTTTAAAAACAATGTTTTATCTATTTTACCTCTTGTGAACCCAATGGATAGTAGGAAAGTGGAAAGAGTTTCATACCAGGCCCTTGGTGCTTGTTTCAGGCCATACAAAGCTTTATTTAGTTTGTATACATGATTTGGATTAAATGGATCCTCAAAGCCTGGAGGTTGACACACATAAACCTCTTCTTGAATCTTACCATAGAGGAATGCACATTTAATGTCCATTTGATACACCTTGATTTTGTGGTTGACAGCAAAGGCCAGAAATAATCTGATAGCTTCAACTCTTGCTACAGGGGCAAATGTTTCATCATAGTCAATGCCCTCTTCTTGTCTGAACCCTTGAACCACAAGCCTAGCTTTATTCTTGACAACAATGCCCCTTTCATCAGTTTTGTTTTTGAAGACCCACTTTGTGCCAATAGGACTTACACCCTCTGGCAGTGGTACAAGTTCCCATACTTGTTGTCTTTTGAACTGTTGGAGCTGTTCTTGCATGGCTTCTACCCAGCTGTTGTCTTTCAGTCCCTCTTGGTACTTGATTGGCTGATGGAGAGATAGGAAACCAGCAAAAAGATAAATGTTTTGGGATTGACTTCTTGTGAGCACCCCTTCGTTGATGTTGCCAATGATTTGGTCAGGTGGATGAGATTTCAAGAAGATAAGATCTCCTTGGTATGGAACAATGACATTTAATGGTGAAGGCTACAGATGTGAATCATCTGAGCTAACCACTGCTGGTGACTTTGATGATCCAGCAGTGGCTTCAAATGAAGGTGGAGGAATTGGTGGAATTGGTGTGAAAACATGCTGACTTTTATCCACTGATGGAGGACTATCAATAGTGTTTGACGATGTGGAAGCAGGGGTTAAAGGGCTACTTTGATCAACAACTGTTGAGGTAGCAGTGTTTGAGCTTTGACAGCTGTTTTGAACATATGCTGCTCTTCTCATTGAGACAAACTTTTGTTGAGGAATGATGATTTCATACCCATAGTCTGGTGATGAATCCTCTAATGGACCTGCAATGTTAGTCTTGACAGCAGTATTTTCAAAAGTAAATTTATCAAGATCAAACAATTCTGCAGGATTTGCTGGGATTTTCATTGATGAAAGTTCATTAAACTTTACATTCAAAGTCTCTTCGACTGTCTTAGTCCTTGTGTTGAACACTTTGTAGGCCTTAGCAGTGGTCGAGTATCCTAGATGATATCCACAATCAATTTTGGCTGCAAACTTTGAGATAGAATCTTTTAAGTTTAAAATGAAGCATGGGCAGCCAAAAACCTTGAAGTATGAAATCAATGGCTTTATTTTATACAGCAGTTCATAGGCAGTCTTTTGATGCATGGGGTTGATTAAAACTTTGTTTTGGACATAACAAGCAGTGTTTACTGCCTCTGCCCAAAAAGTTAATGGCAAACCTGAATCAGCAAGCATGGTTCTGGCAGCTTCAATCAAAGTTCTGTTCTTTCTTTCAACAACCCCATTTTGTTCTGGTGTTCTTGGAATGCTGTATTGCCTCATAATTCCTTTTGACACACAAAAATCATCTAACTCCTTGTTCCTGAACTCTGTGCCATTATCACTTCTGAAGATTTTTACTGGAAGGTCAAACTGCTTTTCAACCTATTTCACAAAGTCTGGCAGAATGCCTGCAGTCTCATCTTTTGAGTGTAAAAAGTAAGTCTATGTAAACCTAGAAAAGTCATCAACAATAACTAAACAATATCTTTTTTTCTTAAGACTCATGACTTTAACTAGGCCAAACAAATCCATATGACGCATTTCCAAACATTTAGTTGTTTTAGACTCATCAATTGATTTGTAAGAGCTTTTATGTTGTTTTCCTTTTAGGCAGGAAACACAATGCTCAGGACAGGTGAACAGTTTTTGAGGTAAACCTCTTACTAACCCCCGTTTTGAAATGGCAGTGATTGTCTTGAGATTTGTGTGCCCTAATCTCCTGTGCCATAATTCTGTCTCTTTGTTTGATGCAGCTGAGAACAGACAGGCCTTAATCCTGGGGCTCTCTTTTGACATATCAACTACATAAACATTGCCACTTCTTTGAGCAACAAGTTTGGTTTTTCCAGTTTTTATTATTGCTTCAATCTTTTCAACCATTTCTGGTCCAACAATCCTACAACACTCCTTTATGAAGAATGATCCATAGCCCTTATCACTCATTTGTGAAACACTCAGGAGGTTGAATTTTAGATTGTCTATCAGATTGACATTTTCAAATTTTACATTACCAGACTGTACTGTACCAGACCCCAGAACTTTCCCTTAACTATTATTACCAAAGGATATATCACCCCCTCCATGGATTTTGAAATCTTTGAGTAGGGCTTTACATCCTGTCATGTGCCTGGAGCCTCCACTATCTACATACCAAAGGCTATCTAAGCATGCAGAAGCTCTCTGCACATGAAGTAAAAGGATTAGTTCATTAGGGTCTCCAAAGCCAATAAGGCTTTAGACGGGGTCTCAACAGTGTCTGGGATAAGTTCAGATGAATGGACAGTGGTTAGGTCAGGGGTTTGGACAGTTTTAGGACTGTTTTTCTCTAACCACTGTTGGGGGTCTTGCCCAATGATCTGCTGATAACCAAAAGGATGCATGTTCACTCTTGGTTTAGAAGGCCTTTTGTAAGCCTCATAAACATATGGGATCCTTTGGTATGGTGGTTGTCCCTTGCCTCTTCTGTATTGATTGGCAGGGGGTGCATCAGTCACTTGAACATCTCTTTGGACAGATGTTTGGTTTAGCTGTTTTGTAACAGATGTTTGGACTGGCACAAACAGTGGTTGATTTTTGGTGAACTTGACAGATGATGTTGATGAACTTAAGGATGTTTTTGCAGTGTACTCATTCTTTTTTACATCAAAGTTTTTGAGATACACACATTCTTGAGTTTTGTGGTTTGTTTTACCACATATGGTGCAGCTCTCAGCAGGTACAATGACACTTGTTTTGTTTAGATCATATTCTTTTAGATGAAAACAGTCTTTTGTTAGATGATTCTTCTTTTTACAAAAATCACAAAACAAGTTTTTGATCTTTTCTCTTTTCTTCCTTTTCTCAGACTCCTTAGCAACAGAGTTTTGAACCACTGTTGGGATGTCTTTGATAGGAATGACCTTTGCTTTTGGAGCTGTGACACCATCAGTGGTTGTGAAATACATGGGCTTGAAATTTTCAAGAATGTCACACTCATCAGACCATGTGGGTTTAAATTGGTATTTCTCAATTTCCTCAAAAGTTGAGGACCCCACAGATCTTTCCAGAGTGATTTTGTTACCAAGTTTGTCAGTTATCTTAACTTCTTGGCCATTCTTGTTAGTTGGTTTTATCTCAGATGAACCAGCTTGTTTAACAGCAGTGTTTTCAAGATCATCATATTTTCTATATCCTATACCAAACTTGACATTGCTTTCAAGCTGTTTCTCAAGCATAACCTCATAACCTTTGCAAGATTCCACCCATCTTTCACAAGTGATTTGGGTGGATTCCAACTCCTTTTTTGCAAACTTGATATTTTTCTACCATAGTTTGGAGTTGGTTCTTGGTTATGCTTTGCTGTTCTTTTAGACTGCAGATTTCTTTGTCTTTTTCAGCCAATTTGTTTTTAAGTTCTTTTAAAGACTTTTCAAATTTGACCTCATCATTTAACACTCTATCCCTAATGTTTTCATTCACCTCTTTGATGTTAGCAAATGCTATGATGCATTTGTCTAAACACAGATTTTCAAGGACCTGAGATGATACCTTAGCTGCAGCCATCATGCCACAGTCACATTGATGATCATTTTCTTCATCAGCTCTCTCTTCTTCCTCACCTTCTTTCTTTTCTTCTTTTTTTGGACCAGGGGTAAAACAATGGCTCAATCAGGGTTTCTGAATTTTCTCTCAGCAGTACTTCACCAGCAACAATAGTAACCACTGCTTCAGCAACTTCATCCACTGTTTCATCACTTGTTATCCCTTTTTCAGTATTCAGCTCTTCTGGTATTGACTCTAATGCCATATGACAAAATTCATCATTAGAAGCATCATTAGTAGCATAGAGTGCAAAATTTTCATCACCTAGCTCATCAGGTAAGCAGCTCCAGTCAACAAAGCCTTGGGTGAAAAAGCTTTGCTGATCTGGTTGAACCACTGCTGGTGGTGCAGCTTGTTGTGGTGCAACTGATTGCACTTGAACCTGAGGTACAGGAGCCTGAACATACTGAATTTGTGGGACAGTGGTTTGAACATAATGCACAGGAATAGGGTTTGCATAATGAGTAGTGTTTACATGGGCAGCAGGGGTATAATGGGAATAGTGCACAGTGCTTTGGTTTTGTGGTCTAGGGTTTGAG
The DNA here is from genome assembly GCA_030545235.1 of Helianthus tuberosus. Lineage (NCBI taxonomy): Eukaryota > Viridiplantae > Streptophyta > Magnoliopsida > Asterales > Asteraceae > Helianthus > Helianthus tuberosus. Next base: position 174,819,095 of record CM060366.1, on the reverse strand, counting down.
CTTGGATGAGTGACAATTGGACCAGCAGTTTGACTCCTACATTCCCTAGCAAAGTGTCCTAGCCTGTTGCACTTATAGCACTTGATCTTAGATTTATTCAACCCCACTTTTAAATTCCGATGTAGCCCTGGGAATTTTCTCCCTGTCCTTTTGTAAAATTTGCTTGTTCTTACACTAAGCAATGCCAATTGATGCAAAATGTCCATTTCTTCAAGGTCAGTTGGATCAAAGTGCTGTAAGTCATTGAGTTTAAAACACAAGTTATCTGACATCTGGTTTTCACAATTTGCAGTAAAAGCATAATTTGCAGAGTGAGAATCAGAGTTTTTAAAATTTACACCAGCAGTTATATCAATAAAATGATCATAACTCTGATCCTTACTACTGCTACCAGACTCTTCCTAACCAAAAAGAGCTGTGCTGCCAAATGAATAATCACCAGCAACTTTACCAGGCTCTTGCAACTTCTTTTTCTGGTTTAACTCCCTTTCATAGGTCAGGAGTCTACCATGAAGTTGGGTCAGGGTCAGATCTTTGAACTCAGCAGAATTTCTAGTTACAAATGCAATGGTATCCCATTTTTCTTGTAGTGATCTAAGAAACCAGCTATTTTGTGTTGAATTTGGAAATGTAACTTTAACAAGTCTTAGCTCACTAATGAGACAACTGAATCGCTCAAACTGCTGAGTCAATGATTCACCCTTGATGTGACAGAAGGTTTCATACTGCTGATTCAGAATTTCCCTATTATTTTCAATAACTTCTTCCGTTACGCCAAACTGTTCCTTCAGTGCATCCCATAGCTCTTTGGCACTGTGACAATGTAACAGCCCAGCATAAATTTCATTGGGTAATGCAGATGCAATGATGCTAAATGCTTTAGCATCTAGTTCGAACTTTTGGAAATCAGTTTCAGTATAATTTTCAGGTTTTTTAGGTTCGAACTTCTTTATATCCTCAGCACTTGGCACCATGGGAACGTGTGGTCCAAAAACAACAGATCTCCAACATCCAGTATTCTGTTGAGCAAGGATGTGACCCATCCTTCTCTCCCAGATGTTGTATTCATTACGTTTAAGCATGGGTGGTTTGAAAAGAGAACCGATGTTATTCTTATCATCTTGTGATTGTGACGTCATCCTGGTTGTTTTACAGGCACTGATTAATCAACTTTGATGGTGATTAAACCTTGCTCTGTTTTTCAACAAAATGAACAAACTATTAGTATCAACGATTGTGAGCTGAACTATTTATGTCAAAATGATTGTTAAATCAAATTTGACTGTCCGAGCTCTGATACCAATTGTTAGGATCTGAGTTTGGTTTTGATTGTGTTTTATGTTTGACTTAAGATGAACAATGAACAAGTAGTGCAGTGGAGTAAAAATGGTAACAAACTTTTCACAATCAAACAGGAGAAATGCTTTCAACACGCATTTTCAACAAAGAACCGAATGATTGAATCTATTTCATCAACGATTACAATTGCATGCATGTAACAAACTCCCCCTCAGCCTGAGCTCACAATGATTTGTTCGTACAGGAAGAAAGATGGTGAAGAGCTAATAGAACAGTACAGGGTACTGTTCTATTTATAGGCACGGACAAACCACTATGACATCTTTGCTGACGTCACCATGAAAGTGACATCTAACCTCCTAACAAACTCTAACCACTGATCTGTTACAACCACTGCTAATGCTAACTACTAACTACAATACATTACATAATAACAAACTAAACTACTGCTATATCGTTCCACTGTTGTGACTCCAGCAACACTTGATATAAACCAGCAGAGCTTGACCCATAGCAGTAGATTGAACAGCAGGGCTTTAGTCTTCATTAGTTTTTTACTTGATCAGCAGTTGTAGGTCAGCAGTTGTAATGATCAGTGGATTGGAGGTCATCAGATGTTGAAACCACTTTCAAGGGGAGAGACTTGTATACATAACATCTTCTTATTCTAGATCCACTGCTCTGATCCAGTTTTGGCTTTAATTATCTGTTCCTTTGATAGGGTTCAATCCCAACAAAATCTTTTGATACAAATCGTTTGAGATAAAACATGTGGTGAAATATTTTGATGAAAACGTTTGAGAAAACATTTTGAGAAATATTTCAATGAAAATGTTTTGAGAAAACATTTTGAGGAATACCTTAAGGCATGAAGCCTAAGGTTCAGGATAAATCCTCTAGGGCTAGATGATTTGTAAACCATAGAGTAGTTATGGCATGAATAAGGATGAGGATTTAGGAAAGAGTTCCTAAGTCTACTCATGTTTGGGTCCTAGGAAGGTTATAGACTAGGTTTAAGGCATGCTAATAACCTAATTCCCTATAACCGGTGCTCTGATACCAATCTGTAACACCCCAATCGCGTAATACAACAACACGCGTCAGAAATATCGGGGAGTCACGTTACAAATTGTCTTTTGATTAAGAAGTCTAAGGCCTGAATGCAGTCCTATGCGTTGCATGCTTGAAGAGTCAAAAAACCTGAAACATATGTGAGAAACAGTCAGCATAAAAATGCCGGCGTATACATAGGTTTTGTTAGCCAAATAAATGGCAAAACATTTGGTATTGCAATACTTTGGCAACTACGAGAGTTGTTGATAGAAAATAAATCTTGAAGCCAGAGGATGGCAAAAGTTTAGTATTGCAATACATAATCTTGATTATGAAAACTCGTGACAAATAGTTTTGTATATAGCAATATGATTATTACTAAGTAATTTTTTTATGCCATCAGAACTTGTACGTCGAAATCTCGTTTAAACTATCGTAAAACTTGTTAATGTATTATTATTAAAAGCCAATTAAGGATTTATAATAACAGTTTTGAAATTAATCAAAACCTGTGTGAGTATTATATAAATCAAATCAATGATTCACGATAATACATTAGATATCTTTCTAAGAATCTTAACATATAAAGACATGGAAGATTCTACGAGGATTTCGATAATTGAACATTGAAACAATTGTACACACATGCTAAAGTGATCCAGATAATGCTACAAGAATAATAAAATAAGAACACTAATATATAGGAAGTACCAGCGGCATATCCACCATGATTTTATTTTATTACACCCGTTTCGTTATCTAAATCACAACTACCACATAAACACATAATTGTCAACTTGTTTCGGCTCTAAACCATGCATTAAAGTACACAATGAATCCGAATAGGGACTACAATATTAGTACTCTAAACATCCCATATTTGTCTAGCTATGAAGATAGATAGGTACTACGGGGATCAGGTTCTCGTCACATCGTCTCGTTACATACACATTAAAGTACACAGTGAATACAAACAAGGACTCCAATATTAGTACTTTAAACATCTTACAAGAATCAACCTATGAAGATAGATAGATGCTAAAAGGATTCTGGGTTCTGTTACATTGAATCCTTGAATCAAAACAATCCTAAATCCTAATGGTGATTTGGGATAACGCCACGAAAGGTAATACAATAAGCACACTTATATATAGGAAGTACCAGATGCGTATCCACCATGTGCTTATTGTATTATCTAGTTTCGTTATTTAAATCACCAACAATCTACACATAAACCAACCATCGTGTCGTAAAGTACTTCTTAAAAATCTCACTATGAAGAGAGGAAGATCTAAGGCTGTACTTCAAATATCCTATGAGAATCTAACTATGAAGATAGATAGATCTTTTAAGGATTTTGATAAACATCGTATTTGCATAATCGGAATAATACACATAAAAGCACTTAGTAAACACATATATGCCATACATTTGGAAAACAATTTGGTTACACATATGAATCACCCCAAAATATTTGAAAACGGTAAAAGAGGGGAACTATGCACTCGCCAGGGATTGCGTATAGTTCTTGTTCAAAAGATATAACAAAGCTCAAAACACCAAGAGTTCAAGTGTTGAAGCGGTTCCTAGTGTAATGGATACTATGTTAGCGAATCGACGCCTAAATCGGAAGATCGGGTAGAATGAGGTATCGTAAACCAAATGAGTATTGGAACTCATGTGATATATGTCACACCCCGACCGCGTAAAACAACAAAGCGCGGCGGAAACATCGGGGCGTGTTGCAACAGAATTAATGTTTCATAACCATGGGTACAAAAAGTGTTTCGTTTTATTAAACATTGAATAATTACATCGTCTGGAAATCTAAATACACAATTTAAACATAGTCTATTGTTGTTATTGAGTCACTAAGGCCTCGTCCAGTCCTATATGAGCATGCATCCTATCAATCGATATCTTTCAATAATACCTGAAACATATGTGAAAACGAGGTCAGCAAAGAAATGCTGGCGAGTACATAGGTTTTGTGAAAATAAGATTCATGACTTCTGTTTAAGAAAATATTTAGTCATGAACCTTGTAATTTGCTTTGTCTTTGTAAATCATTTGAAAAATAATAAGTTCAGATGATATGTATAAATAAGAGAATAATGCATGATTAAATGAATAACCATGTAAAAATGAGTTTGTATAAGTTAAGTTGTTTGTAAATCAATGTCTTGTGAAAAATATGTTATTTGTATAAAATGTTCTATGTCTCAAATTGAAATGATTCAAATAACGCTACAATATGTAATACCATACAAACACTTATATATAGGAAGTACCAGCGGCGTATCCACCATGCTTGTATCATATTACACACACATCGTTACTTAATCACTTACTCAAACCAAACCAACAAATGTAAACCATGTAATATGTAACCAAAATGATATGTATGGCTAGTGAAATGCATCAACTAAACCATAAGTGAAACGCACAAAACAAAGTATTGAAGTAAAACTTGGTTTAAATCAATACTATGTTTCGTGAAAATGCATGATCAAATGTAAATCATGTATAAATGTTTACCCAATCGTTAAAACCAATCGTTTACCCAATCGTTAAAACCAATCGTTTACCCAATCGTTAAAACATCGTGTGAAAACCAATCGTAAATCGTTAAATTCGTTTTAGGTCGTGAAACTACTTAAATGGTCGTCTCGCTAATAACATTCAAACCTTCTTGACTTTCGTCGCTTCTCGTTTTCGTCGCTTCTCGATTTCGTCGCTTCTCGTATTCGCATTAACAAACCTCCATAGGGTAAGTTAACACTTACAGATTCAGTCGCTACCCACAACACCCACACATAACCACGGGTGCAGTAAATAACGGGATTTGTCAGATCCTATGGTACCATAACCTAATACTGGTCGGCTTGATCATTGCTAATGAATGTCATTGGTTATGTAACTACAACCAACAAGTTTGTTCACTTTTTGAAATCGTTATTAGTTTTGTATAAATCGTTTTAGTCGTTTTTTTGAAACCATCGTTATAACATCGAAAACATTTAGCACATATGAGTCACCCCAAAACAGTTGAAAACAGTAAAAGAGGGGAATAATGTACTCGCCTGAGAATGCTTAGAGGTCTTGCACAACAACCAAGCAAAGCTAGAGGGAGCACGGAATCAGTCGGCAATCTAAAACTATATAAATAAACCGGACTTAAATCGGGAGATCGGATAGGATGAGGCTTGGTAAACCAAATGAGTATTGGAACTCATATGATATGGTTTAACGAGGCCTACATACTACATTGAAACTAACCTAAGTGCTTTCGACCCATCGCGACCCATTAAGGTAACTTATGTTACTTTAACGCGTCGTGCGCGCAAAGCGCGTTCGAGACGTCTAACTAGTCCTATGACAAGTGTTATATGCCTAAACATGTTACATAATCAGTTATGTGACAAAAGTTTAGGTTACATATGCTTAATTACCAATTATACATGAAAAGGGTATTCTGGTAATTTACCTAAGGCATATAAACTACCTATCATACAACTACTCAAACGATGTGACCATAGGGTATAACCTCGGAAGGTTATTCCCTACCTACTATGGTCACCTAAAGTATTTGGTCGGATCCTAATGATCGACCAAATGGGTCGAGTTCGAAGGTATAGGCGATTTATTAGATCGCCTACCCTACGACCCTAGACAACGTGGTAATCAGTGGGCATAGTCCTAAGGGACTATGACCAACGTGATTACACTCACGTTGCGAAGTTCAAACGAACTTCGCATTGACCATTACTGGTCAACGCTGAAAGTCAAACAAAGTTTGACTTTCTGACTCGAAAAGCAATAAAATAAGGAAAAGAACGAAAGAATACTTACGAAGGGTCCCCGAATGCTAATCCCGATTCAAGAATCTCAGGTATGAAACAATGGTTTCAACTTAGAGGTTCTCAAATCAGAATTCTAGTGCAAAATGAGGTTGTGTGGGTTGGGTATTTATAGGAATACCCGAACCGTTAGGATCGTTCCATGGAAAACGTGCCATGAATCCAACCCGTACACTTGTCGGAACCTTATGGTGGCTGGAATTCCATCCTTATCAGATGACTAGACAATTGGGAACTTGTGGTTGTGGGTTAATCTGCTGAAAACAGGATGTTAAGTACTCTGCATCTGGTCTGCAGACCCCTAGCGCACCGCTACGCTAAAAGTGTAGCGCACCGCTAGGCCCTAGTTTGGCAGAATTACACTTTTGGTCCCTGTATTGCAATCAGCCCATTTTCGACACGTTTAAGGCCCGTTAACCCCATTTCAAAGCTCTAAAATGAAGTTAAAGTATAGGGAACTTAAAACATGTTCAAAAATATCTCGGATGTCGGTTCGTTTGGCCGTACGAACGCGATGTTCGCTTAATTACGACGGAATGCGCATAAGCGCGAAAAACAAACCAAAAGACGTGACGAATGGATTTTTCTTATGGCGAACACTAAAATAAAATATTTTAGTGCTTACATAAATTTTTGGATGTCCGGATGTATTCAGAACGTAAGTTATGCTCGAAAATGCAAACTTGTGCACTTTTTGACACTTTTAGTCCCTGAATGACACAAAAGTTTATTTTAGCATACCGAACACCTCAAAGCCTATTTCTAAGCTATGTAAAGGATATTTATGGTATGTTTAACTTATGGTCATGTTCCGGAATGTCTGTTACAGTTCAAATTGGCATACTTTCGCAGTTTGTCAAATTTAGTCCCTGTAAGCGATTTAACTTGATTTTGCCATACCAAAGCCTTTAAAACTTATTTCTAAGTTATGTAAAGGTTATTTAAGGTATGTTAAGCCTATGTCACTATTCCGGAGTGTTTGTTGCATTAAACTGGTTATATTTACGCATCGGTGCGCGTATAACCTTCCAGAAAGCGATTTAGAGTTTGGAATTGAACGAGAATTGATATGTGCAAATGATACACATATTTTTACAAATCCCAAGTATGAAATAAAATATTTCATTGGTTTGGTATTTGTTTGATGGCCGTGGAGGCACAGGTGTTACAGTCTCCCCTACTTTAGGAAATTTCGTCCCGAAATTTATTTAGAGGAAACTTGTGAGAGCTTGAAAACATGAAGTTGAAAAGATCAAACAACATTGGTTAGGGTTCTTGAACTTCTAGTAACCTTAATAACATTATGCTCGCAATGTAAGAGGGACACTTATATACAAGTATATGAAGCGTCATTAGTGCGTCCACCATACCTCCATTACATCGTTCTCATTTTGTTATTGTTGTCACTATCGGTTCTTACACATAATAAACCTTACTGGGTTTCTGTGCACTAAATTTCATAATTATGTACGCGTCCATAATCAGACAATTCCTTGCACAGTTCACACAGTCTATTTTATAATGTGTAGGGGAAAACCAAATGAACAAACCGGTGATGAGTGTGACTAGACCACCAAAGAGTCCTTTAAATTAAATCAATAAAAGATCTAAATAGACTATCAAGGAGTCTGTTCAGCTACATCACTAGATGTCGTTCTCTAACCAAATTGTGAATCAATCTTTTTGACTAGACTACTAAGAGGGTCTCTTATGAAACATGGAGCAGTACTTATATAATCCAAGGGTCTTAACTATTACATAGAAGCCCATTAAGGATTGAAGGTAGTACCTTTTGAATATCCTGCTACGAATCCCTCATATGCAGATATGAAAGATTCTGCGAGGATTTGGATAACTAATATCCAGAGTATTAAAAACACAAAAAATGCATAAAAGAAAACATAAGATGAATAAACACATAGTCACATAACCACAAAATTGTTCGTTAATTTGTCTTGTAAATCGCGTACATGCATTTAAAGCACACTTGGAATCCATTCCGTGGATTTCATTTGGTACTTTAAACGTTATCAAGAATCCAACTATAAAGATAGAAAGATTCAAAAAGAAAATTCGATTTCGATTACTAGGAACCGAAGTGTTCGAATTAAGGTACATAAGGAATCCAATTAAGGACTCTGATTTGAACGATAATCATCCACAAGGATCTAATTGTAAAGATAAAAAGATCCCATATGAATTTTAGAAGTTGAAGATGTTTTGAAACCGTGCACTGGATGTGCTTAGGTCAAAACATGATGTAAAATGCTTATGAAGTTGAGATGCTTGATATGTCAAGGCGACATATGAAGCAGAATTTTGAAGGTTAAGTCAATGTATGAGGAAAATATTTTTGAAAACTATGCATGGGGTTCTTTTAAGAAAAATGTGTTTAACGTTTTTGAAACCTTATATATAATACTTTTTGAAATCATAACGTAGGTGTATTAGATAGATATATTTACAAAAATGTTTTAAAATCATGCGAGATGAATTTTGAAATTATGTATAAGGTTTTTGAAAGACATGAATGATGCTTTTCGAAATCATGCACTTGATCAGAAAATGTATTGTGTTAATATTGTCTTCAGACTATATGAAATATTTTGAAATTAGAAAGGTTGGTTTTGATAACATGGCCAATGTTTTTGAAATAACATAGACAATGCATCTTAGAAAAAAATTGTTTTCAAACTATATGAAATGTTTTGAGATTATGAAGATTGTTTTGAAATACTTGTACTGTATATGTTGAAAAATCAAACCGTAATGGGTATGAGATTTGAAAATATCCTTAGTTATCTAACCAAGGATTCAAAGGCACAGATGTGCGAAAAGCACGATCACTCATAATGTCACTTAATTTTCTGTACTTTGTTTCTTAAAGTGAAACGAGTACTTAAAACTTTCGAGGGAATCATGAGCAATCATTTGAAAGAGAGAAATCACAAGAGTAGTTTGGAAGATACATAGTTCCTTGATGTAGGTATCATAGGAAAAGCCATACACACCTAGCAGGGGGTTGAGCTGGTTGGTTGGGGACAGCTTTACCATTGTGAGCGACCATGGCGAAGTTCTGAGAAGCCTGTCGCTTCTTTGACTTCTTAGGGGATCGTTCATCCATGGTCTTTGATTCCTCAATTGATTTCTTGGCTGATGGTGTTGTCGCCTAACTAGGTCCTGCCTGTCTTGGTGACTTTTGAGTTGCTTCATCCTGGAGATGATACCTGGCAGCAGCTAATTCAACAGTCTTCAGGACTACTTCGCCTATTCGCTGTGCGAATTTGGCTGCTTGCTCAGATATCTGGGCGTCATCGTGATGAAGAGACATTCTTGAAGAAAAAGAAAGGCGTAGGGAGAAACAGGTGAAAGATTATTGGACAATCAAAACAGAAAGATAACGCATGAAGATTGCGATCATTTGTTTGTTACCTAAGGCAAACAAATGAGACGGTGACTGATCAAAGTAAATGGGTCAAAAATAATGTATCGCGAAGACATGCTCGCCTATAAGTGAACACTCATCCCAAGAATTCCCAGGTAAGCACAACTGGTCTCGCGTCTGATGAGATGTATACGAAGTGCTTGCCTAGACAGAAAACCCAGAATACAGGCATTCACCCTTCTAGTTTGCACGTGTTCACATTATTTAAAACCCAAAACCTTGACGAAGTTTTGAAAACTCAAAGGGGTTCAAAACCATATAATAGAGAGTTCAAAACCTTACAATAGAGGGTTCAAAACCTAGTAATCAATCATCCTAGAACAGATGATTAGTTTTCAAAGCGGTTTTGAAATTTATGTTCTTGTTGTGGTCGTCGCCTAAGGATAGGTGACGGTATTGTTTTATGACTAAACGCAAGTAAACTCGCGTTAGGGTCCTAAGAAGGTTATAGACTAGGTCAAAGCATTACTAATAACCTAATTCCCTATAACCATTGGCTCTGATACCATCTTTTCTGTCACACCCCGACCGCGTAAAACAACAAAGCGCGGCGGAAACATCGGGGCGTGTTGCAACAGAATTAATGTTTCATAACCATGGGTACAAAAAGTGTTTCGTTTTATTAAACATTGAATAATTACATCGTCTGGAAATCTAAATACACAATTTAAACATAGTCTATTGTTGTTATTGAGTCACTAAGGCCTCGTCCAGTCCTATATGAGCATGCATCCTATCAATCGATATCTTTCAATAATACCTGAAACATATGTGAAAACGAGGTCAGCAAAGAAATGCTGGCGAGTACATAGGTTTTGTGAAAATAAGATTCATGACTTCTGTTTAAGAAAATATTTAGTCATGAACCTTGTAATTTGCTTTGTCTTTGTAAATCATTTGAAAAATAATAAGTTCAGATGATATGTATAAATAAGAGAATAATGCATGATTAAATGAATAACCATGTAAAAATGAGTTTGTATAAGTTAAGTTGTTTGTAAATCAATGTCTTGTGAAAAATATGTTATTTGTATAAAATGTTCTATGTCTCAAATTGAAATGATTCAAATAACGCTACAATATGTAATACCATACAAACACTTATATATAGGAAGTACCAGCGGCGTATCCACCATGCTTGTATCATATTACACACACATCGTTACTTAATCACTTACTCAAACCAAACCAACAAATGTAAACCATGTAATATGTAACCAAAATGATATGTATGGCTAGTGAAATGCATCAACTAAACCATAAGTGAAACGCACAAAACAAAGTATTGAAGTAAAACTTGGTTTAAATCAATACTATGTTTCGTGAAAATGCATGATCAAATGTAAATCATGTATAAATGTTTACCCAATCGTTAAAACCAATCGTTTACCCAATCGTTAAAACCAATCGTTTACCTAATCGTTAAAACATCGTGTGAAAACCAATCGTAAATCGTTAAATTCGTTTTAGGTCGTGAAACTACTTAAATGGTCGTCTCGCTAATAACATTCAAACCTTCTTGACTTTCGTCGCTTCTCGTTTTCGTCGCTTCTCGATTTCGTCGCTTCTCGTATTCGCATTAACAAACCTCCATAGGGTAAGTTAACACTTACAGATTCAGTCGCTACCCACAACACCCACACATAACCACGGGTGCAGTAAATAACGGGATTTGTCAGATCCTATGGTACCATAACCTAATACTGGTCGGCTTGATCATTGCTAATGAATGTCATTGGTTATGTAACTACAACCAACAAGTTTGTTCACTTTTTGAAATCGTTATTAGTTTTGTATAAATCGTTTTAGTCGTTTTTTTGAAACCATCGTTATAACATCGAAAACATTTAGCACATATGAGTCACCCCAAAACAGTTGAAAACAGTAAAAGAGGGGAATAATGTACTCGCCTGAGAATGCTTAGAGGTCTTGCACAACAACCAAGCAAAGCTAGAGGGAGCACGGAATCAGTCGGCAATCTAAAACTATATAAATAAACCGGACTTAAATCGGGAGATCGGATAGGATGAGGCTTGGTAAACCAAATGAGTATTGGAACTCATATGATATGGTTTAACGAGGCCTACATACTACATTGAAACTAACCTAAGTGCTTTCGACCCATCGCGACCCATTAAGGTAACTTATGTTACTTTAACGCGTCGTGCGCGCAAAGCGCGTTCGAGACGTCTAACTAGTCCTATGACAAGTGTTATATGCCTAAACATGTTACATAATCAGTTATGTGACAAAAGTTTAGGTTACATATGCTTAATTACCAATTATACATGAAAAGGGTATTCTGGTAATTTACCTAAGGCATATAAACTACCTATCATACAACTACTCAAACGATGTGACCATAGGGTATAACCTCGGAAGGTTATTCCCTACCTACTATGGTCACCTAAAGTATTTGGTCGGATCCTAATGATCGACCAAATGGGTCGAGTTCGAAGGTATAGGCGATTTATTAGATCGCCTACCCTACGACCCTAGACAACGTGGTAATCAGTGGGCATAGTCCTAAGGGACTATGACCAACGTGATTACACTCACGTTGCGAAGTTCAAACGAACTTCGCATTGACCATTACTGGTCAACGCTGAAAGTCAAACAAAGTTTGACTTTCTGACTCGAAAAGCAATAAAATAAGGAAAAGAACGAAAGAATACTTACGAAGGGTCCCCGAATGCTAATCCCGATTCAAGAATCTCAGGTATGAAACAATGGTTTCAACTTAGAGGTTCTCAAATCAGAATTCTAGTGCAAAATGAGGTTGTGTGGGTTGGGTATTTATAGGAATACCCGAACCGTTAGGATCGTTCCATGGAAAACGTGCCATGAATCCAACCCGTACACTTGTCGGAACCTTATGGTGGCTGGAATTCCATCCTTATCAGATGACTAGACAATTGGGAACTTGTGGTTGTGGGTTAATCTGCTGAAAACAGGATGTTAAGTACTCTGCATCTGGTCTGCAGACCCCTAGCGCACCGCTACGCTAAAAGTGTAGCGCACCGCTAGGCCCTAGTTTGGCAGAATTACACTTTTGGTCCCTGTATTGCAATCAGCCCATTTTCGACACGTTTAAGGCCCGTTAACCCCATTTCAAAGCTCTAAAATGAAGTTAAAGTATAGGGAACTTAAAACATGTTCAAAAATATCTCGGATGTCGGTTCGTTTGGCCGTACGAACGCGATGTTCGCTTAATTACGACGGAATGCGCATAAGCGCGAAAAACAAACCAAAAGACGTGACGAATGGATTTTTCTTATGGCGAACACTAAAATAAAATATTTTAGTGCTTACATAAATTTTTGGATGTCCGGATGTATTCAGAACGTAAGTTATGCTCGAAAATGCAAACTTGTGCACTTTTTGACACTTTTAGTCCCTGAATGACACAAAAGTTTATTTTAGCATACCGAACACCTCAAAGCCTATTTCTAAGCTATGTAAAGGATATTTATGGTATGTTTAACTTATGGTCATGTTCCGGAATGTCTGTTACAGTTCAAATTGGCATACTTTCGCAGTTTGTCAAATTTAGTCCCTGTAAGCGATTTAACTTGATTTTGCCATACCAAAGCCTTTAAAACTTATTTCTAAGTTATGTAAAGGTTATTTAAGGTATGTTAAGCCTATGTCACTATTCCGGAGTGTTTGTTGCATTAAACTGGTTATATTTACGCATCGGTGCGCGTATAACCTTCCAGAAAGCGATTTAGAGTTTGGAATTGAACGAGAATTGATATGTGCAAATGATACACATATTTTTACAAATCCCAAGTATGAAATAAAATATTTCATTGGTTTGGTATTTGTTTGATGGCCGTGGAGGCACAGGTGTTACAATATAGTTTAACGAAGCCTACATTCTTAATCGGAACCTATCCTAAGTGCTTACGACCCATTACGGCCCGTTAAGGTAGTCTACGCCACTTTAACGCGTCGTTTGCACGAAAGCGCGTTCGAGACGCCTAACTAGCCCTATGACAAGTATTATATGCCTTAACATATCTAATTATATTATATAATCAGTTTAGACGTCAAAATATTGGTTACATATGCTTAAAATGAAATTATGCGCAAAAAGGACATTTTGGTCATTTTCCTATGGCATATAAACTACTTATCATACAACTAACTAAATGATGTGACCATAAGGTATAACCTCAGAAGGTTATTTTCTATACAACTATGGTCACAATATATGTTTGGTCAGATCCTAACGATCGACCAAACGGGTCGGGTTCGAAAGTCTAAGCGGCTGTTTAGACCGCTTATCTTACGACCCTACATAAGCACTAAACTAAAAGTGACGAGTTAAACATGTTTAACTAATTTAGAAAACAGGTTTTGATATCAAAACAAAGTGTTTTGATACCCGAAGATGGTTTTGTTGCAAAATACGCAAAAACGCGTAATTTGACCGAAACTATGACTCGTCACTATGCCTAATCAACGTGGTAATCAGTAGGTATAGTCACAAGGGACTATAACCATCGTGATTACGCTCACGTTGCAAAGTTCAAATGAACTTTGTGTTGACCAAAGACTGGTCAAAGCAGAAAGTCAAACACTGTTTGACTTTCACGCTTGAAAATGCATAAAAGCATGAAAGAAACTTACAAAGGGTCCAAGCAAGGAAGATTTTGATCCAAAATACTCAGGCATGAAGTTTTGAATTTCAACTTAGAGTAATTCAGACCAAAAGTGTGAGGAATGAGTGAAATCAAGTTGGGTATTTATAGGATTTCAAGAACCGTTAGGATCGTTTCTCGTAATTCGTGCTTTAATCTAGACCTTACATGTGTGGCACACTGATTTACAATACTAGGGGACCTTAAAACTAGTTAATGGTTTGTTAAAACCATGTACAAAACCCAGAAAACAAGCTGCTATTGCTGAAACCATTTTCTGCAGAACTGGGGGCTCTCACGCCCCGCGTAAGATGGAGTCTCATCTTACGCGCCCCGCCAGAGAAAGTTTCACAGAATGTCAAAACTAGTCCCTGCAAGTTCAGAACTTGGTTTTTGGTGCATTTTCGACACGTTTAAGCCCCGTTAACCACATTTCAAATCTCTAAAATGAAGTTAAAGTATAGGGAACATGATATATGCTCAAAAACATCTCGGATGTCTGTTCATTTGGTTGTACGATCGCGTTGTTCGGTTAATTACGACGGAAGTCGTAACGAACGCGAAATCGATCCAAATTACGCGACGAGTGAAATTTTAGCTTTCCAAACACTAAAATAAAATATTTTAATGATCAAAAAATTTTTGGATGTCTGGATATGTTCAGAATGTAAGTTATGCGCGTAAATGCAAACTTATGCATTTTTTGACGCTTTTAGTCCCTATTGATGAAGTAAGCATATTTTCGCATAACGAACCCTTCAAAGACTATTTCTAAGCTATGTAAAGGATATTTAGGGTACGTTTAGCTTATGATCAACTTCTAGAATGTTCGTTACTATACGAATCAGCAGACTTTCACAGTTTGACGCAAATAGTCCTTGAGAGTGAATAAACTTGTTTTTGACACACCAGAGCCTTCATAACCTATTTCTAAGTTATATAAAAGTTATTTAAGGTATTTTAAGCCTATGTCACTGTTCCGGAGTGTTTGCCGCATTAAACTTGTCACACCCCCAAAATCCACCATGTGGAGTATCACCGCTTGGAGGCGTGACATGACCAGGATCGAGCCACCAATCATATTGAACAACGTAATTAAGTAAATAAAACCAACCGCAATATAATTGGTGACCTAAAGATGGTAACCGACTTTAAGTTAACAGCGGAAGCATAAAACGTAAGTCCAAAACATAAGTTCCATAGTTCATAAGTTTAAAGTTCAAAACGTAAGTTTAATAGGTTCATATGGATTAAATATTAAGCACGGGACATAACAATCCATATCCCACAACAACCTTCTCCTCGTACAAGCTCCATAGGCATCTAGCGACCTGTAAGGCATGTAGCAACGAGTCAACAACAAAGTTGAGTGAGTTCACGGTTGGTTAATTAGTTTTAAGTTGTTTCTGAAAAACGTGGTTTGACTTTCGTTGGCTTATTTGCCGTGGGGGTTACCCCATAGTTGAAAGTATGTTTAACCAGTTCCTTTTATTACCCAAACCATATCCATATTCAGTGGGGGCTTCCCCATGTGAACTACTAGACCGTATGATATCGACTACTAACGAATTTTGTTGTGCCCTACGTCAATGTTCTATCATCATTGACAGTTTGCCATAGTCCATTAGTACACGCCCGTTCAGACGACACGGTGTGAGGTTTGTTAAACCTAATAGCGCTATTAACTAATGACCAGCTCGCCATCGGCCTCGGCGATTAAGTCGATATAAAATGAGGGACTTAATGATAGAGTTTTGTCTAGTAAGTTTTAAGGGTGTTGTCCTACCCAAGGAGGACGAACGTACGTATTCTAAAAAGGAGAATACGCAGGATTAATATTGGCATCCTACCCATGGAGGATGGCCGTACATATCCTACCCTTAGGAAGGATATGTAGATTCCGTTTTTAAATTCTTTAACCCATTCCCAACCACCGGGAATCCCATGCCTTAGAAAGTGTGTGAACTCACCTTTGGTTGCTCGGTATGACTCTCAAATATAGCTAACAGTCTAGGTCGGTCAATCACGTCCTAATACATGAATCGTATTTCATAATACATGAATCTAGACTTCAGAAAATAAAATTTTCTTTTATTAAGGTCCTGTTACAGCCAACTGAAGTTGGATGTAATCACCAAACAACCTCCTGTTTTTAGTTTTTAACATTCTAAAGCGCGCTCAATTGATTCCGTTAACATGTTTAGCGATAAACAACGATACTTACAGCAGATTATAAGTCCTTCATATCAGCACATAATCATCATACACCAAACAACATCATTCTAACATCATTTCTTCGTGTATCATCTTGTTTAAGCTTATGTTCAAGTTTTAAGTGTAAGATCTTATGGTGTTCATATGTTTTCTTCATAATACATCTATTAACCACTAAAAACGTGAAGTATCTAAGGATTAACAAGGAGCTTACTACTAGCTTAAAGCTAGGGAAGAACTATGATGAAGATTGAGTGGATAAAAGCACACGGAAGAGGTCCTTCAACTTCCGAGAACACCAAGCTCCGTTGTTTGCCTTCTAACACCTTTGTATGCTTGTAGAATGCTTGAAGAGGGTTGAATAATGATGATGGTGTGTGGGGTGGTGTTCGGCCGAAGCCAAGAGAGAAAGGAAAGGATGAGTTGTGTTGAGTTGGTGAATGAATGAGTGTTATGAAGATCTAATGGTTTTTATAAACAAGTTTCCAACATCTTAATAACCATTGTGTTACATGTCCCCCAAGTACTATACACATATAATAAACAAATAAAAGAAATCAAAGTGGGGATCCCACTTTCTAGAACCGGTTGGGGGGAGGGGAGGGGGTTGGTCTAGTTGGGTTTCAATTGTTTAGTTACTAATCTAGTTAGAAATCAAGTGCTTAGTTAGTGATTTATGGTGTGTTATTAAATATATAATGTGTTAGGGTGTTCGGGGACCCTAACTAGTTCAGAAAAATAAAAACAATGTGTTTGACAATATTTTTGTGTCCCGTTAAAGTGCTTAATTAATCTGTAAGGTGCCTTTTATAATATTTTTAGTGACATTTTTATTTTTCAACACTGAGGAAAGCATACCGGACTATTTAGTAACTTTTCCGTACACTACTAGTATGTTAACAAGCACATGTAAGTATAACACAGAAATCTGAAAGCAGTTAAGTGATTCAGCACAGTCATTAAGCACTTTAATTATCATTAATAAATCATACGGATACATGGAATTATGAGGGTTGTCACATTCTCCCCCTGTTAAGAGAATTTCGTCCCGAAATTTAGCACCTGGTTACGGAGGAAGCTAGTTAAGTTGCGTTAGTTTCCTGGTTTTCCTGGGGTGTCACATTATCCCCCCGTTGATTTGGAATTTCATCCCGAAATTCTGCAGTAGCTTCAGCCTCAGTAGTGGTTGTACTTTTCTTAAACAGCTGGGGGTACTTGAGTTTCATTTGGTCTTCTCGTTCTCAGGTATACTCTGGGCCACGACGGGAATCCCAACGAACTCGAACAAGAGGTATCCTGGTATGCTTGAGAACCTTAACATCTCGATTAGTAATCTCTACTGGTTCCTCGACGAATCGCAGCTGGTCATCAATAGTGAGCTCCTTGAAAGGAACTATGAGGGTCTCATCTGACAGACACTTCTTCAGATTTGACACGTGGAATACATCGTGAACTCTACTAAGTTCTTCAGGTAGATTCAACCTGTAAGCGACTTTGCCAATCTTCTCAATGATTTCGAACGGTCCGACATAACGCGGATTGAGCTTGCCTCGTTTGCCAAAACGGACTACACCTTTCCAAGGTGAGACTTTGAGTAGCACTCGGTCCCCAACCTGGAACTCGAGTGGTTTCCTTCGCTTATCAGCATAGCTTTTCTGACGGTCACGAGCTGTCGCCATTCGTTGTCGTATCTGAGCAATCCTTTCGGTTGTATCTACTACAAGTTCTGGGCCTGTGATTTGACTGTCGCCAACCTCTGCCCAACAAAGAGGTGATCGGCACTTCCGTCCGTACAATGCCTCAAACGGAGCGGCCTGGATACTGGTGTGGTAACTGTTGTTATATGAAAACTCCACTAACGGGAGGTGTTTTTCCCAGCCATTACCAAAGTCGATTACACATGCCCTAAGCATGTCCTCAAGGGTTTGGATGGTGCGTTCAGATTGCCCATCCGTCTGTGGATGATAAGCGGTGCTCATATCTAAACGTGAGCTGAAAGACTTGTGCATAGCTTGCCATAGTTCAGAAGTAAAACGTGAGTCTCGATCAGAGATGATGGAGGTTGGCACTCCGTGCCTTGATACTACTTCCTTTAGGTAGATGTCTGCTATAGTAGAAAACTTGTCGGTTTCCTTGATAGCCAAGAAGTGTGCAGATTTAGTCAATCGATCCACGATCACCCAAATGGTATCATTTCCGCGTTCAGATCTAGGCAGGCCAGTAACGAAATCCATGGAAATTTGCTCCCATTTCCATTTTGGGATCTCTGGTTGTTGAAGTAGGCCTGATGGTTTCTGATATTCAGTCTTGACTCTAGCACAAGTCAAGCATTTACTGACGTAGGTTGCTATGTGGGCTTTCATGCCAGGCCACCAATATGTAGTCTTGAGGTCGTGGTACATTTTATCCGAACCAGGATGTACCGAATAACGAGACTTATGTGCTTCATCGATAACAAGCTCGCGTAAGCCTCCATAAAGTGGAACCCAAATGCGTCCGTTAACATAGTAGGCACCGTCTTCTTTTTGTTCTAGCCGCTGCCTCGATCCTCGTAAGGACTCAGCCCTGATGTTCTCGGCTTTCAACGCTTCAACCTGAGCATCACGAATTTGAGCGGGAAGGTTAGAGTGAATGGTAAGCTGTAACGCACGCACACGCTTAGGTATAGTATCCTTTCGACTGAGGGCGTCGGCCACAACATTGGCTTGGCCCGGATGATACTTGATAGCGCATTCATAATCGTTCAAGAGCTCAACCCATCGGCGTTGTCGCATGTTTAACTCCTTTTGCTTAAAAATATGCTCGAGACTCCTGTGATCGGTGTAAATGGTGCACTTGGTACCGTACAGGTAATGTCTCCATATCTTAAGCGCGAAAACAACTGCTCCCAGCTCCAAGTCATGCATAGTGTAGTTCCTTTCGTGAACTTTAAGTTGGCGTGATGCGTAGGCAATGACCTTGTCACGTTGCATCAACACGAAACCAATTCCTTGGATGGAAGCATCGCAATAAACTACAAATTCATCTGTTCCTTCAGGTAATGAGAGGATAGGCACGCTGCAAAGTCTCTCCTTTAAGTGATGAAATGCGGACTCCTGTGCATCACCCCAACGATAGGTGACACCCTTCTGAGTCAGTGAGGTGAGAGGTTGCGCAATCTTTGAGAAGTCCTTGATAAACCTTCTGTAAGAACCTGCCAAACCCAAGAATTGGCGGATTTCTGTTGGTGTACGGGGTGCAGGCCAGTTCTTGATCGATTCAACTTTGGATGGATCAACATGAATCCCATCCTTTTTTACTACGTGGCCTAGAAAGTGGACTTCGCGAAGCCAGAAGTCACAATTCAAAAATTTAGTGTACAGTTGCTCTGCTCGAAGAAGTTCCAGCATAAGTCGTAGATGCTACTCGTGTTCCTCCTGAATCTTCGAATAGATCAGGATATCGTCGATGAATACAATGATAAATTTATCCAGGTAAGGTTTGCACACTCGGTTCATGAGATCCATAAAGACCGCAGGTGCATTCGTTAATCCGAAAGGCATAACTAGAAACTCGTAATGGCCGTAACGAGTTCTGAATGCTGTTTTGGAGACGTCCTCCTCTCGGACTCTCAGCTGATGGTAGCCTGTCCTTAGGTCAATCTTGGAATAGAAGCTCGACCGTTGCAACTGGTCGAATAAGTCATCAATGCGTGGAAGAGGATAACGATTCTTCACGGTCACCTTGTTAAGTTCGCGATAGTCAATACACATTCTGAAAGTACCATCTTTCTTCTTCACAAACAAGACTGGAGCTCCCCAGGGTGAAGAGCTAGGACGTATAAAACCCTTTTCCAAGAGTTCTTGTAATTGCGTTGACAGTTCTTCAAGTTCTGACGGAGCAAGTCGATAAGGTGCACGAGCTATTGGTGCTGCCCAAGAGCTAGCTCGATTTGAAATTCGACTTGTCGATGAGGCGGAAGACCAGGTAATTCCTCAGGAAATACCTCAGGAAAGTCGCGCACGATAGGAATGTCTTCTATCTTCCTTTCTTCTGAGGATGTATCAGAAACGAGGGCTAGGATAGCAGTGTGGCCCTTTCACAAACACTTATGGGCCTTAAGGAAAGTGATAATGCCTACGACAGCACCACTCTTGTCGCCATGAATCACGAGGGGTTCTTCACCAGAACGAGGAATGCGGACGATTTTCTCCTTGCAAACAATCTCCGCTTGATGATGAGATAGCCAATCCATCACAATAACGACGTTGAAACTACCAAGTGTGATAGGGATAAGATCGATAGAGAAAGTCTGACCAGCTAAGACGAGGTTACAACCCTTAACTATGTGTGTGGCCTCGAGACTTTTACCATTTGCTATCTCTACAGTGTGTTTGGTGGTCAAAAGTGTTGGGGTGCGCTTAAGCATTTGACTAACTTTTAAGGACACATAACTAGTATCGGCACCCGAATCAAATAAAACAGTAACAAAGAAATCACCCAGAAGAAACTTACCCATCACAACGTTGGGATCGTTCCTCGCGTCACCCTGACCTAGCACGAAGACACGTCCCCTGGCTCCATTGCCATTATTGTTACCCTCGGTGTTGCCTCCATTGTTGTTCCCGTTTCCTTGGTTGTTGTTGTTCTGATTCTGGTTCAGCTGGGGACAGTTCCTCTTAAAGTGGCCTTCAGCGCCACACTGAAAGCATCCTTTATTGCCCTGCTGTTGCTGATGCTGGTGGTTCTGTGGAGCTTGTAGTTGTTGTTGCCGATTTTGATTTGCTGGTGGTGCGCTCCTGCAATCCTTTGCTTCATGCCCAAACTTATTACACCTCGGGCAATGACCCTTGTTGCACTGCCCACTATGATGCTTATTGCACCGGTTGCACTTGGGGTGGTTCCCTCGGTATCCACCCTGTCCTTGATTACCAGAAGAGTGTTGACCAGGACTCTGGTAGTCATCAGTCTTTCGCTACTGAGACTGAACTGAAGTTGAACCCTTACTGGAATTCCCATCCGATTTTCGCTTGTTATCATTGGGAGCGTCAGTAGTAGTAGCACTAATACGATTGGGCAGTTTGTTTTGTTCAACTCCTTGATCGGTGAGACGATGGGCTAACTTAATGATTTGCTGAATGGTACCCAGGTTAGCTGAAGTCACGTGACTCTGAATCTCTGGTACAAGACCCTTGAGGTACAACTCAATACGTTTGATGGGAGGGTCCACCATAGTAGGACACAAGATGGCCAGTTCGTTTGACCTCTTCGTATACGCCTCAATTTCAGACCCTGTCATCTTAAAATTGAAAAATTCGACCTCCAGCTTGTGGATGTCGTCACGACTACAATACTCTTCTTTGATCAGTTCCTTGAAACCGTTCCATGGGGTGGCAATAGCAACCGCCAGCCCTAGTAGTTGAACCTGTGCTTTCCACCAGGTTTGTCACACCCTGGCTTTGCGGAAGCGTGGTTAATTTTGGTGTGACTTCTTAATACCATAGCTTAACCATAACAAAGCTATATGAAATAAAACCATGCAAGATCACCCATTTGATTTAGTTTTAAAACCAGAGTAACATAACATTGTCTTAGAGACTTACAACATCATAGCATAAAATATTGTTTTGGAAATCATAAACATTAACTTGAAATAGACGCAGTTTAAGATTTGTGACTTGTCCAGGAAAGAGTCACATTCCCTAAACTGGGATGACCTTGGAACCCTTATGCAGCGGGAAAACATAACATACCGCGCCAGATCTTTAATTCCCTGAAATACATGTAAGTTGAAAAATCAACAATAATGTTGAGCGAGTTCATGTGTAAGTGAGTAAGTAAACCTTTGTGAGTATAAAAATAGTCTTGGTATGTAGCAAATAAGGGAATTGAGATCACCAATGGTTTGCAAGGCCACTGATATATGTGAAGTGCAAATAGGTAGACTCAAACCTAGCAGATTTCGCCACAGCATTAGTATGTGGACAAAGTCACCCCGAGGTCCGTTTCTAGTTTGGCCTGGGGCTGGGCTCGCTACACCCAGATAGATCTACCGCTCCTGTCCCTCGGTCCCGCCATGAGGACTAATGGCCTCATATTGCTCCTACCCACTCACATGATCTAAGTAGTAAACCTCCTTACGCTAACCATACCATGTATAAAGTACTTGTAATCAAAGTAACATGTATTTCACCCCCGCAGTTAAGAAAACTGAAAACAGTTAGAGAAAAGGGGGACATGAACTCACAGTGGTGCGTCTCTACCAAGTATGCCTCCAAATCGATCAGCTGTATGACGACCTACACATGCTAACTCTATTAGATGGATGGCCGTGCCTTAGCTTTATGGTTTAAGTTTTTGGGAAATAGTTAGGCAACTATTTCGTGTTTACATTCTGTATACTTGGTAGTTATTTCTCCTTCCCAAGGATGGGGGATTTAATACATGTGCGTTCGTAATATTCGGATTACACTATTAAGTCTCACTTAATATATTTTATTTCTAACTCCAAAATATAAATATTCTTCCCAAAAATATTATATTTTAATACATGTGATTTTCCCAAAATAATACTTAGTAATATTATTTTTACTCTAAAAATAATATTTACGTAGTTCACAAAATAATCATAAACACTTATACAAGTGATGTTGTGAAAGAAGAATATATACTAAATATATATGTATCACGTTTTATTTTGTGAAAATCCCACCTCCGATGTTTTGTAAATATAGTCGTGGCGAAACTTATATTTTGAAAACAAGTCAAAATGTATTTCTAACACTTATAGTGAAAATATTTCTAAGTGTTAGGCTTTTGGATAAATTTCGCCAGAGTTTCCTCTGTAACTGGAGGTGGCCACGCTTTCAAGCGTATCATTTTCTTTTATAAATCAAACCAACAATCTTCTTATTCAATCAAAACAATGTCCAAATCACAAACTAGTCAAAATATGTATGTAAATCGCATAAATTTCATGAACTTGTGATTTATTCAAACTATGAAGTAAATCCCATTACTTTTAGTGGATCTTTATATAAAACAATCCGATTTTGTAAAAACCTCGTTTTTATGGAAGTTCCGTCTTTACAACTTCTCGTCATCTTTTTCAAAAATAGTTATTTTGTCGAAACTTTGTGTTACACAAGTGTTTACACACTTGTGTGTTCTAAAAACCATTCTTGTTAGTGTAAGATCCGTCTTTAGAAAAACATGATTTCTAGACACTTGGTCCTTTAAAAATATCACCTGTAGATCCGTAGATCTACTAGTTTTAATCACTATTCTACAAGCTAAAACACTTTTACACAAGTTCATGTTTTGTGTGTGGTAGAGTTTCATCTTCTAACCCTTGTTACACTTAAACAAGCTTTATGTCAAAATCCAAGATTATGACTAAACCGGGTTAAATGATGATCCGAGCTACCACAACATAGATCGGGTCCAAATAATCACACAAATCAAATACTACATGATTTACACAACATATGTGCTTTTAACCACCATTTTTAGTGTTTTTAGTAGACTTTTATGCTCCAACTTGTAAGTTAACGAGTTTTAACCGTTACACATCGTATTAACCACTTCAAAATAGTTCGAGTAGGTGATTTAAGTAACATACCACTAGCTCGAGGCTAGGGAAGAATCTATGCGAAAAACGCGTGGATAAAAGCAAGAGAGTGAGGTCCTTCGCCTTCCGCTTGCACCAAGACTCCTTATATGCGACCCTTAACACTTGTAGATGATTGGAACTTGCAAGATAGAAATCGAAAATGGATGGATGGGGGGTGGGTGTGTTCGGCCGTAAGCTAGAAGAGAGGGAGAGAAAGGTGTGGAGTGGTGAGTTGTTAAGTGAATGATCTTGTGTGTTTAGGTTATTACTTATAGACAATTAGGATGTGTATTACCCAAGAGATCATATGTCTTCTTGATATTAGGCACTAGGGATTATAATAATCAAGGTTGTACAAAGTGTGTCTCCTCTAGTTGGGGACGGTTAGAGAGGGGGGGGGGGGGGGTACTAGTCCGATTCTAACTAGTTAGTTAGGATAATAGTTAGGTTAAGTAAGTTAGTTAAGTGCTTAACCCGGTTAGTTGTGTGTCGTGTGTTATGACGGGTGTTAGGGTATTCAGGGACCCTAACTGGCTCAGAAAAAGATAAATAATGAAAATAACAATATTTTCTGTTCCGGGTATAGTCCGGTTGTTCGGTTGGGTAGTAATCCGTTAAAGTGCTTAACAAAGCTTTAAAGTGTCGTTAATACCCTTTTTAGTGACACTACTTATTTCTGACACTTTGGAAAGTGTCTAGTAATATTTTTCTCATGTTTTGGCACTTTATTAGTTAGCTGAAAGCTGAATTATTATGTAAAGTGCTGAATTTTGTACTCAGAGTACGTTTTAAGCACATCCAGTCATTGTAACTTATTCCTAGAGACGCAGTTCTACAACCCTTGTATCCCTACACTCACCACTAGTGTAGCAAAATAGTTCTGGCTCATACAGGCCTTAGAGGCAGTGTCTGCCTGATGCTGGCTTTATCAGCATGTTCAATAGGTTATCCGTTAAAGTGCTACTGTGCTTTTGTGCATCATGTTTGTCACTAAGGTTCAGCATGTAAATAATGTAGTGACGGTAAGTAAAGTATGATGCAAGTAAGTACATGTATCAGAAATCAAGTAGCAGTTTATTCACAAGTTCAAGCAAGCACGGTAATTAAGCAGTAATTAATTATTAATTAAGTCGTACGGATACCTGGTTTAGTGAGGGTTGTCACATTCTCCCCCCGTTAGAAAAATTTCGTCCCGAAATTTTAAGTTCTGCTTGTAGATGCAGGGTTCTTAGGAAATAAGTGGGGGTATTTCTCTTTCATCCGGTCCTCACGCTCCCAGGTGTATTTAGGACCGTGTCTGGCATTCCAGCGAACTTTGACGAGCTTGACACTGCTCCGGCGGGTCTTGTTTTCCTTCCAATCCGTAACCTCAACCGGTTCTTCAACGAAATGGAGCGTGTCGTCAACATGAATCTCGTCGATGGGAATGGCAATGTCATCTTGAGTTGGACTTTTCTTCAGGTTGGATACATGAAATGTATCGTGGAC
The DNA here is from genome assembly GCA_030545235.1 of Helianthus tuberosus. Taxonomy (NCBI): domain Eukaryota; kingdom Viridiplantae; phylum Streptophyta; class Magnoliopsida; order Asterales; family Asteraceae; genus Helianthus; species Helianthus tuberosus. Next base: position 174,793,499 of record CM060366.1, on the reverse strand, counting down.
TGAATGGAGTTCAGCAGGTAGGTCCAACTTGTATGCTACTAGTCCTATTCTTTCCAAAATTCTGAAAGGACCAATGTAGCGCGGATTTAACTTCCCACGCTTTCCAAAGCGTGCCACACCCTTCCAGGGTGAAACTTTCAATAACACCATTTCTCCAACTTGGAATTCCACATGTTTCCGGTTTGGATCCGCATAGGCTTTCTGTCTGTGGCGAGCTGCTTCGATGCGTTTAAGAATCTGCGCGATCTTGTCTGTCGTCTCTTGGACGATTTCGGGACCAGCAAGCTGCCTATCACCTGCGTCAGCCCAACATAGGGGTGATCGGCACTTGCGTCCGTAAAGGGCTTCAAATGGCGCGACACCAATACTGGTGTGGTAGCTGTTGTTGTATGAAAATTCGACCAAAGGCAAATGCTTGTCCCAGCTACCGCCCAAATCCATAACACACGCTCTCAGCATGTCTTCCAAAGTCTGTATCGTTCGCTCGCTTTGACCGTCAGTTTGCGGATGAAACGCAGTGCTCAGATTTAATTGCGATCCAAAAGCTTCTTGGAAGGATTGCCATATCCTTGACACAAACCTTCCATCTCTATCAGAGATGATTGAGAGAGGCACTCCATGACGTGCGACGATCTCTCTCATGTAAATTTCAGCCAACTTGCTCGTATTGTCCTTCTCTCTGATAGGTAAGAAGTGTGCTGACTTCGTTAATCGGTCCACTATTACCCAAATAGTGTCATGGCCTCTTGGCATTCTTGGCAACTTTGTAACAAAATCCATTGAGATTTGTTCCCATTTCCACTTGGGAATCTCAGGTTGTTGCAGAAGTCCTGAAGGCTTCTGGTATTCGGCTTTAACCTTAGCGCATGTTAAACATTTGCTCACATAAACAGCAACATCGCCTTTCATCCTAGGCCACCAATAATAATCTTTGAGATCTTGGTACATCTTATCCGCTCCAGGGTGGATAGAGTACCGCGATTTGTGAGCTTCATCAAAAATAACATTCCTTAAACCTCCAAACAAAGGAACCCAAATCCTTTTCTCAAAACATAACGTTCCTTCCTCGTTTGGTACCAGTAGCTTCTCCATCCCACGGAGATATTCTTCTTCAAGGTTTCCTTCCTTGAGAGCTTCTTTCTGCGCGGCATGAATGCGCAAGGAAAGATCAGTTCGGATAATCATTTCTAAAGCCCTAACCCTTATGGGCTTGATCCTCTCCTTTCGACTTAGGGCATCGGCGACTACATTCGCCTTCCCTGGATGATACTTTATCTCACAGTCGTAATCGTTCAGCAGTTCAACCCATCGTCTTTGCCTCATATTCAGCTCCTTCTGGTTGAATATGTGTTGTAGGCTCTTGTGATCTGTAAAAATTGTACACTTTGTACCATAAAGGTAGTGTCTCCAGATCTTCAATGCAAATACCACTGCGCCTAGCTCCAAATCGTGCGTGGTATAGTTCTTTTTGTGCACTTTCAATTGGCGTGATGCGTAAGCAATAACCTTTTGGCGTTGCATCAGCACACGGCCCAATCCTTGACGCGAAGCGTCACAGTATACCACGAAATCATCCGTACCTTCCGGTAGTGCTAAGATCGGCGCATTGCAGAGCTTATCCTTCAATATCTGGAACGCTTCTTCCTGTTTGATTCTCCAATCAAACTTCTTATCTTTCTGCGTGAGGAGCGTCAATGGTTGAGCGATTTTTGAAAAATCCTCAATGAACCTTCGATAGTAGCCAGCCAAACCCAAGAATTGTCGAATCTCGGTTGGCGTCTTAGGCGTTTCCCAATTCTTGATCGCTTCGATCTTTGTGGGATCAACATGGATTCCATTTCCATTAACCACATGTCCAAGAAATTGGACTTCACGTAGCCAAAACTCGCACTTAGAGAACTTGGCATACAATTGTTCCTTCTTCAGCAACTCCAAAATAGCTCTTAAATGTTGTTCGTGCTCGACCTTTGTTCTTGAATAAATCAAGATGTCGTCGATAAACACAATCACGAACTTGTCCAAGTACGGCTTGCAAACTCTATTCATCAAATCCATGAACACTACAGGTGCGTTTGTTAACCCAAACGGCATAACAAGGAACTCGTAGTGCCCATAACGAGTTCTGAAGGCTGTCTTCGGGATAATCTCCTCTTGTATCCTTAACTGATGGTATCCAGATCGAAGATCAATCTTTGAATAAAAGCTTGATCCCTGCAGTTGGTCAAACAGATCATCGATTCTTGGCAGAGGATATCTATTCTTGATTGTCAGCTTGTTCAGCTCCCGGTAGTCGATGCACATACGAAAACTACCGTCCTTCTTCTTGACAAACAGGACCAGAGCTCCCCAAGGCGAGAAGCTTGGTCGGATAAATCCCTTGTCTAACAACTCTTGAAGTTGTGTCGACAGTTCCTGCATCTCAGACGGAGCAAGTCTGTAAGGTGCCTTAGCCACAGGTGCGGCGCCTGGAACTAAGTCAATGCGGAACTCTACTTGTCTCTGAGGTGGCAGTCCAGGTAAGTCCTCTGGGAAGACTTCTGGATATTCCCTCACGACAGGGATGTCTTCGATCTTCGGCTCAGCAGCCTTCTTATCCACAATGTGTGCCAGGAAAGCAACACATCCCTTTTGCAAACACTTTCGCGCTTTCAGGCAGCTGATAATTCTTAACGGCGTATCACGCTTCTCCCCGTGAACCACAATTGTTTCGCCATCTTCGGTTGGGATACGAACGACCTTTTCGTGACAAACTATCTCAGCCTTGTTGCCTGATAACCAATCCATTCCTACCACCACGTCGAAGCTTCCCAACTGGACTGGTAGTAGATCCAAAGCAAACTCACGTTCTCCCAATTCGATCACACAGCCTCTGATAACTTCGTTGGCTTCTACTAACTTCCCATTGGCCAATTCGATTGAGTAGGGAATATCTAACTTATTAGCGGCTAAACCAAGCATATTCTTAAACTCTAACGACACGAAGCTATAATCGGCACCAGTATCAAATAAAACGGATGCATAGCGTTGATTTACAGGGAACGTACCAGTAACGACATTGGGGTCCTGGCGCGCTTCCCTTGCTTCGATTTGGAACACTCTTCCACGGGCTTGGTTTAACTCTGGGCAGTTCTTCTTAAAATGCCCGATATCACCGCAGTTAAAGCATCCAAGTCTTTGCCCGTTTCCACTTCCGTTTCCAGCTTGGTTGTTGTTTTGGTTTGCATTGCCAGCCTGATTCGCATTGTTGCCTCGATTCCCGTTTCCTCCATTGTTTACTTGTTGGCGATTTCCAATACCACCACGATTATTATTTCTATTCCCAAATCCTCCCTGGCCTCCCCGGCCAGCACTAGCCCAACAAGAATCCTTCAAGTGGCCCGGCTTTCCACATGCTTCGCATACTTTCACACTACAAAGGCCCGTATGGTGGCGTTGACAGGTATTACACTTGGGCTGGGTGCCCATGTATCCTTTTCCTTTCTTTCCACTACCAGCTGTAACCTGAGCTGGCGTGCCTGATCCTCCTTTCTTAACCGCCACACTGGCGCCCTGCTTGAAGTTTGAGAACTTCCGTTTGTTACCTCCTGATGACTCGACTTGAGTCTCTTTCTTCTTAGGCTCAGCATCATCAAACTTGTTCAGGCGAATAGCCTCCTCTGTGAGAGCCACGCTTAAATCGATTGCCTCAGTAATTGTCGCAGGCTTGGATGAGGTCACCATGCTTATGATTTGAGGAGCTAGTCCCCAAATGAAACGTTCAATCCGCTTGAACTCCGGAGTGACCATGTAGGGTACCACATGCGATAAGTCATGGAACCTTTGAACGTATTCTGCGATCTTTGGACCGTCCATTTTTAAATGCCAGAACTCGGTTTCCAATCTTTGGATCTCCGCGCGGGAGCAGTACTTCTTGTGCATAAGTTCCTTCAGTTCGGTCCAGGTTAGCGCGTAGGCAGCAGCTTCACCAAGGGTCTGTACTTGCAAATTCCACCAAGAGAGGGCTCCATCCAAGAATAGCCCTGAGATATAGGTGACTTGCTGATCCAGTGCGCATTTGCTCATGCGAAGAACAGATTCAGTTTTCTCGGCCCAACGAACAAAGGCAACAGCACCTCCTGTGCCATCAAAGTTGACCGGTTTGCAGTCTAGAAACTGTTTGTAGGTGCATCCTGCACATACGTTATAACATACGATCGGTATTAGCATCATTGCTAAAGATATCCAATTAGGTCATGGTAGGTCTAAATGACTTAGTATTACCATGAGGTGGATTATTGTTGTTGCCAGTGTTGCCAGAGTTGCTTCCACTAGTCCCTCCTTGAGAGGCGGCGTATTGTGCAATGGCAGCAGCGATAATTTGCTGGAGTTCTGCTTCATTGGTAGGCATGTGTGTCTCACGTCTCGGCGGCATCTTCTAAAAGATGTGTTTACGTCGGTCAGGCCATAGTTATAATACATACGCTTTATGATAGTAATAGTACGTAACATCTCATGTTATAATCATATTAATCACACAACATCCCATGTCACAAACATCAACCACACAACATCCCATGTCCTAGAATACAAATAACCAAATCAAGCATCAAGTATGATGAGAATACTGCGATTGCCATATATCGAGACCACATAGTAAGCGTACAAGTACATCAGAGTGTCATACAACATCAGTCGACTAAGGGCTACATCACCCTAGTCCAAAAACCATATCAAATCAGTGTCAATACATCAAATACATCAACAAAAGTCAGAATCATAATGTAGTCTCCAAAAATGCTGTGCAGTCAAAAGCATTCGCCGTCTTCTCACCAATGTCTACCTATATGGTACTGAAGAGCTCTACACGGATGGCGGTGGAGGAGGGGGAAAGTGAGTGTAAAACAAGCGGCGCAAATGGAGCCAGTCCTCCTCCATGGCTCTCTGGGTACGCAAGAATGAAGCAACCTGCTGCTCCAGGGCAAAAAGGCGTGCAGCATAGTCTGGTGGTACAGGTCGAGAGGGCTGCAACGGAGAGTGGGTCTGACCCTGGCACTGACACGGCGGCGTCTGAGCTCTCTCAAGCTCCTGAATGCGCTGTGTGTGTGCCTCGTGCTGGGCGACAAAAGACATCAAAACGTCCTCAATAGTATACCCCATGTGGAAAGAATGGTAGGGGTCAGTCGGTGGCATGGCAGAAGGTGACGCCCAAAGAAACGGCTCACTGGTGGGATCAAAAGGTGCCACATGAAATGGAGAAACAGTGGGAAAAGTAGCAGACGGTGGTATAGTAGGGATAGATACTGGTACATGCCCAAAAGGGTGAGCCGAAGAACCCTCTCCAGCTCGTGCTGGAAGTGTAAACCGAGGAAATGAAAAGGAAGTATCAATGTGACGTGCATCAGTGGTATGAGGAGGAATAGGTGGAACCTCATCATCAGCAGGAATCCACCCATACTGGGCGTGCTCGTCTCGTGGGTCCACCTGTGCCTCAAAAAGTGCACGGTCAAACTGAACTGGCATAGGGTCAAGGTGAGGTGCAACAAGAGGGTCAACTGGTGCATCAGCAATAAGTGGGGGATCAACATGATCAGCAGCAATGACATGATCGCCCTCCAACAACGGAGCATCAACAGGGTGATCATCGATAGGTGGGTCAGCAACGACAGGCTCAATAAACATGCCAGCATGAGCAGGGTCATGCTCAAGCACTGGGTCAGGAGCACGGTCTAGTGGCTACTCGGGCTCATCAAAGGCCATCTCAAAAACAAACTCGGGATCGATAGGATCAACTGGGTCAAATGGGTCGACTGGATCCTCCATAGGCTGATCCATGGGTATAAACTCTATATCCTCATCTGAGTCGAATCCTGGGGGAAAGACAGGATCGGAATCCTCCAAATCATCGTGGTCAAAAGCAAAACTAGGAATAGGGGCAACAGAGGATGCCTGGTCGGGATCTGATCCAGGAGAAAAATGCTGCGCACTCTGAGTGTGTGAAGGTGCGGAGGCCACAGACTCGGAAGAGTCTGGGACCGGAGAGTGAGCAGGTGACTCCTCGGCGGGAGCATCTGCGATCATCAAAAGATCACCAGCAGCAAGAAGGGCCTCGCCCTGAACCTCCTCCTCTAAGGGCTCGTCGTCAAACAGATCGATGTCGTCATCATCGTCAGCGTCGAGAAGCAAATCGTAAGCAGGATATGAAGCCAACGGTATGGGAGCAGGGATCTCCACTAACGGTAGGTCCCCGGCCAAAGGGCCATCAGCGAGCTCATCAGCACCATCAGGTAAAGCGAAGGGCTGGAAATCATCCTCGTCCGTGCTCGTAACGTCGGATGTGTGAACCTCGCGCTCAGAAGACTCTAGGTCGTCCGATACTATAGGTCTAGGTCCTGTGGTGTCTGAGTCACCTGTGCCAAAGGTGTCCATGGTGTCTGTAACATAAATACAAACATGCACAAACAGTCAATCATACAATCAAATAATCACATAAGTTACCAAGTAAGCATTCAAATAGTTCTCCTAGTCCCACTAGCCTCCCAGCCTCTCAGACTGCTCTTCCTAGTCCCACTAGCCAATTCTCCTAGTCCCACTAGCCAATTCTCCTAGTCCCACTAGCCAATTCTCCTAGTCCCACTAGCCAATTCTCCTAGTCCCACTAGCCAACTACCTCGATCTCTCAGACCGAGCCTCAGCCTTTCCGGACTGAGCCTAAAAATAATAAATAAATGTGCTCAACATTTGTTTGTAAAAAGTTTTGGATCTGGACTTAAATGGTATGCAGTAAAAATGTTTTCATGAGAGCCCTAGTGATCATAGTCTAGACTCGAGAAGGAATCCTAGTTCGCTATGATCAGAGCTCTGATACCAAGCTGTCACACCCTAGCTTTGCGGAAGCGTGGTTAATTTTGGTGTGACTTCTTAATACCATAGCTTAACCATAACAAAGCTATATGAAATAAAACCATGCAAGATCACCCATTTGATTTAGTTTTAAAACCAGAGTAACATAACATTGTCTTAGAGACTTACAACATCATAGCATAAAATATTGTTTTGGAAATCATAAACATTAACTTGAAATAGACGCAGTTTAAGATTTGTGACTTGTCCAGGAAAGAGTCACATTCCCTAAACTGGGATGACCTTGGAACCCTTATGCAGCGGGAAAACATAACATACCGCGCCAGATCTTTAATTCCCTGAAATACATGTAAGTTGAAAAATCAACAATAATGTTGAGCGAGTTCATGTGTAAGTGAGTAAGTAAACCTTTGTGAGTATAAAAATAGTCTTGGTATGTAGCAAATAAGGGAATTGAGATCACCAATGGTTTGCAAGGCCACTGATATATGTGAAGTGCAAATAGGGAGACTCAAACCTAGCAGATTTCGCCACGGCATTAGTATGTGGACAAAGTCACCCCGAGGTCCGTTTCTAGTTTGGCCTGGGGCTGGGCTCGCTACACCCAGATAGATCTACCGCTCCTGTCCCTCGGTCCCGCCATGAGGACTAATGGCCTCATATTGCTCCTACCCACTCACATGATCTAAGTAGTAAACCTCCTTACGCTAACCATACCATGTATAAAGTACTTGTAATCAAAGTAACATGTATTTCACCCCCGCAGTTAAGAAAACTGAAAACAGTTAGAGAAAAGGGGGACATGAACTCACAGTGGTGCGTCTCTACCAAGTATGCCTCCAAATCGATCAGCTGTATGACGACCTACACGTGCTAACTCTATTAGATGGATGGCCGTGCCTTAGCTTTATGGTTTAAGTTTTTGGGAAATAGTTAGGCAACTATTTCGTGTTTACATTCTGTATACTTGGTAGTTATTTCTCCTTCCCAATGATGGGGGATTTAATACATGTGCGTTCATAATATTCGGATTACACTATTAAGTCTCACTTAATATATTTTATTTCTAACTCCAAAATATAAATATTCTTCCCAAAAATATTATATTTTAATACATGTGATTTTCCCAAAATAATACTTAGTAATATTATTTTTACTCTAAAAATAATATTTACGTAGTTCACAAAATAATCATAAACACTTATACAAGTGATGTTGTGAAAGAAGAATATATACTAAATATATATGTATCACGTTTTATTTTGTGAAAATCCCACCTCCGATGTTTTGTAAATATAGTCGTGGCGAAACTTATATTTTGAAAACAAGTCAAAATGTATTTCTAACACTTATAGTGAAAATATTTCTAAGTGTTAGGCTTTTGGATAAATTTCGCCAGAGTTTCCTCTGTAACTGGAGGTGGCCACGCTTTCAAGCGTATCATTTTCTTTTATAAATCAAACCAACAATCTTCTTATTCAATCAAAACAATGTCCAAATCACAAACTAGTCAAAATATGTATGTAAATCGCATAAATTTCATGAACTTGTGATTTATTCAAACTATGAAGTAAATCCCATTACTTTTAGTGGATCTTTATATAAAACAATCCGATTTTGTAAAAACCTCGTTTTTATGGAAGTTCCGTCTTTACAACTTCTCGTCATCTTTTTCAAAAATAGTTATTTTGTCGAAACTTTGTGTTACACAAGTGTTTACACACTTGTGTGTTCTAAAAACCATTCTTGTTAGTGTAAGATCCGTCTTTAGAAAAACATGATTTCTAGACACTTGGTCCTTTAAAAATATCACCTGTAGATCCGTAGATCTACTAGTTTTAATCACTATTCTACAAGCTAAAACACTTTTACACAAGTTCATGTTTTGTGTGTGGTAGAGTTTCATCTTCTAACCCTTGTTACACTTAAACAAGCTTTATGTCAAAATCCAAGATTATGACTAAACCGGGTTAAATGATGATCCGAGCTACCACAACATAGATCGGGTCCAAATAATCACACAAATCAAATACTACATGATTTACACAACATATGTGCTTTTAACCACCATTTTTAGTGTTTTTAGTAGACTTTTATGCTCCAACTTGTAAGTTAACGAGTTTTAACCGTTACACATCGTATTAACCACTTCAAAATAGTTCGAGTAGGTGATTTAAGTAACATACCACTAGCTCGAGGCTAGGGAAGAATCTATGCGAAAAACGCGTGGATAAAAGCAAGAGAGTGAGGTCCTTCGCCTTCCGCTTGCACCAAGACTCCTTATATGCGACCCTTAACACTTGTAGATGATTGGAACTTGCAAGATAGAAATCGAAAATGGATGGATGGGGGGTGGGTGTGTTCGGCCGTAAGCTAGAAGAGAGGGAGAGAAAGGTGTGGAGTGGTGAGTTGTTAAGTGAATGATCTTGTGTGTTTAGGTTATTACTTATAGACAATTAGGATGTGTATTACCCAAGAGATCATATGTCTTCTTGATATTAGGCACTAGGGATTATAATAATCAAGGTTGTACAAAGTGTGTCTCCTCTAGTTGGGGACGGTTAGAGAGGGGGGGGGGGGGTACTAGTCCGATTCTAACTAGTTAGTTAGGATAATAGTTAGGTTAAGTAAGTTAGTTAAGTGCTTAACCCGGTTAGTTGTGTGTCGTGTGTTATGACGGGTGTTAGGGTATTCAGGGACCCTAACTGGCTCAGAAAAAGATAAATAATGAAAATAACACTATTTTCTGTTCCGGTATAGTCCGGTTGTTCGGTTGGGTAGTAATCCGTTAAAGTGCTTAACAAAGCTTTAAAGTGTCGTTAATACCCTTTTTAGTGACACTACTTATTTCTGACACTTTGGAAAGTGTCTAGTAATATTTTTCTCATGTTTTGGCACTTTATTAGTTAGCTGAAAGCTGAATTATTATGTAAAGTGCTGAATTTTGTACTCAGAGTACGTTTTAAGCACATCCAGTCATTGTAACTTATTCCTAGAGACGCAGTTCTACAACCCTTGTATCCCTACACTCACCACTAGTGTAGCAAAATAGTTCTGGCTCATACAGGCCTTAGAGGCAGTGTCTGCCTGATGCTGGCTTTATCAGCATGTTCAATAGGTTATCCGTTAAAGTGCTACTGTGCTTTTGTGCATCATGTTTGTCACTAAGGTTCAGCATGTAAATAATGTAGTGACGGTAAGTAAAGTATGATGCAAGTAAGTACATGTATCAGAAATCAAGTAGAAGTTTATTCACAAGTTCAAGCAAGCACAGTAATTAAGCAGTAATTAATTATTAATTAAGTCGTACGGATACCTGGTTTAGTGAGGGTTGTCACAAGGTTAACGCAGCGCCTTCGAGTGTTCCAGTAGCGTATTTCACCCAACGATCTTCAGGGCATTCACACATCTCGAAAACAGACTCAAGCTTCTCGAACCAGTGAAGGAGACCTACTGCTCCTTCTGTGCCGCTGAAGGTACTGGGTCGGCAATCCATGAAGGTTTTGAAAGTACATACGGGAGGCGGAGCATGTTGACCTGTGGTACGAGAATAAAAGACAAGGTTAAGCATGAGAGTTCGTTTGTGAAGGTAGGATCTAAACGTCCTAAGATGAGTTGGTATGGCAGGTTATACCTCCTGCAGGGATAGCTGCGAGGGCCTCAACAACTCATTCGTTGATCAAAACCGTCAACTGGGCTTGAGTTAGGTTGACACGTCCTCCGCGTCCGTTCATGATCTTCATAACGTAGCAACGTAAGTGAGAAAAAGTGTCGCGAAAGTGCGTAAGTGTGGGACGTCAGGAGAGAGTAAGCACACAAGGTTCAAATAGTAATTATCACGTTAACTAATGCACAGTGTGAACTATCTAACCGACAATATAACATAAATCATACCACCTATTGTGTCGAGTCTTGCACGTGGAGCGAAGCGTCATTGTGGATCGTTGAGCACTGTACAGGTTATAGTCTGGTTTTATCAAAAAGTTTTTCTATTTTTAAAACCAAGTTCACTATAACCAATGGCTCTGATACCAATCTGTCACACCCCCAAAATCCACCATGTGGAGTATCACCGCTTGGAGGCGTGACATGACCAGGATCGAGCCACCAATCATATTGAACAACGTAATTAAGTAAATAAAACCAACCGCAATATAATTGGTGACCTAAAGATGGTAACCGACTTTAAGTTAATAGCGGAAGCATAAAACGTAAGTCCAAAACATAAGTTCCATAGTTCTTAAGTTTAAAGTTCAAATCGTAAGTTTAATAGGTTCATATGGATTAAATATTAAGCACGGGACATAACAATCCATATCCCACAATAACCTTCTCCTCGTGCAAGCTCCATAGGCATCTAGCGACATTTAGGCACGCAATTTACGACTTATGTCATTTCAGCTTTTATATTCAAAACTGGGCTGTTTTCGGGTATTTTAATAAAATAGTTAACTTGTTCCAAAAATTCCGAACTTTTTACAGAAGGTCTTAAACGATCCAAATATTATTGTATAAAAATATCGGGATCCAATTCATCACCAATGTTTTATAAAAAATCATTTTCCCGACTGCAATCAGATTCATCTTTTTCTGACTGCAGTCCACGGAATAATTTATTAAAAATCCATCGTAAGTCCGATTTATGAAATTCCAGTGGGAGGATTACAAATACATCAGTGGTCATTTACAGTACAAATTTCATAACCTAGTTCTACTCAGGTTTCATGTTATGATGAAGAATATAACACATATTTTCAGCAGCAAAAATGCAGCTTTTGCTGCTGTTACAAAACGACCCTTTAAAAATAGTAAACGAAGTCCAAAAATTATGATTCCTGTTCCATTAGAACCGTATTTCATAATACATGAATCTAGACTTCAGAAAATACATTTTTCGTTTTATTAAGGTCCTGTTACAGCCAACTGAAGTTGGCTGTAATCACCAAACAGCCTCCTGTTTTCAGTTTTTAACATTCTAAAGCGCGTTCGATTGAATCCGTTAACATGTTTAGCGATAAACAACGATACTTACAGCAGATTATAAGTCCTTCATATCAGCACATAATCATCATACACCAAACAACATCATTCTAACATCATTTCTTCATGTATTATCTTGTTTAAGCTTATGTTCAAGTTTTAAGTGTAAGATCTTATGGTGTTCATATGTTTTCTTCATAATACATCTATTAACCACTAAAAACATGAAGTATCTAAGGATTAACAAGGAGCTTACTGCTAGCTTAAAGCTAGGGAAGAACTATGATGAAGATTGAGTGGATAAAAGCACACGGAAGAGGTCCTTCAACTTCCGAGAACACTAAGCTCCGTTGTATGCCTTCTAACACCTTTGAATGCTTGTAGAATGCTTGAAGAAGGTTGAATGATGATGATGGTGTGTGGGGTGGTGTTCGGCCGAAGCCAAGAGAGAAGGGAGAGGATGAGTTGTGTTGAGTTGGTGAATGAATGAGTGTTATGAAGATCTAATGGTTTTTATAAACAAGTTTCCAACATCTTAATAACCATTGTGTTACATGTTCCCCAAGTACTATACACGTATAATAAACAAATAAAAGAAATCAAAGTGGGGGTCCCACTTTCTGGAACTAGTTGGGGGGGGTGGGGGGTTGGTCTAGTTGGGTTTCAATTATTTAGTTACTAATCTAGTTAGAAATCAAGTGCTTAGTTAGTGCATTATGGTGTGTTATTAAATATATACTGTGTTAGGGTGTTCGGGGACCCTAACTAGCTCAGAAAAATAAAAACAATGTGTTTGACAATATTTTTGTGTTCCGGGTAAAGTCCGGTTGTTCGGTTCGGTGTTGTCCCGTTAAAGTGCTTAATTAATCCGTAAGGTGCCTTTTATAATATTTTTAGTGACATTTTTATTTTTCAACACTGAGGAAAGCATACCGAACTATTTAGTAACTTTTCCGTACACTACTAGTATGTTAACAAGCACATGTAAGTATAACACAGAAATCAGAAAGCAGTTAAGTGATTCAGCATAGTCATCAAGCACTTTAATTATCATTAATAAATTGTACGGATACATGGAATTATGAGGGTTGTCACAAAACTGATTACCTTTACGCATCAGTTCGCGTATAACTTTCCAGAAAGCGATTTAAAGCTTGAAATTGAACTAGAATCAAAACGTGAAATTGTCAAACGCAAATAAACAAATTTTGAGACCAAAACAAACTGTTTCTATGATAAAAGATATTGTCCTATATCGTGCGGTGTTTACGGAGCACAAGTGTCACACCGTCTTAGGGGGAGAGTATAGCTAATGTAAAATTGGGTTATCTTACTAACACGTGTGCATTGTTTAATTTAACAGATTATAACCAGGAAGTTACCAAGAAAGCCGAGGGTTATCTAAAATAGCAATGTGAGTACATTCACTTTTTGTAAACTATTTTTACAAAACCTCAAATGTTTTAAAGTGTAATTTAATAGTGATTTAGTATTTGTAATTCTACAATTACTGTCGGTATGTTAGGGCTTTATATACATTACTTGTTACTAATACTGAGAATAGTAACATGACCACAAGTTAGGATTGACAGTACCATGGGTGGTAATTTGGTGAATGTAAACAAATTGTTTTGATTAAATTTATAAAAAGAGGTGTTTTACTCTGATAAACTGTTTCCTAACTACGGTCCTGATGTAAATTTCCGCAGCCAAATTAACTAACACTGATACCACTAAATCTGTGAGCTCGCGGCCGCCCGCCTCTCGTGGCAGGGGTCGGGGGTTGCGACATTATTTGATCAACTGCAAGGGGATACGTGTTTCTCTAAGATTGACCTATGTTCTGGTTATCACCAGTTGCGTATTCAGGAACAAGACATTCCGAAAATTATTTTCCGTATCCGTTATGGCCATTACGAATTCGTGGTCATTCCTTTTGGTCTCACCAACGCACCCGCGATCTTTATGGATTTGATGAACCATGTGTGTAAACCCTTCCTTTATCGTTTCGTTATTGTTTTTATCAATGACATCCTTATCTACTCGAAGTCGAGAGCCGAACATGCAAAACATCTTCGTTTAGTCCTCGAGCTTCTCCAAGGGAATTGCCTCTACGCCAAGTTCTCCAAGTGTGAATTTTGGCTCGAGGAGGTTCACTTCCTCGGTCATATCGTAAATAGTCAAGGAATTCATGTCAACCCCGCGAAAATGGAAACAGTAAGAAGATGGATTATGCTGAAGAATCCTTCCGAAATTCGTTTATTTCTTAGATTGGCGGGTTATTATCGTAGATTCATCGCTGACTTTTCAAAAATCGCCGTACCGCTTACCGCTTTAACCCAGAACGACAAACCTTTTGTTTGGGGTCCCAAACAGGAGGAAGCCTTCCAAACCATCAAGTTTATGCTTTGCAACGCTCCCGTTCTTACACTTCCCGACAGAAATGAAGATTTTGTCGTCTATTTTGATGCCTCTAACCTAGGTCTTGGTTGTGTTCTTATGCAACGAGACAAGGTTATCGCGTACTCGTCTCGACAACTCAAGGTCCATGAGAAGAACTACACTACCCACGATCTCGAACTCGGTGCAGTTGTTTTTGCGTTGAAGATATGGCGACACTACCTTTATGGTACCAAGTGTACGGTCTTCACCGACCATAAAAGCCTACAACACATCTTGAACCAGAAAGAAGTAAACATGCGCCAACGCTAATGGGTCGAACTTCTCAACGACTACGATAGTGAGATACGCTACCAATCAGGGAAGGCAAACGTCATAGCCGATGCCCTCAGTCGACGAAGCTATGTGTATAGCGTTCATGACTTTCAAGCCCAACACGAACTCGAAACCCTCATCCGCGACGCACAGCACGCATGCTTCATTGAGAATACCTTGAAAGAGGAAATGAAGAAATGTGGTGCCGAAAACCAGTTGGTAAGCAAATCGAATGGTATCTATTACTATATCGATCGCATTTGGATTCCTAGTCGCAATAACCTTCGTGAGACATTGCTGACTGAAACCCACAAATCCCGATATTCCATTCACCCCGGTGCCGACAAGATGTACCAGGACCTCCGTTCCAAGTGTTGGTGGCCGGGAATGAAGAAGGATATCACTCTCTATGTTTCAAAATGCTTAACTTGCTCAAAAGTTAAAGCCGAACATCAACGACCCTCTTGCTTACTCAAACAACCCGAGATTTCGATGTGGAAATAGGAAAGTATTGCCAAGGATTTCTTTACGAAACTCCCTCGCACTCCTTCATGTCATGATAGCATTTGGGTTATCATTGATCGTCTTACGAAATCCGCCCATTCCGCCCTTTGAGGCATTATATGGTAGAAAATGTCGATAACCTATTGTATGGCACGAGATCGGAGACGCATAGATCACCGGTCATGCATTAATACAAGAAACGACGGACAAGATCCACCAAATAAGAGACAATCTCTTGAAAGCTTGGAGTCGTCAAAAGAGCTACGCGGATAAACGCCGCAAGCCCTTGAGTTTGAAGCTGGTGATCACGTACTCCTAACGGTTTCACCTTGGAAGGGGGTGAACCAATTCGGAAAGAAATGAAAGCTAGTGCCACCGTACGTGGGTCCCTTTAAGATTCTGGAAAGAATTGCCAAAGTGGCCTACCAACTCGAATTACTGGTGGAACTCAGCAACGTACACCCGAATTTCCACATCTCAAACCTCAAGAAGTGCTTAGCTGAAGAAAATCTTCACGTACCTCTCAAAGACTTGCAAGTAAACGAGACCCTGCATTTTGTGGAAAAGCCTGTAGAAATCAGGTTCGCTTGGAAGGCATATGCAGCGCCGAGTTCACCTGGGAACTCGAAAGCTAATTTGTTACGCCTGCCCCTTAATTTCAGGACGAAATTTCCTAAAGTAGGGGAGGCTGTAACAACCTGACTTTTCAGATCGTTACCTGTTTGTTTTCTCTTTGTTTTGTAACCAACTTGAATCCCAGATTCGATATAAACAATGGGTTATGTTAAACTAAATACATTTTCAAAACACGCGCCGCTAAGTGTTTAAATGCTTATTATTCGCAAACGCTTACGCAACATGAATTCCAGAGAATTAGGCTATTAATCCGCCTATGCTTACTACGACTAACACGCTTTACAATCGCAAACGCTGTTATCAGTAGTAGTAATGTTATGTGTGTTCTTATGTGCCTTACTTGTGTACGCTTATTATATATATTGTTACTCGCAAACGCTATCGCAACGTAAACTCAACGCTACTCACACAACTCGATCTATCACTCTAAAACACAACACAACTCGAAACTTAGTGCTTTATGTAACACCCCTAAAATATAAACCTTTATTTATAAATTCGACGTCGATAATGAATAAAAGGAACTAACTAGGAATAAAATAACCTAGTTAGATAAAAGTCTTGCGGTAATAAGTTAGTGCGTTAGAAACACCTAAAATAAGAACCGAATGATAGTTTAGGGACCAAAGTTGTTAAAATTGAAACTTGTAATATTAAAACAAAATAATTACACCAAACACACACTTAGGTGTGTGTCTGGTCGATTAAACATAGGGGGTGATCCAAGAGCTCCTCATCAAACCCTAACTAATACAAAATTCACAAATTGAAGATCAAATTCGGTTCTAAATCAAAATCCGAACGTAAAATAGTGATCTCCTCTGAAAAGGGGTCATAAGGTATGTAATTTTCATGGAAAATTTCCATCTAAATTTCTGGGTGAATACAAGAAATTCAAAATTTATGTTGCATGATAGTTGCTTGGATGAAATAGGAATGAGAGAGTGTCTAGGGATGAACCCTAGTCAATTACTTGTTGAAATTTTGCTTGTTACTTGTGCAATTCATAATCACCATTGAAGGTGTTAAGTGGGTTTTGTTGAAACATCTTGAACACTAGGATTATAATGTTATTCTTGTGTAATTTGAGTTCTATGAAGTAAATTCAGATTTTGTTAATGTGAAAATTTATGTGAATTTGCCTAATTGATGTTAATCTTGGCTAAATAACTAGTATTGAACTTGATTATAAATTATGAGAATTATGCCCTTTAGGTGTTTGTAAAAATGCCTAAAAGAAGGCTTAAAACTGGAAATTTGAGCTAAAATGCATATTTTTAAAATTATGGCAAACTATGCGTTATAAGTAAGAAAAGAGTTCTTAACGGTTTGCGGTTGAACTCTATAGGAAAGGAAACCGGAGCGTCAAGTGGACAAGCCGGTGGTGATACGGGCTTGAAAGGGGTGCTCTAAAGGTATGTGACATTAGTCCCGTTATATTATGCATAAACGTTTGAATTTAGTTTGTTAATGGTGTCAAAGTGTGGTAAATGCATTTGGTGTGTCATGGAAGTGGCGAAGCTCAATCGACAATCAAATGGGTCAAAAATGATGGTTAAAAATAGTTAGGGTTGTCATAAAAGTGATGGTTATCACTCGAGAACCGAACGGGTCAAAACTATGCCTTAAAAACAATCATGTGTGTAGAGACTTGATAGTCTCATATTATGCTAGTGTTAGAAAACAATATGCCAAAGGATTGGATATACTAAGTTGAATTTATGAACCGTGATATCCGGTCAAATAGTTAGTAATCACTTGTAAAAGTTGCATAAGGCGCATGATCGAAATATGAGAAAATGAGCATAAAATTATAATGTGAGTGTAAAACCATGTAATGGTGTCGATACGCCAAAGACTACAAGCCCGGGGTACGGGTAATTAAGTCTAGTACGCCTTAGAATTGAATGATGAAAAATACGTACTCATAGCTAATGGGTCGAATAATCAAAACAAGGATTTAATGAACCATTCATTCATAAACCGGGTTTCGTTATGTGAAATTTACATGGTTAGATCCGTAATTTTATTACGGATACATTGGAAAAAGAATCGTGTAAATCGGGTTTGTAAATTTAAAGTTATGATTGTTTGAAGTTTGTTATTGAAAATAACATTGCTGGGCAAATATGCAGCTCCAATCTATGAACCTACTGTCGAAATGGGGTGCTCGCGCCACACGACGCCTAACCATGATCATTGTCGCGTCACGCGACGGTCGTCGTGGGCCGCGAAAGCTGAGACGTGATCTGTCGCGGGGCGCGACATACCCAAAATGCTGCATTTTTCCTTTATTTTTGTTGTTTGGCAATAGAACTTATAATTACGTCTTGTTATGTTTTCAAAACTAACAATTGTTGTGGTTTTAACCTTAGGTATTACTCATTTCTTCTCGGATGCCGATCAAGCAAGAAATCAAGAACCGAACACAAAGATTTGTAGCTTCCGCGCTAGTCTAGTTTGTCCTAAACAATGTTGGTTATGTAAACACTACTTAACGTCGAATGTTTTAAGCTAGTTAGTTGGTGGTTTTAGAAATCTTAACTATGTAAACTAAGTTTTAATAACTAAGTTTTGAAAATTATGTAAATCGGTATTTAAGAATCCGTGTTTTTGATTAAAATCTCTAATTATGAGTCGGGTGTTACAAGTTGGTATCAAAGCTAAAGGTTGTTAAGAAAGTGTGTTCGGTCCTAAAATATAAACCTTTATTTATAAATTCGACGTCGATAATGAATAAAATGAACTAACTAGGAATAAAATAACCTAGTTAGATAAAAGTCTTGCGGTAATAAGTTAGTGCGTTAGAAACACCTAAAATAAGAACCGAATGATAGTTGAGGGACCAAAGATGTTAAAATTGAAACTTGTAATATTACAAAAAAAATAATTACACCAAACGCACACTTAGGTGTGTGTCTGGTCGACTAAACACAGGGGGCGATCCAGGAGCTCCTCATCAAACCCTAACTCATACAAAATTCACAAATTGAAGATTAAACTCGGTTCTAAATCAAAATGTGAGCACAAAATAGTGATCTCCTTTGAAAAGGGGTCATAAGGTATGTAATTTTCATGGAAAATTTCCATCTAAATTTCTAGGTGAATACAAGAAATTCAAAATTTATGTTGCATGATAGTTGCTTGGATGAAATAGGAATGAAAGAGTGTCTAGGGATGAACCCTAGTCAATTACTTGTTGAAATTTTGCTTATTACTTGTGAAATTCATAATCACCATTGAAGGTGTTAAGTGGGTTTTGTAGAAACATATTGAACACTAGGATTATAATGTTATTCTAGTGTAATTTGAGTTCTATGAAGTAAATTCAGATTTTGTTAATGTGGAAATTTATGTGAATTTGCCTAATTGATGTTAATCTTAGCTAAATGACAAGTATTGAACTTGATTATAAATTGTGAGAAATTAAGCCCTTAAGGTGTTTGTAAAAATGCCTAAAAGAAGGCTTAAAACTGGAAATTTGAGCTAAAACGCATATTTGTAAAATTATGGCGAACTATGCGTTATAAGTAAGAAAAGAGTTCTAAACGGTTTGCGGTTGAACTCTATAGGAAAGGAAACCGGAGCGTCTAGTGGACAAGCCGGTGGTGACACGCGCTTGAAAGGGGTGCTCTAAAGGTACGTGACTTTAGTCCCGTTATATTATGCATAAACGTTTGAATTTAGTTTGTTAATGGTGTCATAGTGTGGTATATGCGTTTGGTGTGTCATTGAAGTGGCGAAGCTCACTCAACAATCACACGGGTCAAAAACGATGGTTAGAAATAGTTAGGGTTGTCATTAAAGTGATGGTTATCACCCGACAACCAAACGGGTCAAAACTATGCCGTAAAAACAATCATGTGTGTAGAGACTTGATAGTCTCATATTATGCTAGTGTTAGAAAACAATATGCCAAAGGATTGGATATACTAAGTTGAATTTATGAACCCGTGATATCGTGTCAAACAGTTAGTAATCACTTGCAAAAGTTGCATAAGGCGCATGCTCGAACTACGAGAAAACTAGCATAAAATTCTAATGTGAGTGTAAAACCATGTAATGGTGTCGATACGCCAAAGACTACAAGCGGGGTACGGGTAATTAAGTCTAGTATGCCTTAGAATTGAATGATGAAAAATATGCGCTCACAGCTAATGGGTCAAATAATCAAAACAAGGATTTCATGAACCATTCGTTCATAAACCGGGTTTCATTATGTGAAATTTACATGGTTAGATCCGTAATTTTATTATGGACTCATAGGAAAAAGAATCGTGTAAATCGAGTTTGTGAATTTAAAGTTATGATTGTTTGAAGTTTGTTATTGAAAATACCATTGTTGGGCAAATATGCAGCTCCAATCTATGAACCTACTATCGAAATGGGGTGCTCGCGCCACGGGACGCCTAACCATGATCATCGTCGCATCATGCGACGGTCGTCGCGGGCCGCGAAAGCTGAGACGTGATCTGTCGCGGGGCGCGACAGACCCAAATTGCTGTATTTTTATTTTATTTTCGTTGTTTGGCAATAGAACTTATAATTGTTAGTTCATATGTCTGTAGCTTCCATCAGCATTGAATCGTATTTTGTACTATGTATGTCTTTTGTGTATATGTATGTATTTTTATGTGTGTTTGTATAACGACAAACCAGGGAATGGAGCTTAACTGTAAAAGTGTATCCGACGGATGTCAGAAGTCATCCGATCGAATGGCCATCTGATCGGGTGACACTTTATAGCTTCCCTGTCTTTCCCTATAAATAGCTGGCATGTGTTTGTCATTTAAAAAAAAATTGGCTGAACTTGTAAGGAACCTCTGCCAGTCTGAGATTCTACCGGTGCTCTTGTACTTTCACAATCATTATAATAGAAAATCAGACGAGATTAAACGTTGAATCTGTTGTTGTTGATCTTGTGACATAATCAATGGATTCCGCACATTGATTCTGATTCGATACAGCCACGTTCCAGATGAACAGATCCTGATCACAACTGCCTAACAAGTGGTATCAGAGCCATAGGAGGTTAAATCGAAGACGACAACTGCAAATTCACCAGAATTTCAACGATTCTTTGCCGATTTCTGTCGAATTTCACCGGAAATTTGACCAATTTCTCATCTTCTACTCATTTCTTGCTGTGTTTTACATTTCTACAAGTTAAAAACAAGAAAAACTCAAAATTGAACGGGAATTTACGGACAAAATTTGACAAATTTGATATCATTAGACTCGCAATTGAACAAAGATCAATCCTTCAAATTTTCACAGAAAAATTCCAACTAAAACTGCTTCAAATCTATCAAAAACCATGTCGAGTTCATTGTTCTTGGTGACGTCATCCACCCGATCGGACAGCTGTCCGAACGGATTGGCATAGATTGCTCTAGATATTTTGCTTGTTGATGTCATCAGTGTCACTCGATCGGATCACCATCCGATCAGTGTACCGTTGTTGATTAAAGTTTGGTTGCTGACATCATCATTGTCACTCGATCGGATCACCATCCGATCGGTGAAGTGTTGAGGTTTAAATTTTCAAAAGTTTTTGAGTCACTCGATCGAACAACCACTCGATCGGATCACCACCCGATCGAGTCGTCATCCTATACTTGAGCTTATTCGTTGACTGTACTTGGTTGTGCTGTCCGATCAGATCACCACCCGATCGGATCACCACTCGATCGGATCACCATCCGATCGGATCACCACTCGATCGGATCACCATCCGATCCAAGTGCATCGGTTTTAAAATTTTTAAACTTGTGAAAATTTGGCTAAGTGTTTGAAATTTTTTTTTCAGGTACTCAACAATGGGAGACGAATTCCTTAATCCGTTTAGCGATGTGTTTGCATACAACACCGGGGATGCTACGACAAATACTTCCAACACTACTCCAAACCCGAAGAAAGCGATTGCTGATTCGCTCAGTGTAGACAATGCTTACGGTACTTACAACAAGCCGCCGAAGCTTATGGCTATCGAAGACTACAACAGGTGGGCGAGCAGATTCGAGGATTGGTTGAAAGCATTTGCCTATCAAAGTTGGAAATGTATGAGAAGCGGTTTTGATATTGGAAGGCATGATTATGAAAATCTAAGTGATACTGAATAAGAATCATTTGTGGCTGAACAAAAATGTATAGCTTTATTGCATCAATTTGTTAGTGATGATATTAAATCGTTGATTAGTTATAAAAATGTAAAAGATTTGTGGGCCAAGTTGGAGAAGAAATGTATTGGAGGAGCTGATATCGTTAAAAACAAGAAACGTCTGCTAAAGAAAGAGTTCGATCTGTTTGCGTGCATGAAGAATGAGAATGTGTTGAAGATGGTCGAGAGGTTCTGTCACCTGAAGATAGAACTTGTAAGATACGGTATCGTAGTGACTGAAGAAGAGCTGGTCGAGAAATTGCTTGAATCCTTACTTGAAGAAAAGGATTGGCAGTATTATGGGTTGGTTTTGAAGAACACCATGAAAATGTCGGACATGACTATTGATTGGCTGATAGAAAGGATTGAGATCCATGAGCTTGAAATAAAAAAGATGAATAAAGTCAACAAAACCCCGTATCAACAAAACATTGATCTTTACTACAGGGGCAGCATGATTCCGAAGATTACTTCACCAAAGACTGCATTTTCAGCTAAAAGCTCGAACATAGACGCTCGAGAAAGAGAAAGCAGCAGTTCAACACCGAGTAGTGGTTATCACGGTGGTTCTTCTTCATCCGTACCAAGCCAGCAGCAGCAATCCGTTCCTAAAAACGTGTTTCAATGTAACATTGCAGTGAATTTGAACAATGCTCAGAACTTCAATGAAGAAACTGCAAAACAACAAATGGTATTTCTTGCTTCAATCCTGGAATCTTATGAAAGCTTGGTAGCTGGGAAGATCGAAAACACGTACCTGAACAAAGAAGATTATGATCAAATCGATCCTGAGGAAAGGAATTGATTGACATACGCTGGTGCATGGCTAGCGTTATCTGAAGTGCTCAGAGGTTCATGGAGATAACCGGGAGAAATTCAATTGGTGGACCTTCAACGAAGTTGGGTTTCGATAAGTCAAAGGTTACCTGCTCTAAGTGCAAATAGAAAAGGCACTTCAAGAGGGAATGCAGGGATGCAGCATCAGATGAAACAGCAAATCCGTTTCACGACGACTACTATAAAAAGGTTGTTTATCACAAGAATCGTGAGGAACCGTCGAGAATGAAACAGATAGAAGAAACACCTAAGGAGAAGTCAAGGTCCTTAGCAGTAATTCATGATGACGAAGGCTTCGACTGGAGTAAGTTTTTACTAGAAGACGATGTTGTAGGTTATGCTTTCATGAAAAAAGTCGAACCATTCAAAGACACACGAACAGAAGAGCAGAAATACATTATTAGAAAAATGTTAGCTCAAACCATGAAGGATAGAAACTATCGAGCCTGGAAAGAGGCCAAAAAGGCAAACAGATGGGATGCTGATCGTGAGTGCTATCTGGACCCAAAAGGCAACATAGTTGCTGAACCATCAACAATCATTGTTGAAACTCACATAGAAACTATAAAGCAACAGGAGGAAGAGAGACAGAGAATGGGCAAGGAAACCTGAAGAGGAAGAGTTAAAGTCAAGGAAAGTCGATGATGGGATAATCGAAACAACAAAAGAAATGACCGCAGAGAACTGACAAAGATTGCAGATAAAGTGCTCATGGCAAAGGAATTAGAAGTAGATTCTAAGTCTACATCTGAGTCAAAGAGCAAGGTCAGTAAAAGTGATTCAACAAATGAATCAGGTAAGACTGATAAAGCTAAAATTGAAAGTAATTGCAAAAATTGCATGAAAGATTGCAAGGTTTGCAGCACAAATGCATATCTCACAGTCAAAAAGACTGAAGAACTAACTGCAAAAGTCAAAATGGTTGAAGATCAAATCTTAAATCGAGATAAACTGGTGAGAGATTCAAACGAAAGAATCAAAGAGTTAACTGAAAGAATTGAAAAAGATAAAACTAATGTAGAACGATTTAAGAAAGAAAATGAGAAGTTAATTCTTGAAAACCGACAACTTTCTGAAAATCATGAGTGTAGGTCCCGAAATCTGAGGATCGATAACGAACCGAATCACTTGTTTTTAGCAAACACGGTCACGTGTGCGGAATCCACGTAACTATGCCAAATCAAACATATAAAGCCATAACAACAAAGGATTAATCAATGAAACACACTCGATTGATTAAACGGGATGAGAACCGATTACAAACTGATACAAACACAGTTCAGACAGAATTTCGACAGAGTTTTGTTACTGGTTATTATCTCATCTCTGCCTTCAAATGAAAACAGACATGGTTTATATAGTCCCTGGGCCCAAGTTTACGGCGAAACACAAAGTGTGCGACGAAACAGGATATGGGCCAATCATTGGGCTTGAAACAGCCCATTACACGACGAATCAATGTGTGATTCGTCATGACCTTCAGCGAAACAGAAATAATGGACATTGGTCTGTTTCGTCATGATGTGTTCGACGAAACAGACCTGTTTCGTCGAGGGCTGCATCAGCTGATCTATTTCCTGTATACAGACAGTAAACAGATAGAACATATAAACATAGTAATGACCATACTACCCTTTAATGCAACATGCATTGTTCATAATACTTTACATACCAAAAGAGACAAATAAGTCGTACACAAGCAGATAGGAGGATATCCGACTTGGTCAACATAACATACAGACTCGATAATTAATAAAAGAC
Source organism: Helianthus tuberosus (assembly GCA_030545235.1). Lineage (NCBI taxonomy): Eukaryota > Viridiplantae > Streptophyta > Magnoliopsida > Asterales > Asteraceae > Helianthus > Helianthus tuberosus. The sequence goes on along the minus strand of CM060366.1, from coordinate 174,769,066 downwards.
CATACAAAATACATCGTTAAACAAGACTAGTCACAGACACTAAAAATGCATCAACAAACTCCCCCTTGTCTGTTACTCGTCTTCGGTCTTCTATTCTTCCATCAGTGTTGTTCGGACCACGAACTGCCCGAATGTATGCCCCGGTAATAACAAAAACACGCTACGCGCTGAAACTTTAAAGCTTGACGTGCGTCCTGATCTTCATAGAAAATATCATGACGATATAATCTGCTGACATCAGCCTCGGACATGTTGACTATCCACATCGGATCCAACATCCGGTAATTTGCACGACCATCTCTAAACACAATCACAGCTTCATGAGTATCCGAGTCGTAGCACCATAATGCCATGTCTTCAAGAAAATCCTGCTGCATAGGCATCAATGGGATTTTATCTACTACCCTCGGAGGCTGGTACACAAGCTTGTATCTGCAAGTGTTGGTGTCAGGATCAAGAGTAAACTTAATCGGTTGATAGACTGGAAATTGTGGCTTGTATGATTCATCCTTCCAACCCGTCTTCTTGTTTACTTTAATCAGTCGCTCAAATAAAGTAGCGCCATCGTATTTTGAACGATTGATAAGCTCAAGCCTTGTCAATGCAGCAACATCATAAAATGGCAAGGAAAGAATGCTCAGAAGTGAATTGAAATACAGGATTCCGTATTCACGTTTGATAGCAATGCAGTGTATATCTTGAACAAACATCCAGCATAGAATCCTTCCACTTGGCTTTGCCTTTTCAAATTGCAAGTAGTCGACTTGAACTTTTTCAGGCACAGGCTTGGAGACTTTAGATAGAAACTGTTTTCTCCATTCAGAAAATGCATCTGTGTCTTTTTCAGACGAGTTACGATTCTTTAAGTGCTCGTCTATGTCATCAATATTCTCCTTCATCCAATCTTCATCAAACGAAGCGAATTCAGTACCATTTTCTCGAACATACGTTGATTTTGTTGCTTTGCCTTCAAACACAATCTCATCAATATCTTCAACATTAGTTGTATCAGTCTCAGTCGACATTTTGTCTATCTCAGCATCATCAATTTCTCTCATAGACTGTAAAACACTCAATTGCTCTTGAGAAAGATCTTCTATTAACTCCCCTTCTTCAAGCAACTCTCCCGTAAATGGATGAATAGCCTGTAGAGCAATATCAGCACTGCTTACTACAGAAGAAGTACCTTCTATCTGTTGAACTTTTCCAGTAGAAGTTCCCTGAGATGATTCGACCATTGTAGGTTGAACTGTAACAACTTCAGAAGAAAGTGCGGTTGGCTGCTTCTGTGATGTACCAGAAGTGTCAGGATTCCCTTGGTCTTCCGTATCATCATCCTTTTTCTTCAGTACTTCTTGTTGTTTACAATGATAATCCCATAGAACAGCAAGCCTTCTCTCTTTCTCTTCATCAACAGCCTTCAAGCGAGCATTTTCAGCTTTAAGCGAATCAATTTCAGCTTGTTGTCGCTCTATTACTGTTTGCTGTTGACCAACGGTTGACTTCAAGTTGTTAATTTCCACCGATTGTTTAAGTTGATCATGCTTTGTGAGATTAATGAAATGAGATTGTCTCTGAACACGATCAGCAGCTGCTTCAAGTGTAGAGAATAGGTATGTGATCTTTTCGTCTTGAGAAAATCCGGAAAATGTCCTATAACGTTCAGCACTGATCTGCGAAGTGGTTGCTCTGATTGCAGAAGCCATAGTTCTTTCAGGAACTGCCTGAGGAGTCACAGATGGAGTTGCAGCAGCTGATGTAATAACTGGAGTTTCTGTAGCTGAAGTAAATACAGGAGCTTATTGTACAGGCTCCTGAGGTACAGATTGTACAGGCTCCTGAGGTACCGATGAAGACTCTTGAGGCACAGATTTCCGAGTATAAGTACTCAAATATCTCCTAGATTTCTTCTTTTGAATTTCAACAGCTTTCTCAGCTCTCCTTTTTATTCTTCTTTCACCTTCAGGATCCTCTGGAACATATTCTAGATCATCTTCAGTTCTAATCTTTCTATACCTTCTCACTCCACGTATATCGATATACATTTCATATCCAAGCTCTACTATATGATCACTAGAACTAGAATCAGATTCATCATCACCATTTGCTGAAGAACTACTAGCTGATGTATCAGAAGCTGCAACCTTGCTCGATGTACCAACAGCACCTGCATCACCACCTTCATCGCCTTCGTCATCACTATCACTTCCTGACTCATCTGAATCAACTGGGTCAGGACCAAATTTCTCTATCCTTTTTCTTTCCAACTCAGGCTCTTCATTGTCAGATTGGCTGTCATCATGACGCCATTTATCATTTGCTGGAGCAACATAATCAGGATTCACAAGTGCGCCAAAAAGCTTCCTTGGAGGAACGCTTTCTTTGTATCTTTTGGCAGCAAGAGTCTTGATTAGCCTTAAAGAGTTGAAATTCATCGCCTCTATCTTCAGAAGATCATCATCAGCTTTAGGAAGGTCTGGATGTTGAACATTCATAATCATTTGCAGAAACCGCGGATACATCCAAAACTTGTTTCCGGTTGTTCTACTTCCTGTCCTTGTCATATTTTCTTTCATGTTGCTGAAAATATACTTTGAGATGCTAAACGGTTTGTTTAACACCAAAGCAACCATGAAACCAACGAGATCATCTCCAGCCATATCATATCCAGACCGTCTATTGCTGAGACACTGAATAAGAATATGTAATAAAAACTTGTAGCGTAGTGGAAGATCACCTTTGTTGATTTGTTTTACGAAAATGTCTCCAGTACACTTCATCCTTAGTAAACAGCCTCGTGAACACATGATTGGTATTGAATATGGAGCATCCGGTTGATCTTGTAATTGAAGAACTTCATTCAATATCTCCGGAGTGATAACGACATACAGATCATTCACACGACCTCTTATAATATCCTTTCCATCGATTTGGACGACGCTTGCAGAATCCCAGAAAGCCTTGATAAGTGATTTGTAAATGGGCGTCGAGAATGTAACAGCATAATTAATACGTGACTCCCTGATCCACTTTGTAATATCTTTCAATTCCGTGAGCTTGTCATCAGGATCCAGATATGCAACTTGATTATGACGCTTCTCTGACATAATCTCCTCTTCAGTTTTGTTTTCTTTCTTTATTGCCTTCTTGCGTTTTCCTTTTTCTTGCGGTGCTTTCGGAGCCATCTGTACATGTAAATGTCCAAAATAAGCAACAATTACATTACTTATGCATTTAGACATGTATGGATACAATTTTATGTATCCACTTAACAGATAACCTAACAAACCAAGTCTACTGTGAACAAACAGCAACAACAGAAAACAGCTAAGGCATTGACGACGAAACAGAAGATCAACGACGAAACAGAAGGTTGTGCGACGAAACAGAGGGTTGACCATTGACCAGTTTGATTCGTCGACGTTTTGATTCATCGAGTCTGTTTCATTCCATTTCTGATTCGTCGTCTCTGATTCGTCGTATGTTTGATTCGCCGAAATTAGGGTTAATGTGATTTGTCAATTTTGGGGGTTTTTGTATTTCGCCGTTTTGTGGTTTAAACAAAGAACAAATACAAACACAAACACATTCAACATCATTATTTATACCCCAAAACAACTTGTAAAACCTATAAATGATTTCCGATTCAAAAACCCATTTAAAACAGTTAAGAACTTTATCAAACAAAAAACCCTGTTTTTGTTACATAAACCCACATCCGAATCAAACAAAAATACACACAATAAACCTAAATCTATCAGATATCCGAAAGAAAACACAATAATTTCAACATCAACACATGTATTATCAAAGAAAAACAAGGTCTCAAAGGGGTCTCTGAGGGTTTCGGATGAAAAACCGACGGTTCAAAATGTTCGGAATGTGAACCAGAACGTTTTACTACCTTTGATTTTTGTAAGATTTTGAATAAAATCGGATGATTTGAGTGATTTGTGAGAATGACCGTAGGTATGGGTTTTTGAGTGTTTGAAGAAGAAGAATAGTTTGTGGATTTGAAAAAGTGAACAACTGGGACCCTTTTATACACCGCCTCATATCGACGAATCTGATACTTCGACGAAACTGAATTGGGCTTCGACGAATCAGAACGAAATTGGGCTTAGACATGGGCCTGAATTTAGCCCATGACGAAACTGATTTGGGCTCATGTGTTCCGTCGTTGTTTTGACGAAACAGATTTGATTCGCCGACGCTGGTCTGATTCGTCGACCATTCTGATTCGTCGACCATTCTGTTTCACCGACAGTAAATTTCCAAAACACAGACATGAAAAATTTCTGCAGACTGATCAAAATATGATTTAAAATGAACACTTTTCCATTTTGTTTGAGTTTTCAAATGCAAGAACATGTTATAAAGTAGGTTTCAAGCTTCCGGCAGAAAACACCAAGCAACAACTTCGGCTTAATCAAAAACAAACTTTACACAAAAATACTAAAAACAAATTTAAAGCACGGTAAACTAAACGAAAATGCGGAAAACTGTGAAAAACACTAAGCAACTGTACAAGTGCAATCTTTTTGTGAATTTCAAGGACAAGGAATCATACCAGCTTACGGTCTTAGACAACATGATTTTGATTTCTGTTTAAAGCTCTGGATAAGTATACTACCTCGATTATCGGTATTGTGGTCCACATAAGCTCAAACTGATCAGACGTAATCATAATTAAGAGATACGATTAACGGTAAGGATTATACTTACAAGTCGATGTAAATCCACTCACGACACATTCCCGTATCAAGGTATGCACGAGAATTCATCTTACCGGTGAGTATACCGATTATCATCTGTTTGACCGTATAAAAATGTGAGAAACTCACTTATTTGATTGAAAACAAGCCCTATGTGATAGAATCACTTATTGATGAGGAACTTGATTTTCATATGCATGAGGGCACAGGAGCAAGTCCGTGAACAGGTCAGTACTTTCGTACAGCAGAGAGACGAACTTGACTCCCGCAAAGAATCTGTGATAATTTATCACTTATTTTGTTTGGACATGTGATTGTTGATCACTTATTGAGGTCGAATGCAAAATGTACACGTATGTATAGTATCATGGAAGATCTAGACTATGTCTCCGATATTTTTACGGTTTGAGATACAACCATGATACCCAGATGATAAGCAGCATAAAGACCGAATATTTCAGATCTCGGCAATCTCTCAAACGAGATTTCGGTACTAAGACCATATGCCAATGTGCGGTTCCCACCTGACTTGAAGTCTGTTAGGTTTGTATCATCCTGCACATTTTAGTCTGATTGTGAGCCTACCGATACATCGTTAGTAGAGATACTTATCATTTTTCTTTTTGTTTTGCATTTTGAGCACGTTGACCGACCACACCAGTGAACATCATCATTTTCCTTTATCCAAGAAACTCATTTTTGGTTTTTCTATTGTTTTTGAATTTTTTGAATTTGAAACGACATAAAGTAAAGACATCTTTTTGGATTTTGAACTTTTGCAATGTTTTTGTATTTTCTTGAAATATCTCCCCCTAAAATTCGCAAAGTTTACGAAAACTAAAATCTTTTTGAATTTTCAAAGTGTATAAAGAAAATATTTACAAAAACGATCAGCCAAAGAAGTTTACTCGGGTATCACCTTAATGCCGTTGACCAAAAGTAGATAATCAAAACGTGATTTATCAAAAGCTTTTGTAAACAGGTCGGCACGTTGGTGATCAGTGGGGACATGAACGACATCGATTAACCTCTTGTCAAAACAATCACGTATGAAGTGATATTTAATGTCGATGTGTTTAGTCTTAGAATGTTGCACAGGATTTCTAGTGATCTGTAAGGCAGCATTATTATCAACAAAAATATGGGTAGATAGGAATTCTAAACCGTAGTCGCGCATTTGTTGTTGTATCCAAAGAACTTGGGAGCAACAACTCGAGGCAGCAATATATTCTGCTTCACATGTTGATGTAGCAACACACGTTTGCTTCTTGCACTGCCACGTGACCAGGCGATTTCCTAGGAACTGACATCCTGCTGTTGTCGATTTGCCATCGATTTTGCAACCACCGAAATCAGAATCACTGTAGGCAATTAATTCAAAACTATCATCCCTAGGGTACCAAAGACCGAGGTCTGGGCATCCCTTCAAATAGCGTAAAATCCTTTTGACAGCTGACAGATGAGAGGCCTTCGGGTTTGCTTGATATCTTGCTAGCAAGCACGTTGGGTACATGATATCAGGCCTCGAAGCGGTGAGATACATGAGAGATCCGATTATGGCACGATAGTACGAGGAGTTGATGCTTTCACCCTTCAAATCCGGAGTAATCCCGTGATTCTGCGGAAGTGGGGTACCAATGGGCGTTGCATCTGACATTTGGAATCGGCTCAAAATGTCACCAACATATTTAGTCTGATGGATGAATATCCCAGACTCTGTTTGTTGAACTTGAAGGCCCAAAAAGAAATTCATCTCCCCCATAGCGCTCATTTCGAACTTTTCCTGCATAACACTTTCAAATTGCCTGCACAAAGAGTCATTAGTAGACCCAAATATTATATCATCAACGTATACCTGCACCAGCAGAAGATCTTCATCTTGTTCTTTGATAAAGAGTGTGCAATCAATAAGACCTCGTCGAAATCCATTCTCCAGAAGATAGTTTGATAAGGTTGCGTACCAAGCCCTAGGTGCTTGATGTAGACCATAAAGAGCTTTGTTGAGCAACCAAACCCGATCGGGGTGAATAGGATCTTCAAATCCTGGAGGTTGTTCGACGTGTACCTCTTCTTGAACAATACCATGAAGAAAAGCACTTTTAACGTCCATCTGGTAAACTTTGAATCCTTTGAAAGAAGCAAAAGCTAAGAAGATCCGAATAGCTTCCAGACGTGCAACAGGTGCATAAACTTCATTGTAGTCAATGCCTTCAATCTGGCGAAAACCCTGAACAACCAGTCTCGCCTTGTTGCGAATAACAACTCCACGGTCGTCTTTCTTGCATTTATAAACCCATCGTGTTCCAATTTTCTTGTAATTCTCCGGTTTTTCAACAAGCTTCCAAACTCCAAGCTTTTGAAATTGCTGCAGTTCGTCCTGCATGGCTTCAACCCAAGAATTATCTTTTAAAGCTTCCTTCCAAGATTTCGGTTCTTCTTGTGAAACATAACACGCGAATGACCAATCATTTTGGAGACCAGATTCTCTAATAGCTGAATACAAACCAGCACTCTGGTTGTTTCTCAGCTGATTACGCGTCTGCACACCTTGTTGGACATCTCCTATGATATTCTGCTGTGGATGGGTATCGTGTATCCTCATTTCAGAATTTTCAGGAACACGAGCATTAACACCCAAATTGTTAATATTAAGATCAACAACCAACTCCACGCCTGGAATATGCGTAGAAGTAGATGCATTTCCTTCAGTAGTATCATCGACTTGCACATGAGGAGTATCAACAGAAGTGCCCTGAACTGGAACAACTGGAGATGAAGTGCCTTCAGTCGCATCCAGATTTTCTTCATCTTCTTCTGATGACTCATTGTATTCAGTAGCATTTTCAACTTCCTCATTTTGAACTGTGTTGTTAGACGAATTAGAACCTTGTGAGTTAACAACAACAGGTCTAACTAATGACGATTCAGCATCATTGTCACTATCAAATATCATTCTAGCAGCTGCGGAATCTTCATCAAAGGTTGGCAGATCAAAGGAGTTGAATAGCCCATCGTAATCGAACATCCAAGGATCACCTGGAGCTTTAACAGGACTTGTATATCTCTGAACCCTTACTTCACTCCATAGCTCAATCTTTTTGGTAGTCAGATTCCAAACACGAAAATTTGGTGTAGCATATCCAAGGAAGAAACCCTCGATAGCTTTCGCGCCAAACTTTCCATCCGGATCAATCATAGTGCATGGACCACCAAAAGGTTCTAGAATTGAAAGATCTGGTTTCCTTTTCTGTAGAAGTTCGAAACAAGTCTTACCATGTCTCTTAACCGTAAGAACTCGGTTTAAAGTGTAGCATGCAGTCGACACAGCCTCCGCCCAGAACTGAACAGGAAACGCCGACTCTACCAACATTGTTCTTGCAGTTTCAATTATTGTCCGATTCTTCCTCTCTGCGACACCATTTTGTTATGGAGTGTAAGGAGAACTGTATTCATGAAGAATGCCTTTAGATGTACAGAACTCATCCATAACACGGTTTTTGAATTCAGTTCCATTGTCGCTTCTGATCCTCTTAACTTTCAACGAGTATAGATTTTCCAACATTGTAAGAAGATCCTTGAGGATGCCAGGAGTTTCACTCTTGTGTGCCATAAAAGCTACCCAAGAAAATCTAGAGTAGTCATCAGTAACTACTAAACAATAAACATCTCCGAACGTTGTCTTATGTCTCATAGGTCCAAAAAGGTCCATATGAAGACGTTCGAGAGGCATGCCAACAGTGTTGATTTTCTTCAAAGGGTGAGACTTCTTCGTTTGCTTCCCTTTCTGGCATGAAACACAGATATCTTGTAGATGAAAACTTCTCACGGGCACGCCATTCACAAGATTGTTTTTCACCAAATGGTTCATTTTTCTTAAGTGAATGTGTCCCATTCTTCTGTGCCAAGATATAGACTCCTTCTCCGTGGCTTTCGAGACAAAACATGTGACTTGTGCAGAAGTCGTAATCGCTTGACTCATATCAAGAACATATAGATCATTGATTCTTGGAGCCGATAAGAGAATCCATTCATCAGGAATTTTGAAACCAGGTTTAAGCACATAACAACCGGCATCATCGAAATGCACGGTGAACATTTTATCGCAGATTTGCGACACACTGAGAAGATTATGATCAATTTGACGAACATAATTGATCTTATCGAAACATACAACACCATTAGAGATCATTCCCTCTCCAGTGATGTATCCGCCTTTGTCTCCAGCGAAAGCGACATAGCCTCCTGGAAGCCGTAAGTCGCCCGTCATGTGCCTGGATGCCCCACTATCAACAATCCAATGACTATTGATAATTCCTCCTGGAACATCCTGCACATATCATCCAATGATTAGTTAAGGATGGGGACCCAAGCCATAGTGGTCTTGGGTCGTCCTTGAGCATCACAAATAGTGATCTCGATTTGTTGATGGTTTTCCAAACGAACAGCTCCCCCTGAACTTTCACCCTTCCTAGGTTTCCATGTTTGTTTTTGTTTACCAGATTGAGTTTTGTAAACAAATTTTGAAACTTCTGGTTTTACAGGTGAACTTGGTTCCCTTGAAACAGATTTGACCTTAGATTTTAAAGCCTTTTCTATTTTCTTCACATTTTGATGTCGTTGTTTCGTTTCCTGTTCTTTAACAGTTCTTTTATCATGTTTAGGTGAAACCGGACGACATTTAGGGTGAATCGTTTCAGGTGATGCTCTCTCAACAAATTTCTCTTTCGGAGTGTTTGCACAATCTTTGATGATGTGCCCAAACTCTCCACATTTAAAACACGTTCTCCTTTCAACAAACTTAGGAGAACTGGATCGACGATCAGATGTCAAACTTGTATAACCCGAGGTACTTGCTTTTTCATCACACCCGTTTGAATGTTGAGTGTAATTGTTTTGACTATCACGTTTTAAAATTTTGACTTGTACAAAATCAGTATTTGACTTGTTTTCAAAAGTCTCAATTTTATCTGTACCCTTCGATTCCACAAATTTGACATTACTGTTTTTCTTCTGATAACGAGCCCCTTTTGTTTCAAATTTTGACTTAGAAACATTTGGCCTTTGAGCTCGTTGATCTGATTGTTTACCCTTAGAAGCAATAGGTTGTTGCTTTGAAAGTGATTTCTGATTTCCAAATTTCTTTTTGATTTCAGCCTTAGGAATTGGATTACATTGAGTCACAATAACTCCCGGAATCGACTTTCCCAAAAACTTACTTGTGTTATTTTCAAAAACATTATCAATCGATGATGGATTGACATTTTTAATAGGAAAATCATTATCTGAATAGATTTTAGAATCACCAACCAAAGTGTACAACACAATATTACTTTTAACGGTAGACACAGGATCTATCACTTGTTGAACAACAGGTTAAACAGCAGAGGTAGGAGGATCACACAGAATATGATTCTCAATTGGAACTTCTACTCCTTTAAGTTTGTCAAGTGATTTATCCTGATTACTCACATCTGATTCTGGTTCATCATCCGACGACTCACAGTCCTCAATGGTTGGAGGACCTTGTTTCGTAGATGTTGAATCTTTTTGCTCAGAAGTTGTACTTGGAGAATTGTCCGATTTGAACCCTAGGCCAGTAGTAACTTCCTCATAATTAAGAGGCACACTGGATTCAAACTGTGGCATTTCTTCTTCATCAGGCATATAAGCATAATTATGTCTCAAAGGGGGCGGACACTTCTCATACCCAACACCTTTCTTGTTTCCCTTTAGTTGTTGAACATCAATAATGTGATCGAGCACAAATCGGGAGTTCGAATAACTCTCCAACTTTTGCTTGATTGCATCATGCTCGCATTTTACAATGGCTAATTCCTTTTTAGTTTCCTCAACAATGTTAATGTAATCATTTATACTAACTTGTTTATGATAAACAGTTTTTGTCACTTCGGAAACATTTTTCTTTAGAGTTTCAATCATAGATTTAAATTCTTTTTCATGTCTAACTAGAGCCATATTTGCTTCTTTGCACTTAGCCATTTCAACAACTAAACTCTGGTTGTGAATGTGAATCGTATCACATTCAAGTTTTATTCTATCAAATTCATTTTTCATATACTCACAATCTCTACAGTTGATAAGAATTTCAGATTTTACCTGACTTGTAGAAGATGAGACATTTGTCATAAAGGCAGTCTGATAAGAAAAAGATCCGTCTTCAGCAAAGAACTTCTCCATTTCTTTAGATGCTACCTCAGCCTTCTTGATCAGAACTGATTTCTGACATTTCAACTCTTCTGCTTCAATCAATAAGTCATCAAGATTAGAACTTGCTTCTTTGCTCACATCAGATTCAGAATGATAATCGCCCGAAGTAGAACTTTCTTCATCAGAACTCCCGGTATAACCCGAACTGTCGTCACTTTCAGAAAATTCTTCCTTATGAACGTGCTTGATGTGATTGATGATCTTTGCATAACACGCTGTTCCTCCTTTATCTTGATCACCTTCCCCAAGTTGTAAAGACCAATTAAACCCTTCATCAGCTTGTACGGTTAATGCACGATTTTCGTTTGATGGTCCAGACTGATTCTGGTTAGTGGTGTTGTTTACAGCCACTATCCCTTTTCCACGATTGTCTTGCTTGGCATTTGAAGTACTCGTCTGATTACGGAATGGGTTCTGATTGCCTTGTCTGCTTGGTCGGGTGCACTCACGTTTGAAGTGACCCTTTTCGCCACAATTGAAGCATGTAACTGCTTCTTTATCAAATCCGTACTTTGTATCCTGTTTGCTTTCCAAAGAACTTCTCCCTGTTCGAACCATAAAGTCCTTCGCCCTTCTAACAGCACTTGCAAATGCCCACTTTATATCCATCAACTCCATTTCATCACGGTTGATTTGTAGATAGTCTTCGTTGGTCAAACTGATGTTTCCAATTTGACCTGCGACCAAACCGCAGTAAGCACTGACCATTGTATTAATGAGTTCCATATGTTCCTTTGCTACTTCAATGCTAACATTTGAGAGGTTTGATGTATCAACTTTGACTGTGTTAGAGTTTGGAGTTGGAGGATTGTTGGTATAATGAGCTTGCTGTTGTTGTGGTTGTACTTGTGGTTGTGGTAGGGCTGGAATAAAACCTCCTCCAGAATAAGCCTGAGGTTGAGTAGTAGCAACTGGAGGTGTATAAGGAATAAACCCTCCTCCCGAATAAGCCTGAGCTTGAGCAATTAAATGCGCTGGCGGAAGATAGGCGCTCGGATCGAAGACAGGAGGCGGAGCTGATTGAGGAAACGGAGAAGAGTTTGTATTTGATATAAACGCCGTTTGTAACTTTGGTTGCTGAGCACTAGCTGACGGGTTAAAACCTCCTCCACAATACATTTCGATATTTTGAGGAGCAGCAATGCGTTTTGCTTTCCGAATTTCTTCATCATTCTTATGTTCCAGCTTCTGTACGAATTCATAGATAGTTATAGTGTCAGCATCTAGAACACCGGTATGCTTTAGAAGCTCAATGTATGGACTCCACTTTGGTGGTAGAGAATCAGCAAACCGTGCACAAACTTCCTTTTCAGTTGCAGTAACAGCATAAGCAAACATTTCACTAATCAAATGATAAAAACGTGTAGTCATATCATTTAGAGTTTCATTTTCCAAGAACTGAAACGATTCAAACTCTTTCTTCAATAGATCATGCCGTGTCTTTCTAGAAGCTGCATTTCCTTCTCCTCTTGTTACCAAAGAATCCCATAATGATTTCGTGTCCGTACAATAAGAAAATTGATGATAGATATCTTTGTGAAGCGCTTGAGTAAGAACAGCAAACGACTTTTTCTCAAATTCATAGGCTTTCTTGTCATTTTCCTGCATGTTAGAAAAACCTTCGGCCGTTGAAGCTGCTACTTCGAGAGCATTATTGCGTGGAGTAATGAAACACCTCCACAGATCAGTGCTTTGACCTTGAACATATGTATGGAAACGACCTTTCCATGATGGAAACTCGTTCATATGATTCAACTTTGGCGGGCGATTGTTGCTGCCCGTTTCGCTCTCGCTAAGCAAAAGATTTTGAATGTTTTGATTCTGATTGGATGCCAAAGCCCATTGTCCGGCACTTATGGTAGGTTGACCAAAAACATTTTTCACCCACGCTGCTGCGGAGGTCGGATCTTCACGTGGTCTCGAGTCCATACTCCAATCCCATGGACTAGTACAACTCATATTTGGTATATGTATGATAGTACCTGCACAAATTCTTGAAAACACACAGTTAGCAAGCTTTTACAAGTCCTCTGTATAAAACAGATCTGTTCTCGGCGAAACAGATTTCACGAAACAGGTTTGTTTCGTCTAGATGAATGATGACGAAACAGACTTGTGATAATTGTGATTGTGTGGCGAAACAGAAGTTGTTTCGTCAAAGATGTTGCGGCGAAACAGTTGTGATTCGTCGACTACTTGTTTCGTCGAAACTGAGTATCAGACAGCTGGTTTTAGATATTTAAAATATCTTACTGATCAGTCAAAGGATAAGTCTCAGACACAAAGATATTTATTACTGACACAAGGTATGTTTGTAACACCAATTTTCAACGAAACTGACTTTTTACTGAAACAAATTATTACACTTTTACACTAAAGTCAAGTTATAGTATTATAAGTTATAACACTTGGTTTTTAACAATTAAAAGATCAAGATCACAGTTCTTATAATAACAAATATGAAGATTGTCAAGAACACACCCAAGAACATGAGTTTTCCGATGAGTTTTCCGATCACCGATAAATTTTCCGAAACACGAAAATACACAAAATTTTCACTAAAAAACCCGGTTTAAAGCATGAACAAACAATCTAACTAGGTTTTTGATAAAAAAACTTTAGCAAACAACAAGAAAACAACAGATTTTATGAATATTTTTCCAGAATTTATGATTTTTCAAGAACAAATTTTTAGAAAAACACACACAAATACTTGATAAAAACCGAACAATGTTTGATTTTAAACAAGGATAAGAGCCAATGCTCTGATACCACTTGTAGGTCCCGAAATCTGAGGATCGATAACGAACCGAATCACTTGTTTATAGCAAACACGGTCACGTGTGCGGAATCCACGTAACTATGCCAAATCAAACATATAAAGCCATAACAACAAAGGATTAATCAATGAAACACACTCGATTGATTAAACGGGATGAGAACCGATTACAAACTGATACAAACACAGTTCAGACAGAATTTCGACAGAGTTTTGTTACTGGTTATTATCTCATCTCTGCCTTCAAATGAAAACAGACATGGTTTATATAGTCCCTGGGCCCAAGTTTACGGCGAAACACAAAGTGTGCGACGAAACAGGATATGGGCCAATCATTGGGCTTGAAGCAACCCATTACACGACGAATCAAAGTGTGATTCGTCATGACCTTCAGCGAAACAGAAATAATGGACATTGGTCTGTTTCGTCATGATGTGTTCGACGAAACAGACCTATTTCATCGAGGGCTGCATCAGCTGATCTATTTCCTGTATACAGACAGTAAACAGATAGAACATATAAACATAGTAATGACCATACTACCCTTTAATGCAACATGCATTGTTCATAATACTTTACATACCAAAAGAGACAAATAAGTCGTACACAAGCAGATAGGAGGATATCCGACTTGGTCAACATAACATACAGACTCGATAATTAATAAAAGACCATACAAAATACATCGTTAAACAAGACTAGTCACAGACACTAAAAATGCATCAACAATGAGAAGCTGAAAAGAACAATAAAAGATTCTGATGAGCGAAACAGTAAAACTTTTAAAGAGAATTTTCAATTGTCTGGAGTTCTACAGTCAAAAGATAGACAAATCAATCAGCAGTTAGATGAGATTGCAAATCTTAAGCTTCAGCTTCAGGAAACTAAGATTGAAAATAAAAGAATCAATCTGAAACTGAACAGTTACAGCTCCGCGAGCTTTGTTCTTCAACACATAGTTCCCAAACCAATTGGGAAGAACAAAGCTGGTGAAGATGTATACTCAGATGGAACCAGAGTGGGTTATCATCAAGTTCCACCACCCGTATTAAACAATTTTTCAAAGAAAAAGTCTGGGTTGGATAATGATGATGAAACAAATGATGTAAAACTTCCAGAAACAATCGATGTCACATTCACTTCATCATCTGATGAAGACAGTGTTCAGTCTGAAGTCGTAAAAAATATGGTTGAAAACGTTTTAAAATCTGACAGTGATTCGACTGAGGACGAAGCGTGCTTTTTGAATAATTACATTCCAAAATCAAAATCCAAAAACAATTTATGTGAAGAACCTACTCTCGTGATGTACAAGATGTCTGGTTCAGATAAGTTGCATTCGGATCTTGAATTTCCACTTGAGAATGTGAATGTCGACAAGTTGAAGAATGTGTTCAAATTGGTTGAAATTGATGTTTCTGAAATTGAGGGTTTGAACAGTTCCAAAAGGCAACTCAACTTTGAAAAAGATAAATCTTACTACAAAAAACCTGCTGTAACCCCATGATTTAATAACAACAACCAAAAGAGATGGTCGGGAGGTTATCAGGGTGGTAAAAACAATCAGAAAAGGAATTTCCAAAACAAAAGATTTGTACAAAAGAAAGTGTTTGTGAAAAGCTCGAGTTCACATTCCGAACAAGAATCTGAATTTTTTTCAAAATCAAATGAAGAATTCTTTGAGAAAAAGGCCTCACAACCCCAGACTGAAGGCACAAGTCGGGAAGTTGATAGCCGAACATGTTTTAAATGCAATAAAGTTGGACACATTGCACGAAAGTGCACCAACTCGAAGCCTAAGTCTGTGGTTATCGAGAGTCCGAAGAAGAAAGACGATGTCAAAGGTAAAGCTCCAATGTTTGTTGAGAAAACGGTTTTGAAAAAGGAAAACATCAAAGTTAAAACTGAACCTGTAAAAGAATCGGTAAAGAAAACTGATAAATTTTACAAAAGAGTCGCTTCTTCAGAACAAACTTGGAAGCCAAAATCTGAAGAAAAGACATCAAATGTTCAAAAATCAAAGGTTTCTGAGTCGGTAAAACAATCATCCTCACCTAAGAAGATGAATGTACCTTTGGATTATTTTGAGAAGTTGGAGAAACAAACTTCGACCCTATCAGGGAAGAAGTATGTTCCGAAAAAGAACCAACCATCTGATCAACCTCCGAAAGACGAATTTTTCTTATACAAAGAGGTTGAGGTTGGGTCTGAAGAAAGTCTCAAAGTGAATGACAAGAATTTCCCACCATTCTATACCAAAACCACACGCATTAACGTCAAGCTACCTGAGTCAAAAGAGGCTTGGGTTGCTTCACAAACTAACTAAGTATCTGTGAAATGTGCAGGAGCTCCCGAGATCTATCTCATGTTGGATTATGGATAGCGGAGCATCCAGGCACATGACAGGGAGGAAAACCCTGTTGTATGATGTTAGACGGTTTAATGGAGGTTACGTTGGTTTTGCCGGTAATCTAGGAGGTCGTATCATTGGTGAAGGAACATTATCGAATGGTGTTATCAAGTTTGTGATAGAATATATTCGACACATTTCACTGATAAAGAATGTCTGATCTTGAAGCCGGGGTTTGTTATCCCCAAGGAGTGGATCATCATGAGAGCGCCACGAGTTAATGATCTGTACGTGTTGGATATGACCGTAGCCACGACTACCACTGATCAAACTCATTGCTTCATGTCAAGAGCCACTGAAAAGGAGTCGTAATTGTGGCACCGGAAGATGGGCCACATCCACCTGCACAAGATGAACTACCTGATACATAACGATTTGGTAAAAGGTGTTCACTTGAAGAGTTTTTATCTTGAGGGGAGTGTATTAGTTGCATCAAAGGAAAACAATGAAAGAAATCCCAACCTAGTAAAAAGCTGAACTCAGTCTCAAGGCCACTGGAGAGACTTCACATGGATCTCTTTGGTCCTGTGAATGTCAAAAGCATAACGGGAGATCTTTGTTGTCTGGTGGTAACTGACAATTATTCGAGATTCTCATGGGTGACGTTCCTGAAATCGAAGGACAAGACATTTGAGAGTTTGCTGAGACTATTCAGAATGATAGAGAATTTGTACCGAACACGAATTCGCATAATAAGAAGCGACAATCGTACAGAATTCAAGAATAACAAGATGGAAGAATTTTGTGATAGAAGAGGTATACTGCAAGAGTTCAGCGCACCATATACTTCGCAACAGAATGGAGTCGCAGAAAGAAAGAATAGAACGCTGATCGAAACGGCAAGAACGATGCTTACTGATTCCAAGTTACCGATCAATTTCTGGGCAGAAGCAGTATCAGTCGCTTGCTATACTCTCAATAGGGTTCTTACTGTGAAGAAGCACAGCAAGACATGTTTCGATTTGATCAACAATCGCAAGCCTAATCTCGAGTATTTAGAACCGTTCGGGTCTCCCTGTACAGTTCTGGATCCCGATGGCAAATTTGGTTCAAAGAGTATTGAAGGTATCTTCGTAGGGTATGCAAGTCCACTCAGAAGAGGCTTTGTTCCAAGCATGAAAAGGATCATCGAAGCACATCATGTTGAGTACCAAGGCTATACAATGCCACCACAAAAACCCGCAGACTCATGGCGATTCAACTACGATACTCTATGGGATTCATTTGAGTTAGAAGAAGATCCAGAGTTCTTTGATGATTTGGATATTTTAAGAGAATATGAAGCATCTCAGGGAAGGATTCCAGAAAGGTCCTCTACACGTCAACGACAAACTTCCAATGATGATGAAGCTGGTCCAAGTCACACTGGAGATGATGATGAAGTTCAGCAAACTTCGACTACTTCGGAACGTGAACATGCTCCTGAAAATCAGACGGTGGTCAATGATAATTCAGAATCTGATGAAAGGCCAACATTTGATCATGGTGATTCATAGTCTGAGGGGGAGCAAATCCAATCTTCAGATCAGACAATCCTTGACAATGAAGAAGTTGCGGATCAGAACGTTACGAATTTGGAAGGCGAGGTGGATGTTCCTGGCGAGGTTATGGCGAGGACTCTTTCATACCATCCAGAAGAATTGATAATAGGAGAGCTGTAGTCAGGCGTTCACACCAGAAGACAAATTGATCATGGCCTTGCTTTTATTCTAAAGTTGCTCCTTTACAAATAGAATTTGCACTTAGTTGTTTCATTTCGCAGATTGAGCCGCGAACCTACAAGGAAGCACTAACTGAAGATTCATGGGTCAATGCAATGCAGGAGGAGCTGAGTCAGTTTGAGAAGCTTGGTGTATGGAAGCTGGTGGACTTGCCTGATGGTCATAAGAAGATAAACACGAAGTGGGTGTTTAAGTGTAAAAGAGAACACCGAGGGGTTATTGTTCGCAACAAAGCTCGACTCGTGGTCCAGGGTTTCAGTCAGCAGGAGGGGATAGATTTCACTGAAGTGTATGCTCCTGTTGCTCGTCTTGAAGCTATCAGAATCTTCCTAGCGTTTGCTTCATGTAAAGGATTCAAGGTATATCAGCTAGATGTGTTGTCGGCATTTCTCTATGGCAAGGTGAAAGAGGAGGTTTATGTCAGACAGCCACCGGGCATTACCGACCCAATCCACAAAGACAAGGTTTACCTCTTGGACAAGGCATTGTACGGCTTGCATCAGGCCCCGAGAGCCTGGTACGAGACGCTCTCTCAACATCTGCTAGCCAACAACTTCATCCGAGGCAAGGTAGATGCCACTCTCTTCATGAAAGAAGTCGACGGCCATCTTATGATAGTCCAAATTTACGTGGATTACATTATTTTCGGGTCGACAAATGAAGAAGTCTGCAAAGATTTTAAGAAAGTAATGAAGCAGAAGTTCGAAATGTCTTCAATGGGTGAGATGAAGTTCTTCTTAGGGCTCCAGGTCAATCAACTGCCCGAGGGAACGTTCATACATTAGACAAAGTATGTTCATGATGTTCTGGAGAAATTCGGGATGTCGGGAACAGCTCCAATGTCCACCCCTTTAGCAACGAATCATGGGATAAACCCTGATCTCACCAGAGAGAAGGTCGATGAAACGTTATACTACTCCATGATCGGATCGCTGATGTATTTGACTGCATCAAGGCCTGATATAATGTATCCAATGTTAGTGCATGCATCTGTCGACTTCGTCTTGTATCGAGTATTAGTCTTAGAATGTTAGATTAGGGCACGTTTTATGAGAAAATAGGAAGTGTATTGTATTTAGTGAAGAGGTTTCGCTCATAGGGTATTGGGGGGGTTTCGCTTATGTGTTCAATAGGGGTTTCGCTTTTATGGACATCATGTCCATATGAGCGAAATCTCATACCCTATATATACCCCAAGTACGAAATCATTTGTAACACTTCTTGTTTTCCATACCGAGGTGCTGTCGGTGTGAGATTTGGTTGTAAACGTTGTAATATCAATCAACAAGGTGATTTAAGTGAAGATCTAGCTGTTTCTACGTTGGTTACTTGTTTTCCGCACCTGTAACTGATCGAGACTCCTCTGATAGACTCGTTCGGGTCAGAATACGATCCTACAAGTGGTATCAGAGCTTCAGGAGGAGGAGTTCTACAGAGATTTGCTGGATTTCATCATAAATTCTTACTTCTACACCTTCTTTCTTCATCAGAACGAGATTTAACGGTCGGAATCCGCTCAAAATTTCACAGATTGTAGATAATTGAACATAAACAAATCCCTGAAAGTTTGAGCTTAAAATTCGAATAAAAAATGGACCATAATACCCTACGAATAGGTTTCGCTCTTAAGGACAACCAGTGATTTCGCTCTTGTGATCATAGGGTTTCGCTCATTTGACATCGGGTTTCGCTCATTTGACCTAGGGTTTCGCTCATAGAACCTCTAAGTGACCTATTTCGCTTTTGTGTCCACCAATAAGACCTGGTTTCGCTTTTGTGACCACCCATAAGACCCTATTTCACTTGTGTGTCAACCCAAGACACCTAGTTTCGCTCATAAGGCACATACAGGTCTCTGATTTCGCTCTTAAGGTCATCCAAACCCTAATTTCGCTCATAAGTGCCTGTGTTTGAACAACGTGCATTGAAAAATGGATACTGAGTTCTACAACGCTTTTGCTACAACCCCGACTAGTCCATCCGACATTACTAAGACCATGACAATGGAGAATGAAACCGGAACAATGCAAAAACCCCCGAAACTTATGGGAATTGAGGATTATCACGGATGGAAAAAACGGTTTGAGATTGGGTTCAGGCGAATCATCTAAAAGCTTGGGAGAGCATCGAAACTGAATATGAGAGGCCAAAGAATTCAGTGGGAGTCGGTAAAATCATTTCAGAATTCACGGAGCAAGAAAGAGAAAGTTACAAAGGAGAAAAAATGATGATCAATCTGTTACAACAAGCTGTTAAAGAAGATATATTTGTGTTGCTTCAACATGATGAAAACGCTTATTCTATCTGGAAAGCTCTTGAAAAGAAATTTGAGGGAAGTACTGAAATGCTACAGAGTAAAGCAGCTTTGTTGAAAAAGGAGTTTGAACTGTTTACGTGCATGCCTGGTGAAACAACAAAGACTCTTATTGAAAGATACTGTCATCTTGTACGCACCGTGTCACAGTTGAAGATTACAAAAACTCCAGCAGAATGGGTTGAAAAGCTTGCTGACGCGTTACCGCAAAAGGAATGGGGTACATATATGATGATATTGAAGAATTCCGGACAGTTTAGCAGGTTATCGATTGCACAGTTTATAGAGAAGTTGGAGGCACAGGATCTGGAGCAGCAGAAAATTGCTAGAATGAACAGTTCTACTCATCAACAAGATATTAAATTGTACTATAAAGGAAATGTTCAAACGGCTGAAGCAAGTCCAAAGATACAAACTGCATTTAGTGCTGGAAATCAATCTACACCAAGCAGTCAAGGATCAGTCAACACTAGTGGGTTCTCAACGGTGAATCCTCCAAGTGTTCAAAGTTCATCTGCTGGAAATGGTCATCTAATTCAGTGCAATGTGGCTTTACATCTTCAAAATGGACAAAATTATTCTGAAGAGATTGTAAAGAATCATATGGGATTATTGGTCACTGCATTAGAGTCTTATGAAGGGTTGATTGCCGGAAGAATTGGTAATCCGATTCTCACAAAGGAAGATTATGACCAAATCGATGCAGAGGAGCTGGAACTGATGGATATTAAATGGGCCTTAGCTAGTGTTTTGAGGAGAGCAGAAAAATTTCGATTGGTTACAGGAAGAAATGATTTATTGGATGCAAACCTTTCTAATCTAGGATTTGATAAATCTAAAGTTGTCTGTTTTCGTTGTAGGGAGAAAGGCCACTTTAAAAGAGAATGCAAGAATCAGGAGCCGAGAGGAGCAAAGGAGTCGTCTGGGAAAGATGATTTGTCACACCCTGGCTTTGCGGAAGCGTGGTAATTTTTTTGGTGTGACTTCTTAATACCATAGCGTAATCATAACAAGGCTATATGAATTTAAAAACCATGCAAGTCATCATTAAGTTTAGAAATCAACATACAATACCATTGTTTTAAACATACGACCATAACCATGTTTAGTAAACATTACAACTTATAACAAACATAAACGAGGGTTAAGGATTGTGTCTTGTCCAGGTAAGAGAACACAACCCCTAATCCTTGATGACTTCATGAAGATTGCAGCGGAAAACGTTCATACCGTGCCAGAATTCGTTTAATTTCCTGAAATACATGTGAGTTGAAAAATCAACAATAATGTTGAGCGAGTTCATGTGCAAGTGAGTAAGTAAAACACTTGTAAGTATGAAAGTTTCCTGGTATGTAGCAGTGTAAGAGGACTTGTGATCACCAATGGTTTGCAAGGCCATTAGCATGTTGTGAAATGCAAGTAGGAAGACTACACCCTAGCTGATTTTTGCGTTGGCAACCAAGTCACTCCAGGTCCGTTGTGGTTAGCCTCAGAGAGGTCCGTTTGGCCTAGAGCTGGGCTCGCTACACCCAGATAGATCTACCGCTCGAGTCCCTCGGGGTTCTAACTACCCATTCACATGATCTAAACCTCCTTACGTAATTCATACCGTGTATAAAGTACTTGTAAACAAAGTAACATGTATTTCACCCCCGCAGTTAAGTAAACTGAAAACAGTTAGAGAAAAGGGGGACATGAACTCACAGTGGATGCGTAAACTCTATCAAGCGTCTCTGAAGCAGTAATCTGTGCAACGACCTACAAGTGCTAATTCTATTAGACGGACGGCCGTGCTTTAGCTTTACAGTTTATGTTTGCGGGAAATAGTTAGACAACTATTTCGTGTTACATTTTGTATATGCTTGATAGTTATTCTCCTTCCCAAGGATGGGGGATACAATACATGTGCGTAAGTTACGTTTTATCAATCGTGTGGTAATGTAATTACCGGTGTAACTTATATGTTTATGGAAGCGTTCGTACAGTTTTGGAATCATTAACGCTTGTAAATATTATTTTTACCCTAAAATAATATTTATGTATTTCACAAAATAATCATAAACAGTGTTGTGACAAATATGTTTATCACGTTAATCTTTGTGAAAAATCCCACCTCCGAATATTTAGTAAAATATAGTGCTGGCGAAATTTATGTTTCGAAAGTATGTCCAAAAATAGTTGTAACACTTGTTGTGTAAAAAGTCTAAGTGTTAGGTTTTTAGAAAATTTCGCCAGAGTTTCCTCTGTAACTGGAGGTGGCCACGCTTTCAAGCGTATCATTTTCTTTTAATAATCAAATCAATCAACTTCTTTATTCAATCAAACAATTTCTGACACAATAAACTAGTCAACAAGTATGTATATTCGCATAAACGCATGAACTTGTAGTTTTTCCGCATCTATATTATAAATCCCATTTATATACGTAGATCTTTATATAAAGTACTTTCAATCTTGTAAAAACCTCGTTTTTAGAGAAGTCCGACTTTACAACTTCTAGTTATTTTTCCCAAAAATAGTCATTTTGCCGAAATATGCGTCACACAAGTGTTTACACACTCGTGTGTTCTAAATATCATTCTTAACATTGTAAGATCCGTTTCTTTAAAAACATGATTTCTTTAAAGTGTGGTCCTTTGAAGATACCACTTGCGGATACGTAGATCCGTTAGTTTTAAACACCATTTTACCGGTTAGAATACTTTTACACATGTAAAATATTTCACACAAGTTCATGTCTCTAAAATGTGGTAGTGTTTCACCTTTAACCCTTGTATCTATAAAAAACAAGCTTATGTGATGATACGTGATTTTTCAAAGTCGGGTTAAACGAAGTTTTGAGCTACCACATTATAGATCGGGTCTAGATAAACACAAATTTCAAGTCCTACGACTTTTACACAAGACATGTGCTATTATCCACCATTTTAGTGATTTTACTAGACTTTAAAGATTCAAAACGCATGTTAACGATATTTAACCGACGAAAGTTCTTTTAACCACTTTAGATATGTGTGAAAACGAGTTTTAAAGGTTATACCTCTAGCTCAAGGCTAGGGAAGATCTTTGACGAAAACGCGTGGATAAAAGATAACGGTTGAGGTCCTTCGTATTCCGCTTGCACCAAAGCTCCTAAAACGCGACCCTTGATATGTGTATGTTGTTGGAATGAAGAGACAAGAACCGAAAATGTGATGTGTGGGTGGGTGGTGTTCGGCCGTGAGCCACCAAGAGAGAAAGAGAGTGAGTTGGTTTGTGTTGATAAGTGATAATTCTCTAGTAATCCCATGTATTTATAAAGAAAAATCATGTGCTTTATCCATTGGTTTTTATGTTGCAAGATGCTAGACAATGGTTAATAAAATATTCAAGTTGTACTTAGGGGTGTTCCCCTTAGTTAGAGGGGCCGGTTACGAGAGCAAGGGGGGGGGGGGGTATCTAGTTTGATTTTAAGTGGGTGGTTAGTGTTTAGTTAGGTAAACTAAGTTAGTTTAGGTGTTTAACCTTGTTAGTTATAAGCAGCGTGTTATGACGGGTGTTAGGGTAATCAGGGACCCTAACTGGCTCAGAAAAATATGAAAAGTGAAAATAATAAAATTTTCATGTTCCGGGTAAAGTCCGGGTGTCCGGTTGGATAGTAATCCGTTAAAGTGTTACAAAAGACTTTAAAGTGTCGTTATTATATTTTTAGTGACACAATTTGTTTTCCCGACACTTTAGAAAGTGTCTAGTGATATTTTCTTATTTTCTGGCACTTTACTAGTCAGCTAGAAGCTGGTTAAATTGTTTAAAGTGCTGTGTTTGGTACTTAAAGTACGTTTTTGGCACATCCGAATCAGTGTATCTTATCCCTAGAGACGCAGTAACACAACCCTTATATCCTACACTCATTACCAGTGTAGCCAAAATATATGAGGCTCTTAACAGGCCTTGAGGCAGTATTTGCCTGATGCTGGTTATATCAGCATGTTCACTGTGTATCCGTTTAGTGCTACTGTGCTTTTTGTGCATCATGTTTGTCACTAGGGTTTAGTATGCAATCAATGTAGTGACAGCAATTAAAGTATGATGCAAGTAAGTGCATGTATCAGTATGCAGGTAGCAGTTTATCAGCTAGTTTCAATCAAGCACAGTAATCAAGTAGTAATCAATCATTAATTAAGTTGTACGGATACCTGGTTTTGTGCGGGTTGTCACATACTCCCCCCGTTAAATAAATTTCGTCCCGAAATTTTAAGTTCTGCTTGTAGATGCAGGGTTCTTGGGAAATAAGTGGGGGTACTTTTCTTTCATTCGGTCCTCACGCTCCCAGGTGTATTCAGGGACCATGTCTGGCATTCCAGCGAACCTTGACGAGTTTGACACTACTCCGGCGGGTCCTGTTAACTTTCCAATCTGTGACCTCGACGGGTTCTTCTACGAAGTGGAGCGTGTCGTCAACATGAATTTCGTCAATAGGAATGGCAACGTCAACTTGAGTTGGACTTTTCTTTAAATTGGATACATGAAATGTATCGTGAACACCATTTAGTTCAGCAGGTAGGTCCAACTTGTATGCTACTGTTCCGATTCTTTCCAGAATTCTAAAGGGACCAATGTAGCGCGGATTTAGCTTTCCACGCTTCCCAAAGCGTGCTACCCCTTTCCAGGGTGATACCTTCAATAACACCATTTCTCCAACTTGAAAATCCACATGTTTACGGTTTGGATCCGCGTAGGCCTTTTGTCTGTGGCGAGCGGCTTCGATGTTTTTAAGAATCTGTGAAATTTTGTCCGTCGTCTCTTGGACGATTTCGGGACCGGCAAGCTGCCTATCACCTGCGTCAGCCCAACATAGTGGTGATCGACACTTGCGTCCGTATAGGGCTTCAAAAGGCGCGACACCAATACTGGTGTGGTAGCTGTTGTTGTAAGAAAATTCGACCAAAGGTAAGTGTTTATCCCAGCTACCGCCCAAATCCATAACACATGCTCTCAGCATGTCTTCCAAGGTTTGTATCGTTCGCATCGCTCTGGCCATCAGTTTGCGGATGAAATGCAGTGCTCAGATTCAACTGTGAGCCAAAAGCTTCCTGGAAGGATTGCCATATTCTTGACACAAACCTTCCGTCTCTATCAGAGATGATTGAGAGGGGCACTCCATGACGTGCTACGATTTCTCTCATGTATATTTCAGCTAATTTGCTCGTGTTATCCTTTTCTCTGATAGGTAAGAAGTGTGCTGTTTTTGTTAATCGATCCACTATCACCCAGATAGTGTCGTGGCCTCTTGGCGTTCTTGGCAGCTTTGTAACAAAATCCATGGAGATTTGTTCCCACTTCCATTTGGGAATCTCCGGTTGTTGCAGAAGTCCCGAAGGCCTCTGGTATTCAGCTTTAACTTTAGCGCACGTTAAACATTCGCTCACGTAGACAGCAACATCCCCTTTCATTCTAGGCCACCAATAGTAATCTTTGAGATCGTGGTACATCTTATCCGCCCCGGGATGTATAGAGTACCGTGACTTGTGCGCTTCGTCGAAAATAACATTCCTTAAACCTCCAAACAAAGGAACCCAAATCCTTTTCTCAAAACATAACGTTCCTTCAGTGTTTGGTACCAGTAACTTCTCCATCCCACGGAGATATTCTTCCTCAAGGTTTCCCTCCTTGAGAGCTTCCTTTTGTGCAGCGCGAATGCGCAAGGAAAGATCGGTTCGTATGATCATTTCCAAAGCCCTAACCCTTATGGGCTTGATTCTTTCTTTACGACTTAAGGCATCGGCGACCACATTTGCCTTCCCTGGATGATACTTGATCTCGCAGTCGTAATCGTTTAGCAATTCAACCCAGCGTCTTTGCCTCATATTTAGTTCTTTCTGGTTGAATATATGTTGCAGGCTCTTGTGATCTGTGAAGATTGTGCATTTCGTACCGTACAGGTAGTGTCTCCAGATCTTTAAGGCAAATACCACGGCGCCAAGTTCTAAATCGTGCGTGGTATAGTTCTTTTCGTGCACTTTCAATTGGCGCGATGCATAAGCAATAACTTTTTGGCGTTGCATCAACACGCAACCCAATCCCTGACGCGATGCGTCGCAGTATACCACAAAATCATCAGTACCTTCCGGTAGTGCTAAGATTGGCGCATCACAAAGTTTGTTCTTCAATAACTGAAAGGCTTCTTCCTGTTTGATTCCCCAATCAAACTTCTTGTCTTTCTGTGTGAGCGCAGTAAGGGGTTGAGCGATCTTTGAAAAACCTTCTATGAATCTTCTATAGTAGCCAGCCAAACCCAAGAATTGTCGAATCTCGGTTGGCGTCGTAGGCGTTTCCCAATTCTTGATAGCCTCGATCTTTGTGGGATCGACATGAATTCCATCCCCATTAACCACATGTCCAAGAAATTGGACTTCGTGTAACCAAAATTCACACTTAGAAAGTTTGGCGTACAGCTGTTCTTTCTTCAGCAGCTCCAAAATAGTTCTTAAGTGTTGTTCGTGTTCGGCCTTGGTCCTTGAATAAATCAAGATGTCGTCGATGAATACAATCACGAACTTGTCTAAGTATGGCTTGCAAACTCTATTCATCAAATCCATAAAAACTGCAGGTGCGTTTGTCAAACCAAACGGCATAACCAGGAACTCATAGTGTCCATATCGAGTTCTGAAAGCTGTCCTTGGGATACTTTCTTCTTGAATCCTCAACTGGTGGTATCCAGATCGAAGATCGATCTTAGAGTAACAACTTGAGCCTTGAAGTTGGTCGAACAGATCATCGATTCTTGGCAGAGGATACCTGTTCCTGATCGTCAGCTTGTTCAATTCTCTGTAGTCGATGCACATCCGGAAGCTACCGTCCTTCTTCTTAACAAACAGGACTGGAGCTCCCCAAGGTGAGAAGCTTGGTCGAATAAAACCCTTGTCTAACAACTCTTGAAGTTGTGTCGACAGTTCCTGCATCTCAGATGGAGCAAGTCTGTAAGGTGCCTTAGCCACAGGCGCGGCGCCTGGGACTAGGTCGATGTGAAACTCGACTTGTCTCTGAGGTGGCAGTCCGGGTAAGTCTTCTGGAAAGACTTCTGGGTACTCCCTCACGACAGGGATGTCTTCGATTCTTGGCTCAGCAGCCTTCTTATCCACAATGTGTGCCAGGAAGGCAACACATCCCTTCTGCAAACACTTCCTTGCTTTCAAACAGCTGATCATTCTCAATGGCGTCTCACGCTCCTCTCCATGTACAACAATGGTCTCACCATCATCAGTTGGAATACGAATCACTTTTTCGTGGCAAACTATCTCCGCTTTGTTGCCAGATAACCAATCCATTCCTACTACCACATCGAAACTCCCCAATTGGACTGGTAGTAGATCCAAAGAAAACTCATGTTCTCCTAACTCAATCACACAACCTCTGATAACTTCATTTGCTTCTACTAATTTCCCATTGGCCAATTCAATCGAATACGGAATATCTAACTTATTTGTGGCTAAACCAAGCATATCCTTAAATTCTAACGATACGAAGCTATAGTCGGCACCAGTATCAAATAAAACAGATGCATAGCGTTGATTTACAGGGAACGTACCAGTGACAACGTTGGGATCCTGGCGCGCTTCCCGTGCACCGATCTGAAATACCCTTCCACGGGCTTGGTTCAGTCCCGGGCAATCCTTTTTGAAGTGCCCAATGTCACCGCAATGAAAACATCCAAGTCTCTTACCACTTCCCGCACCATCCATAACTGGCGGGTTGTTCTGGTTGGCATTTCCGGCTTGAATAGCATTGTTGTTTCGATTGTTCCCCTGTTGGTGACTACCAGAACCACCACGGTTGTTATTTCTATTTCCATACCCTCCCTGGCCTCCCCGGCCAGTACCAACCCAACAGGTGTCCTTAGAGTGACCACGTTTCCCACATGCTTCACATGTTTTTAGCACACAATAACCAGAATGGTGACGCTGGCAGGCATTACACTTGGGCTGGGTGCCCATATATCCTCTCCCTTTCCTTCCACTGCCAGCTGCACCCTGAGCTGGCGTGCTTGGTGCTCCTCTCTTACCATCACCGCTAACACTTTGTTTGAAGTTCGAAAACTTTCTTTTGTTACCTCCTGACGACTCAACATGAGTCTCTTTCTCTTTTGCCTTAACATCACCAAACTTGTTCAGACGAATCGCCTCTTCGGTGAGAGCCACGCTCAAATCAATGGCTTCTGTGATAGTCGCTGGTTTGGAGGAGGTTACCATGCTAATGATTTGGGGAGCCAAACCCCAAATGAAGCGCTCGATTCGCTTGTATTCAGGCGTGACCATGTAGGGAACCACTTGAGATAAGTCGTGAAATCTCTGGACGTATTCCGCAATCTTTGGTCCATCCATCTTTAAGTGCCAAAATTCAGTCTCCAACCTTTGAATTTCTGCGCGTGAACAGTACTTTTTGCGCATCAGTTCTTTCAATTCGGCCCAAGTCAGGGCGTAGGCGGCAGCTTCGCCTAGAGTTTGTACTTGTAGGTTCCACCAGGATAGGGCTCCGTCTAGAAACAGCCCTGAAATGTACGTGACTTGCTGATCTTCTGCACACTTGCTCATGCGTAAGACAGAATCGGTTTTCTCAGCCCAGCGGGTAAAGGCAACTGCACCTCCTGTGCCATCGAAGTTAACTGGTTTGCAGTCTAAGAACTGCTTGTAGGTGCACCCTGCACGTATGTTAAGACATGTGATTGGTATTAGCATTATCGCTAAACTCTCCAATTAGTTCATGGTAGGTTCGAATGGCGTGGTATTACCGTGAGGTGGATTGTTATTGCCTTGGTTAACACTTCCGCTCGCTCCTGGCTGAGATGCTGCGTACTGTGCTATGGCAGCTGCAATGACTTGTTGTAACTCTGCCTCATTAGTCGGCATTGGTGTTGGGCGTTTTGGCGGCATCTTCTAAGAGATGTGTTCACGTTGGTCAGGACATAGTACAGTGTACGTATGTAGTAATAATAATAGTATAATCACATAACATCTCATGTTATCACATATCACAAATATCAATCACACAACATCCCATGTCATAAAATATAAACAAATAACCAAGTGAATCAAAATATGGTGAGAAAACTGCGATTGCCACATAAATGAGACCACATCGTAAGTGTATACATACAATCATCAATCACTGGGGCTACATCACCCCTGTCAAAAGCTACATCAGTATCAATACAACATCAAGTACATAACAAAAGTCAAATCATAGCGTAGTCTCCCCAAAATGCTGTGCAAGTAAAAGCAATCGCCGACTTCTCACCTCGCCTACCCTAGTGGCACCGATGAGCTCTAAGCAGATGGTGGTGGAGGAGGAGGAAAACGGGTATAAAACAAACGGCGCATCTCTAACCAATCTGCCTCCATCGCCTGCTGTGTGCGAATAATGGAAGCAATCTGCTGCTCCAAGGTAGTAAGACGAGCAGCATAATCAGGGGGTAGTGGTCGAGATGGCTGCAACGGAGAGGGTGCCGGACCATGGCACTGACATGGCCGAGCTCTCTCGAGCTCCTGTAGTCGCTGCTCGTGCGACTCATGCTGGTAAACAAATGACATCAGTACATCCTCAATGGTGTGGCCCACATGGAACCTGTGGTATGGATCAGTGGGTGGCATAGGGGAAAACGGAGCCCAAAGCAATGGCTCGCGTGTGGGGTCAAAGGGTGCTACACCAAAAGGAGCAGTAACAGGTGAAACAAAAGGCATCTGTGGCAAGAAAGGCATGGGCATCGGT
This sequence comes from Helianthus tuberosus, assembly GCA_030545235.1. Classification (NCBI taxonomy): domain Eukaryota; kingdom Viridiplantae; phylum Streptophyta; class Magnoliopsida; order Asterales; family Asteraceae; genus Helianthus; species Helianthus tuberosus. The sequence goes on along the minus strand of CM060366.1, from coordinate 174,739,155 downwards.
ACATGCCCTGATGGGTGGGCTGAAGAGCCCTCTCCAGGCCCCGCTGGAGGTATGTACGTGGGAACCTGAAACGAAAAGTCAGCGTGTCTAGCGTCTGGAATCTGTGGGGGTAGTGGTGGGACGTCCTCATCAGCCGGGATCCACCCGTGCTGTGCCGGCTCGTCCAGAGGATCCATATGTGCCGCGAACGGTGCATGTCCGGGCTCTATGGGAACGGGATCAAGTAAAGGGGCTACAACAGGGTCAACGGGTGCCCAGTACTCAAATGGTGGGTCAACAGGTACAGCAACAAGTGGTAGAGGATCAATGGGATCAACAGGGACATGATCGTCTGCAATCAAAGGAACATCTAGGTGGGGATCATCAGCAATGGGCTCAAGGGGTACGTCTGCATGCATAGGGTCATGCTCTGGTAGCGGGTCAAGAGCAGCTGCCTGCTCAGGGGCAAGGGCAGGCTCCAAGTCATCAAACGCCATATCAAAGCCAAAGTCAGGATCGATCGGGTCAAAAGGATCAATAAGATCAGCAGGATCCTCCATCATCTCGTCCATAGGGACAAACTCCAAATCACGGTCAGGATCATAGCCTGGGGGAAACATAGGGTCTGAATCCCCCTCGTCGTCATGATCGTAAACAAGTCCAGGTATGGGAGCAACAGAAAGAGCCTGGTCAGAATCAGACTCATGGGAATAGTGCTGCACACTAAGAGTGTGTGTGGGTACAGAAGCCACAGACTCAAAGGAGTCCTGGGCTGGGGAATGTGCAGGTGCCTCCGCAGCCGGAGCATCTGCAATCAGTAATGGGGCAACAGCAGGTAGGGCCTCGCCCTGAACGTCCTCCAAAGGCTCCACCTCAAACAAGTCGACGTCGTCCTCGCCGTCGTCGAATGGTAACTCCTGAACAGGGTAAGAAGCGAGGGGTATGGGAGCAGGGATCACCGCTAGTGGCAAATCCCCGGCCGGAATATCAACAGGGAGCTCATCGTCGCCATCAGGTAGGGCGAATGGCTGGAAGTCATCATCGTCTGTACTGGTAAAGTCTGACGTGTACGCCTCGTGCTCCGAGGTCTCTAAATCATCCGACACTATGGGTCTGGGTCCGGTGGTGCCTGAACCACCTGAATCTGACGAGTCCATGTATCTGTAACACAAACACAAGTATGCACAAACAGTCAATCATAAATCAAGTAATCACATAAGTCACCATATAAGCATTCAAATCATCCTCCTAGTCCCACTAGCCAACATTTCTAGCCCCACTAGCCATCACTCCTAGTCCCACTAGCCATCACTCCTAGTCCCACTAGTCAACACTTCTAGTCCCACTAGTCAACACTTCTAGTCCCACTAGACCAATACTTCTAGTCCCACTAGTCAACACTTCTAGTCCCACTAGACCAACACTTCTAGTCCCACTAGTCAACACTTCTAGTCCCACTAGACCAACACTCCTAGTCCCACTAGACCAACACTCCTAGTCCCACTAGACCAAGCCTCAGCCTCCCGACTGGGCCTAAAATAATGAATAAAATGTGCTCAACATTTGTTTGTAAAAAGTTTTGGATCTGGACTTAAGTGGTATGCAGTAAAAATGTTTTCGTGAGAGCCCTAGTGATCATAGTCTAGACTCGAGAATGAATCCTAGTTCGCTATGATCAGAGCTCTGATACCAAGCTGTCACACCCTGGCTTTGCGGAAGCGTGGTAATTTTTTTGGTGTGACTTCTTAATACCATAGCGTAATCATAACAAGGCTATATGAATTTAAAAACCATGCAAGTCATCATTAAGTTTAGAAATCAACATACAATACCATTGTTTTAAACATACGACCATAACCATGTTTAGTAAACATTACAACTTATAACAAACATAAACGAGGGTTAAGGATTGTGTCTTGTCCAGGTAAGAGAACACAACCCCTAATCCTTGATGACTTCATGAAGATTGCAGCGGAAAACGTTCATACCGTGCCAGAATTCGTTTAATTTCCTGAAATACATGTGAGTTGAAAAATCAACAATAATGTTGAGCGAGTTCATGTGCAAGTGAGTAAGTAAAACACTTGTAAGTATGAAAGTTTCCTGGTATGTAGCAGTGTAAGAGGACTTGTGATCACCAATGGTTTGCAAGGCCATTAGCATGTTGTGAAATGCAAGTAGGAAGACTACACCCTAGCTGATTTTTGCGTTGGCAACCAAGTCACTCCAGGTCCGTTGTGGTTAGCCTCAGAGAGGTCCGTTTGGCCTAGAGCTGGGCTCGCTACACCCAGATAGATCTACCGCTCGAGTCCCTCGGGGTTCTAACTACCCATTCACATGATCTAAACCTCCTTACGTAATTCATACCGTGTATAAAGTACTTGTAAACAAAGTAACATGTATTTCACCCCCGCAGTTAAGTAAACTGAAAACAGTTAGAGAAAAGGGGGACATGAACTCACAGTGGATGCGTAAACTCTATCAAGCGTCTCTGAAGCAGTAATCTGTGCAACGACCTACAAGTGCTAATTCTATTAGACGGACGGCCGTGCTTTAGCTTTACAGTTTATGTTTGCGGGAAATAGTTAGACAACTATTTCGTGTTACATTTTGTATATGCTTGATAGTTATTCTCCTTCCCAAGGATGGGGGATACAATACATGTGCGTAAGTTACGTTTTATCAATCGTGTGGTAATGTAATTACCGGTGTAACTTATATGTTTATGGAAGCGTTCGTACAGTTTTGGAATCATTAACGCTTGTAAATATTATTTTTACCCTAAAATAATATTTATGTATTTCACAAAATAATCATAAACAGTGTTGTGACAAATATGTTTATCACGTTAATCTTTGTGAAAAATCCCACCTCCGAATATTTAGTAAAATATAGTGCTGGCGAAATTTATGTTTCGAAAGTATGTCCAAAAATAGTTGTAACACTTGTTGTGTAAAAAGTCTAAGTGTTAGGTTTTTAGAAAATTTCGCCAGAGTTTCCTCTGTAACTGGAGGTGGCCACGCTTTCAAGCGTATCATTTTCTTTTAATAATCAAATCAATCAACTTCTTTATTCAATCAAACAATTTCTGACACAATAAACTAGTCAACAAGTATGTATATTCGCATAAACGCATGAACTTGTAGTTTTTCCGCATCTATATTATAAATCCCATTTATATACGTAGATCTTTATATAAAGTACTTTCAATCTTGTAAAAACCTCGTTTTTAGAGAAGTCCGACTTTACAACTTCTAGTTATTTTTCCCAAAAATAGTCATTTTGCCGAAATATGCGTCACACAAGTGTTTACACACTCGTGTGTTCTAAATATCATTCTTAACATTGTAAGATCCGTTTCTTTAAAAACATGATTTCTTTAAAGTGTGGTCCTTTGAAGATACCACTTGCGGATACGTAGATCCGTTAGTTTTAAACACCATTTTACCGGTTAGAATACTTTTACACATGTAAAATATTTCACACAAGTTCATGTCTCTAAAATGTGGTAGTGTTTCACCTTTAACCCTTGTATCTATCAAAAACAAGCTTATGTGATGATACGTGATTTTTCAAAGTCGGGTTAAACGAAGTTTTGAGCTACCACATTATAGATCGGGTCTAGATAAACACAAATTTCAAGTCCTACGACTTTTACACAAGACATGTGCTATTATCCACCATTTTAGTGATTTTACTAGACTTTAAAGATTCAAAACGCATGTTAACGATATTTAACCGACGAAAGTTCTTTTAACCACTTTAGATATGTGTGAAAACGAGTTTTAAAGGTTATACCTCTAGCTCAAGGCTAGGGAAGATCTTTGACGAAAACGCGTGGATAAAAGATAACGGTTGAGGTCCTTCGTATTCCGCTTGCACCAAAGCTCCTAAAACGCGACCCTTGATATGTGTATGTTGTTGGAATGAAGAGACAAGAACCGAAAATGTGATGTGTGGGTGGGTGGTGTTCGGCCGTGAGCCACCAAGAGAGAAAGAGAGTGAGTTGGTTTGTGTTGATAAGTGATAATTCTCTAGTAATCCCATGTATTTATAAAGAAAAATCATGTGCTTTATCCATTGGTTTTTATGTTGCAAGATGCTAGACAATGGTTAATAAAATATTCAAGTTGTACTTAGGGGTGTTCCCCTTAGTTAGAGGGGCCGGTTACGAGAGCAAGGGGGGGGGGGTATCTAGTTTGATTTTAAGTGGGTGGTTAGTGTTTAGTTAGGTAAACTAAGTTAGTTTAGGTGTTTAACCTTGTTAGTTATAAGCAGCGTGTTATGACGGGTGTTAGGGTAATCAGGGACCCTAACTGGCTCAGAAAAATATGAAAAGTGAAAATAATAAAATTTTCATGTTCCGGGTAAAGTCCGGGTGTCCGGTTGGATAGTAATCCGTTAAAGTGTTACAAAAGACTTTAAAGTGTCGTTATTATATTTTTAGTGACACAATTTGTTTTCCCGACACTTTAGAAAGTGTCTAGTGATATTTTCTTATTTTCTGGCACTTTACTAGTCAGCTAGAAGCTGGTTAAATTGTTTAAAGTGCTGTGTTTGGTACTTAAAGTACGTTTTTGGCACATCCGAATCAGTGTATCTTATCCCTAGAGACGCAGTAACACAACCCTTATATCCTACACTCATTACCAGTGTAGCCAAAATATATGAGGCTCTTAACAGGCCTTGAGGCAGTATTTGCCTGATGCTGGTTATATCAGCATGTTCACTGTGTATCCGTTTAGTGCTACTGTGCTTTTTGTGCATCATGTTTGTCACTAGGGTTTAGTATGCAATCAATGTAGTGACAGCAATTAAAGTATGATGCAAGTAAGTGCATGTATCAGTATGCAGGTAGCAGTTTATCAGCTAGTTTCAATCAAGCACAGTAATCAAGTAGTAATCAATCATTAATTAAGTTGTACGGATACCTGGTTTTGTGCGGGTTGTCACATGATTATTATAGGAAAACCATTTATCAGAAAATCACTCATCAACCGCATCAACAAAAAGAAGCTCAAACGGCACATGGAAAAATGATTGAAGATACAAACAGGAAAGCGTACTATGGCATCATTGATCAAGATGACGAGAAAGTGGCTGAAGGTTTTAGCTGGGACAAGTACATTCCAGCTGATCCAAATGTTAAAGCTTTTATTGCTCAGATTGTGCAAAAGCCAGAGTTGATGAAGGAGTGGATGGATGTGATGTCGGATAATGAGGAGAGTCAAGATGGAAAATCTATTTCTTCTGAAAGCAGTGATAATGATGAAGATGTTGAACAGATAAACATTGGAAAATCTCATTTATCTTCTGACAGTTTTGAATTTTATTTTGCAGAAAAACTGAAGAAACTCAAAGAGAGAAAATCTGCAAAAGAATTGAAGGAAGTCAAAGTGATTGAGAAGATAGTGGAAATGGAAAAGGTAGTTGAAGTTGAGAAGATTGTGGAGATAGAAAAGATTGTTGAAGTCACAAAACCTTGTCTTACTTGTTTAGAGTCATGTAAACAATGTATAGAAAAAGATGAGAGGTTTAATGAGTTAGAAAAGTTGAAAGAAAAGTTGTTGTTTGATGTAAAAAATTTGAAAGAGTCATACGATGTTTTGAACAGAACTGTGAATAGTCTGGAAAAGACTAACTCTGAAAGAGAGAAAGCTTTGAAGATGTTGAATGCTACCATGATGACAAAGCAGAAAGAGATCAACTTGTACATAGAAGAATGTGTAAAGTGGAAGAAAGAGTTGGATAGTGAAGCAACTGAGAATGAAAGAATCAGAAGATTGCTACGAAGTTACAAAGGTTGTGACAACATAATTGATAGAATTTATCCAACAGTTGAAGGATTTGAAGCGTTTAAAGGTGAAGAAACAAAGCCAAAGAAGAAAAAGGATATTGGTAAGAAACAGGGTGTCTGTTATAATAAGTGTCCGCCTCCGATTTGGGAAGGGTATTCGTCTAGAAAACCAAATGAGGAGCAATTAAAAAAGGCAGTCAATATAAAGTTGGAGTCCGAGATTACCGATGTATTACCAGACAATATTGATATCACGTTCACAGCGTCTGACATAGATCATGAGTCTGAGTTAATAAAAAGGATGGTCGATCAGGTGTAAGATAAGGATGAGGAGTCCGAGTCAATGTCTGAGTCAAGGAGTTCGAGTTCGTCTGTCAAGAATTCAAAGTCGTCGGGAAAACGGGTTTATAATAAAGAGTTTTTGTTGTCAAAATCTAATTTGAATGATGAAACATTTGAAGTTGTATATACTTTGAATGATTCTGACAAATTATATTTTGATAAAGAGTGTCCAATAAGAAGTGTTCGTTTTGACATGATCAAAAAGGTTTTCAAAATGACAGAAATTAATATTTCTGAAATAAAAGATTTAAATCTTAATGGAAAACCTAAAAAATACACTTCAAGAGTTCAACAGCGGATAAACAAGAAAAAGAATTACAATTATGGTTCAGATTTTCAAAAGAAATCAAACCATAAGTGTAATTTCAAAAAGAAAGGATTAGGTTTTATTCCACCGGAAAACTATAAAAATGAAAAATATGTTCGAGATTTTAAATCAAAAATGACATATGTTGCAGGAACTAGCCATGAAGAAGAAGCAAAGAGCTCATTCTGGAAACAGTCAAATCAGGAGTTTCTTGCTGAAAAGATGAAGTATGGAGCTTTTCAAAGGAAAGAGACAAGAACCTGTTTTAGATGCAATGAAGTTGGTCATATTGCATGGAACTGTCCCAAAGCAACCAATACGAAACAGGGAGTCTCAGAAAAACTTAAAGAAGTAGTTGTTGACAAAGCTGAACCACCAACTGAAAGATTTAAAGTGTTTAAGAATTCAACATATGAGGTTGGTGAGTGTTCGAAAAGGTTTTACAAGAAAAGGGGAAACCTTGACAACCAAGCTTGGGTTGTTAAGAAACCAGAGGTAAAATCTGGCAATGAATCTGATTCCACAAAATCAGAAGAGCCACAGGTTGAGGTAAAAAGAGAAAACTCAGTTCCTCCGATGGATGATGAGAACTTTCCACCATTGAGTACTGAGAATTTTAAATCAAAAGTCGGGAAAGTTGAGATCTCTAATCAATTTTATTCTGATAAGAATGAATTTGATGTTGAGAAAGCTTTTAATGGAAACGTAAAGAAATTTTTTGGAAAAATGATCGATGGGAAGGTTAAAGGGGTAAAGGAGTTTTATGCTACAAAGAAGGCAACTTATAGCCCAACCCCTAGTGAAGTTGAGAAGGTTACACCTAAGACTGGTCAGGCTTGTGTGGATATTTTCTTTCATTGAAAAACCTGACTTGTCGGAGCTCCCAGGTTGGTAATAGTGGAGCAGGAATCGGCATCATTCTTGAAATGTTTGGTTGGTAAATTCGCAGATGGTATATTTGAGTTGTTATATTTTTACTAGTGATGTGGTTGAATAGACTATGTGATAATTGTTGAGAAATTGTTGAGAAAAACTATGTGATGAGAAATTCGCAGATGGTATATTTGTGTTGTTATATTTGGTTAAATCAGGGACATTAAGTTGTATATGATTTTCTACAAATTGTTGAGAAAAACTATGTGATGAACCCCTAACTTTACAAGTGGTAAATTTAACAAAACATATTTTTCGGAAAAATCATTTTGGTTAAAACAAACTTAAGTGTTTTGAAATCATAATGAGAAAATAGTTTTGTGTAAGGGGGAGTTCTGATTGTTTATGCCTAGTGGATGGCGAATTGAGGCGATTCGATATCAGTTGTCACTTTACTGTATAGTTTGTTTTCAAATTTCCTAAAATGTGTTTGCATTTTAGGGGGAGTAGAAAATTTCAGAAAATCCAAAAACATTTGAAAAATTTTGAAAAAGACAAAAACATGATAAATGCAAAAATGAGTTTTGTTGTGAAATAGAGGAAATGTTAGTACATCAATGGACTGTCACAGCATGCTAAAGAAATGGAGAGATAAAATGTGATAAACGGTCTCACTAAAGATGTGACGATAGGCTCAGCTAGACTAGTAGATTTGCGATAACGATACAAACATAAAGCAAAAAGCCTAGTTCTAGTGGGAAACATGGTCAAAAGCATAGTACTTAGTTTTGTCCTTCTTGACTGTGTGCCTGCTCGGTAATCGCTGATTGTCGAAAGACATAAAACTGGTTAAGTCTGTGAACTTTCACAACTTTGCTGAAAAATCATTGTGATTGTGCATTTCATTTTGCAAAGATTTAAACTTGTTTTATTTCTTTATTTTGTTTAAGCATCGGACATCCTCTGCGTATACGTGAGTATCGACCTAGATGTTGTTGCCTAAACGTTCTGCTTTATTTTCTTTGGTGTTTCGTTTAAGCTTTGGATCACCTCTGCGTATACGGGAGTATCGACCTGGTGGTTAAAGCCTAAACAACTTCAACTTATTTTTATTTTCTTATTTTGTTTAAACATTGGACTTTCTCTGCGTATACGGAAGTATCGACCTGATTGTTAATGTTTAAACATTCTGCTTTGTTTTCGCACAAATCACAGTTGATAAAAGTTTAAAGGCATTACTTGAGTCATTGTATTGCATGATGAGGGGATATGCTAAGATCGTGGGGTCCATAAGAATTTAGTGCTATCTAAATATACTTAATCGTATCGGTAAGCATGTCGAAAGTTTTTAGATTGAGTTTAAGTGGACAATAATATCGTCAATCTACGTGAATCGTTTAGAGCTTAACATGAAATCAAGCTTAACGGTGTTGGTGAATTTGTCTCAAAAACTGATATGATCCTCTTGCACAAACTCACAAAAATATTGTCTGTAAATATTTCTTTACTGCATTACATTTCTTTTATTACAAAATCCAAAAAGATTTTCAGTGTGTTTTAGCATAAAGTTTCAAAATTCAAAAACATTTTCGACAACTGATGTTGGAAAGCTGATTCTCAAAATTCCAAGTGCTAAACATGATGACATTGTTGTGAGGGGGAGTGTGTCTTAATTGTCAAAATATGTTTTTAAATCAACAAGTGGTTCATCTTGTGTGTATGATCTGAGGGAGAGTCGATGTTGATGCATATGTTTATGAGAGGGAGTCATCTGATTATATCAGCTTGTTGGTGCATACAAATTGTTAGTTTTAGAAAATTTATTTCTGGGTTAAGAGTGTGTAGGTTTAGCCAGGTTTCGATCTTGAACCTGAAGATAGAGTGCCAGGTTCCGATACCTGAGGACTCTGATTGGAGGTAGCCAGACAATGATCTTGAGACATGAAGAGTCAGGCTGATTGATATTGAGAAGCTGTTAGATGGAAAGCCAGACAACGATCCTAAAGCTGATGATGCTGATGAACTGAAGAAATGCCAGCATATCGCAAGGGGAAGTCTGAAGACCTGCAAGGAAAGACTGAGAGAGTAAAGCCCAGAGATAGATCAAGACTGAAGATGCGAAGACTCGACACTTAAGACTCGTCAACATCTGAGGGGGAGTCTGTTAGTGCATGCATCTGTCGACTTCGTCTTGTATCGAGTCTTAGTCTTAGAATGTTAGATTAGGGCACGTTTTATGAGAAAATAGGAAGTGTATTGTATTTAGTGAAGAGGTTTCGCTCATAGGGTATTGGGGGGGGGGGGTTTCGCTTATGTGTTCAATAGGGGTTTCGCTTTTATGGACATCATGTCCATATGAGCGAAATCTCAGACCCTATATATACCCCAAGTACGAAATCATTTGTAACACTTCTTGTTTTCCATACCGAGGTGCTGCCGGTGTGAGATTTGGTTGTAAACGTTGTAATATCAATCAACAAGGTGATTTAAGTGAAGATCTAGCTGTTTCTACGTTGGTTACTTGTTTTCCGCACCTGTAACTGATCGAGACTCCTCTAATAGACTCGTTCGGGTCAGAATACGATCCTACATCCAACCTGCCTCGCAACCCGATTTCAATCAAGTCCCAGATCTTCGCATATGTCGATCGTCAAGAGGATATTATGCTACCTGAAAGGAACTCCAAGCTTGGGGTTGTGGTATCCAAAGGATGGCGACTTCACGTTTGTGGGGTAATCTGATTCTGACTTCGGTTGCTGCAAAGTCAATGCTAAATCAACAACTTCAGGTTGCCAATTTTTCGGATCCCGTTTGGTCACATGGCAATGTAAGAAGCAAACCTCTGTTGCTTTGTCTACATGTGAAGTGGAGTATGTATCTGCTAGCAGCTGCTGCTCTCAGATCCTGTGGATTCAGCAATAGATTCGCGACTACGGTTTGCAATTTCTTACTTCACCTATTTTTGTTGATAATGAGGCAGCAATAAACATAACAAAGAATCCGGTACATCACGCTAAACCCAAACATATAGAAATTCGTCATCACTTCATACGCGGTTGTTAAGAAAAGAAGTTGATACGAATTGTCAAAATCCACACCGGCGAACAAAAGGCAGACTTACATACCAAAGCTTTCGATAAAGCTCGTTTTCAATATCTTTTAAAACTAAATGGTATGAAATTGTTGTAGGATGCGGAGAAAATCATTGGCGTTGATGAGGAAACCGCGGCAGATGATGTTGAGAAGCAGACTGCTTTGGTTTGTCGCATTTTTAGCTGTTTTGGTATTTAGGGGGAGATAGATAATATTTTCAGAAAAATACAAAAACAATAAAAAATGCAAAAATCCAAAAACCCAAAAACAATAGATATTTTCAAAAATCCAAAAATAATAGAAAACCCAAAAAGAGCTTGTGTATAAAGGGGAAATGATAGTACATCAGCTAGACAGTTACGGTATGCTAAAGATATGTAATGTTTTAAAAAGCATTAAGCAGTCTTACTGATGATATGCAGATAGGTTTTTGCACACTTAGTAGATTTTTCGAGATATAAACCTAAATCATAACTTGCTTATTTACGTGGGGAACATCTCTCGGATATATAGGTAACCCCTGAAATCTTGTTTGAAGGGCTTTCTATTTCTAACATACTAGGTCTTTGTGCGTGATGATATCTGGGGTATTATACCGGGACTTCTGATTTTGCGGAAGCAATAGCCTAGTCCTCGTATAATACTCTGCACTGCTTTAAATTTTAAAGTCTACCCTCAGCATAAAAAATGATGAAACATTGAAAAATGCTAATCATGTGTTGTTGAAGAAAAGATCCCCAAACGGGACACACCAAAAGTCGAGCCATCATCTCTTTGTCTGAACGGAAGTTCTAACCTGAGCTCTCATGGCCTCGCATTACCCGTTACAGATATCATTAGTGTACATTCACCTGTAAGACTGAATATAGGAGTCTGGATATGGGAGTATATTCTGAGGTGGGATACACGTATAAGTTAAGCCATTAAAACACTAATTCGTATCCTGAACAGATTGAACTTTGTGTGAAAATTTAAGAGGATCAGTATATCGGCAATCTAAGCGAATTGTTTAATTCTTAGTGTGTAATCAGCTCAACGGTACTTGTAGCTTGTCGGCAGCTGATATGATCCCCTAACACGCTCACCAAATATATGTCTGTAAATAGTTACATTTACTGCATTTCATTTCATTTCTGTTTAGTTTCAAAAACCCAAAAAGATTACATAGTTTTCTAGTTTAAATTTTCTTTAAAATCCCAAAAAGATTTTACATTTCTACTTTAGTTTTGTGACAAACCGAGGTGGAAAGCGGATCTTCAGATTCTGAGAAGTGAAGTGGAGCAAGAAAGATTCTAAACTGGACAACAGGGTTGGGAGCTAATCATGAAAAATTGGTAAATTCAAAAGTCAAATCAAGATCATTAATTTGATACTTGAACATTTTTCATGAAAATGTGTTTGAAAGTTTGAACAAAAGGTCAGTTTGTATCGTTTTGGGACAACCAAGGTCATTAACTTGACTTGGTAGGCAAATTAAGTACCTAGGGTCATTAATTTGGACCTAGATACTTAAGTGGATTTCTAAAACTGGACAAAATCTGATAAAATGCCAAAAGGTCAAAAATTCAAAACTCAAAAAGTCAAACGAGGAGAGATTAGATCTAGTGGCATTCCGATCGGATGGTAATCAAATCGGATGGCCATCCGATACACGGTCACCCTATAAATAGATGGTCAATGGAAACAGTCAAACCTTTACTCGATCGGGCGACCATCCGATTCTCTCTCACACTCTTACTTTCTGATCTTGATTTTCAGACTTTTTCTTTCCACAAGACATTGGATTGTTGGTTCGCACAACCTTCACAATGGGAAAGGTAAGTTTTCATGATCTTAACTGTTAAAATTGATGAACTTGATGAGTTTTTGTCTTCGGTGACTGTTCGGACCTTTAAACTCAGATCTAGGCAATTTTAGGATGTTTTGATAGAATCTAAGCATAAGGTTTTGTTCACGAGCCATAGATCTACAAGTTTACCGTCTCAATTTGTGCTTAAACATGATAGAATCCATAGAATCGTTGATTAAGACGAGTCGGCTATCGGTCCTTTTATTGTCAAATTAAACACAGAATAAGCCGAATTAGAAAGTGATGAACATAGGGTTTTGATCGCCTTTGAATTTTCTACACAGATCTATGTTCAATTTGGTGAAAATCTTAAAAAAAAATTTGATGTTTTTGTCACACTCAAACTGTTCTTCAAGTGTTCAGGGATCGAGTGGCAACTCGATTGGGTGGCAATCCGATCGAGTGGTCATCCGATCCACTTCATAATAAGATGTTTATATTTTTCTAAGTATTTTCCTTGATGTTTGTGCCTTTAATTTGTTAAACAGTTGATTTGGAAAGTATGGTAACTAGATCGAGTGGCAACTCGATCGGGTGGCCATCCGATCCAAAGCACTCACATTCTTCATTCATTAACTGTCAATTTGATCGAGAGGCAAATCGATCGGGTGGCAATCCGATCGAGTGGGCATCGGATCCATAACACTTCATAATTGTAAAATGTTCTAAGTGTTTACCTCGATCTTCGTACTTTTACTAATGACATAGTGATTTGGAAAGTTTGGCAACTCGATCGGGTGCCAATCCGATCGGGTGACAATCCGTTCCAAAACACTTGCATTAAATGATCATGTGAATGTCAATGACCGAGTGCAACTCGATCGGGTGGCAATCCGATCGGATGGCCATCCAATCCTTATCACTATGTTTTGGGAAATATGCAACCTTGTCATAAATCGAGTGGCAACTCGATCGGGTGGAAATCCAATCGGATGGCCATCCGATCCTCATCACAAAACGACAAAACCTCCAAGTGTTTCAATTTTGTCAAGGAACGAGTGACAACTCGATCGGGTGGCAATCCAATCGGGTGGTCATCCGATCCATGACATTCTCTCACAAAGGTTGACTTGTCAAAGGTGCTTTTGCTTGTCACATGAATCGAGTGGCAACTCGATCGGGTGACAATCCGATCGAGTGGTCATCCGGTCCAATTGCACATGACTTGACTTTCTGTTCTTTCATGAGTGATGGTTCACTCGATCGGATGGCAATCCGATCGGATGACCACCCGGTCCATAGTGCTATATAGAGTATGTCTTCCAGTGTTAGAAAATTTTTTGATATTTTCAAGTTTTTGATACTTGTGACATTATGTCTTGAAAGTTGTGCAAACTATAATATCGTTTATTCTTGCAGGGAAGAGCATCAGATTGGGATAAATCTCATAATATATATTGTCTGTTGGATGCTCACTATACAGACAATACTATATTTGAATTCATAGCAAAATTTCTGAGAGAGAGCAAGATTCAGGGCGTTAACCGATAATACCTTAGTGTATGAATCTCATGTTAGGAGATTTTGGAGTTCAGTGACATACGAGGAGAATGAAAAGTTGATATGTTCTGCTGTTAGAAAGAAAGATGAAAATGGTCAAGACGTGGACTTAGAGTTTAAGTTCAATGTTGGTGATTTAAGGAGAGTCTTGGAGTTAGGATACAGTGATGATGAGCCTACAATTATTCCTGAACGTTTGTGCAAGGGATTATGGTGTAGAATGGGGTTCATGTGACACTTAAATGGAAAAATGTTTAAGACCATGTTCAGCAAACCTTATAAGTTCATGATCCACTGTGTAGTGCATGCCTTATCTCATAGGAAGGGAGCCTATGATGAAACTTCTGACTATATCATGAACATTATAGCTTGCTTGGTGTTTAATAGACCGTACAATGTATCGCAAGTAATATTTGATCACTTGGTTGATAATGTAAAAGCGGGAAGTGGAAAATACATCATGTATCCCAGGTTCATTCAGATGATGATTAATGATCAATTCAAGGACATTGAAAAGGATGCTGATGATATTCTAGGTCTGAGGAACATGACTGCTGATACTATAAGTAGACTAGCCAAATGGACCTGAACTAAGAACAAGGAGAATGATCTGCAGGATTAACAATCCAGCTTATGTTGCTCCTGAGAATGACACATAGAGACACAACAACAGTAACTCAGAGAATGAAGATGATAAGATGAGTGAAATGGTTGAGAAGAAACTCTGTTATTGGTTTGTGAAAGATGGAAAAAGGAAGAGAACTCCGAAGACATCCCCAGTTGTAACTATTCCTAAGGAGCCAATGCCGAAGATTCTTGTTAAGGGTATAGTGATAGGGGAGTCATAAGAGAAGCTAGAACTTAAATTTGTTATATTATTCTAATGAATTCTTCAATACTTGCAGGGCCTTTAAAGGAGTCACAATCAAGTTTGATAGATGAGCCTGTGGTGGATCCAGCTGATATATCACAACAAGGAATTGATTTGAAAAAGGCGACATTTGAGCAGTACATAAAGATTACTGAAGAGATAACGCATAAAGATCAAAGTACATAAAGATTGCTGATATATCACAACAAGGAGCCTGATGGTGTTGCTCGTGATGATTCTAGTGAGGCAGATGATGAGTCTACTGAGACAGAGACAGAGATTGATATGGCAACACTTGGTCGTGGAAAAGCTCAATTGAAAAAGAAGCCTAAAAAGAAGAAGAAAGCATCTGATGATGAAGATTCTACCTATACTCCATCAGTTAATGAGCAAAAGAAGCTGAGAACAAAGCGTAAGGCAGTTCAAACAGTAGTTATTCCTAGGAACGTCAGAGCAAAGAAAGGTGGTGCTACGTTGCCAAAAGATCAAGGTGGAAAGAGTGAAAAACATGTTACCACTTCTAAAGGGCCTGAAGCAGAAAAAGTTCAAAGTGTTGAGATTTCCAAAGTTCCTGAAGTACAAAGTGTTGAAGTGCCTGTAGTTGAAGTTCAAAAGAAAACAGGAGATGGTGATGATGAAGTGGAAATTACTGGAGTAAGGGCTTCTACACCTCCACCACCACCACCACCAACACCAGAAAATGTTCATATTCCTGAATCTTCAAGACCAAAGAAAACAGTTCTTCCGAATATACTTGAAGATCTTCCTCATGCTATTGGGGAATCTAAAGATGATCTAATTTTTTATGATGATTTTGATATGTTTAATAATGCGGCTGTGAAAGCATTGGAGAAGAAAGTTAGTGAACTTGAGAAAGAAAAGGCCAAGGCTGAAGCAGAACGTGACGCATTAAAGAAACAAGTTGAGGAGCTGACGAAAGTAAATGAAGAAATTAAGAGCGTCATGATAAAACAAGCAAATAAGTTGAAGAAATTGGAAGATGGTGTTCATGACAATACACAGCTATTTGAGTTTCTATCAGCAGAAAATGTTGAAATGAATGAGAAAATGAAGAAGTTGCAAGAGGTGAATCAGATGCTGAATGGCTTGATAAGTGATCTTCATGAAGTAGCCTCTAATGACATGAAAGCAATGAAGCTTGAGATGGAAGCAATGAAAGCTGATAAAGTTATGAAGGATGAACTACTTATCATGCTATACACTGTAATGGAAAGTCATTTGGGCATCGATGTTCATTCTGTCTTCAACAACATCGAGATCAAAAAGGCTGAAGAGCGAATAATAGAAAGGGCAAGAAGGTTAGCCGAAGAAGCAACTCAAAGAAAGAAAGCTGTAATCGTTGAGACTCAAGAAGCTGGTGAATCTTCAAGTCAAGCTGATGTTGATATGGTTGATGTTGAAGCTGATCATGATCAAAGCTTCGTACTTGGTGAATCTTCTCCTTTATCTTACAACTTTGAAGACATTGTTCGCCGAGTGCAAGTTGTTCAAAGGAAAAAGAAGTCGAAAGAACAAAAACTATTATTGCTACAATGGAAAGAAGAAGAGAAGGTAGTTGTAGAGGAAGAGGAAGAAGAGAAAGAAGATGAAGAGATGGATTATTGGATGGATCAGATTAAAAACTACGATCCGATGAATGATAAAGATGATAATGAAGACCAAGGCTCATCTGGTTTATTAATAGTGAATCCTTCATTTCAACAGAAGATAGAAGATCTTATGAATGATGAAATCAACGAACAGGAGGAGGATCAACATCAAGAGTCTTATTCGTCAGGCAAACAACATGTCGACCAGGTATTCCTCACACAACCAACCGTCATATATTTACATGTTCGCTTTGAGGGGGAGCTAGTGGTACCTAGGTTAAGGGCAGAGATGTTAGAGGAATTGGGTTTAGACGATGGTAGATTTAAGTTTGATATAGAAGATGAGATACCTGAGTCACCTGAGAAGGAGTATGAGTTTAAGTACTCTCAGGAAGCTGATAAGTATAATGATGTGATTATTGAAGAAGCTTCTGATTCGTCTGATGAAGAGGCTGTGTTTCACTATGCTGGTATTGATAATACATTTCCGTCTCTCACTGAAATGTTTAAAAAGCAGAATGAAGACGAAGTCAGACGGAAGATTGTTGAAAAGATAACAACTGAAGGTGTTCCGAGAACCATTCCTAGAAAGAATCTTGCTGAAGAGAGGAAGAAGTGGTTCAAAGTGATGCCTAAAGAAAGAAAGTTTATAAGGCCGCTTCAGTACTTTACGCATGATGCTGATATTTCTTGGGGAGACATCTTGTCATGGGGTTACTTAGAAGATCTGCAGGTGTATGCCATTAGACGGGAGCAAGGGGTACAGTATTTTGAGTTCTTGTCAGATATCAAGACCCTCCCATGGTGGGATGTTGATGAATTGGTCCAAACAAAGAACATCAAGTAGTGTTATCATGGTTTGGATGCGAAACAACACGACCAACACTTGTGGAATTATGTAAAGCAACAGGCAAAGGCAAGATATCCAGATTAGAAGCCTCAATACCCTAAGCAGATTGTTACTATCTTAGAGAATGGAGAGAAAGACATTACTATAGATGTGAAGCTGCCAAGATGTTTAAAGAATATGCCGCTACGTGCAATGGAACAAGATTTCCATGAAGACTTTCAGGGTTGGCTATACAATCAAAGCACGGCGGAAGCGGTAATCTCTCTGTTCGACAAATCAAAGGGTGAATCAAGAAGGATCTGCATATTGGATCCTATGTGGCTGGTGAATTACTCGAAGAAAGACATAGATTGCTTGTTCTACAACAAAATCGTTTACGAAAAGCTTGATAAAGTTCAAGCGATGCAATACCAGAAGATTGTGGATGTATGCTTTGCGAAAGAGATCAATTCTGGGAGATATTGGAAGAAAAATGGAGAGATTTAGAGATCGATGAATTCTTGAAAAGGTACAAGCGCAGTCAGAGATTCAAAGAGATTGATGATAAGGCTACAAGGCTTGGAAAGTACAAATTGATGTGACCACCTCCAACGGACCAAACACCGATCGAGAAGGAAGAAACCAAGATTCCGCGTTGGGATAGAAAGCGCGACGGTGATCCAGAGTACAGAAAGTACTGGAATAATGTTGGGAGGCCTCTCAGAAGGAAAATTCTTGAAGAAAAAGCTGAACAGAGGAGGCAGAGGGCAAAGGAACGAAGACGCAAGAGGAAAGACTGAAGACTATGCTTGAAGGAACTACAGCTACATCCTAGGGGGAGTCTGTTAGTTCATATGTCTGTAGCTTCCATGAGCATTGAGTCTTATTTTGTACTATGTATTTCTTTTGTGTATATGTATGTATTTGTATGTATGTTTGTATAACGACAAACCAGGGAATGGCGCTTAACTGTAAAAGGGTATCCGACGGGTGTTAGATGTCATCCGATCGGGTGACACTTTATAGCTTCCCTGAGTTTGCCTATAAATAGCTGGCATGTGTTTGTCATTTAAAAAAAAACTTTTGGCTAAACTTGTAAGGAACCTCTGCCAGTCTGAGATTCTACCGGTGCTCTTGTACTTTCACAATCATTCTAATAGAAAATCAGACGAGATTAAACGTTGAATCTGTTGTTGTTGATCTTGTGACATAATCAATGAATTCCGCACATTGATTCTGATTCGATACAGCCACGTTCCAGACGAACAGATCCTGATCACAACGGCCTAACAATAATTACGTCTTGTTATGTTGTCAAAACTAAGGTGGTTTTAACCTTAGGTAATACTCATTTCTTCTCGGATGCCGATCAAGCAAGAAATCAAGAACCGAACACAAAGTTTGTAGCTTCCGCGCTAGTCTAGTTTGTCCTAAACAATGTTGGTTATGTAAACACTACTTAACGTCGAATGTTTTAAGCTAGTTAGTTGGTGGTTTTAGATATCTTAACTATGTAAACTAAGTTTTAATAACTAAGTTTTGAAAATTACGTAAATCGGTATTTAAGAATCCGTGTTTTTTATTAAAATCTTTAATTATGAGTCGGGTGTTACAAGTTGGTAATTAGAGCCCAAGGTTGTTAACAAAGTGTGTTCGGTTCAAGCTTGATCGAACATCCGGTAAGAATTAGTTACTTTAGTAGATTTTATTAAATGAAGAAAGAAAATATGGATAGATGTGCATGGGAAAAGTGTATTAACATACTCAAACCCGGAAAGTGCACCAGATGAAAAGGTTAAAGCATGTTATGAACTTGACTAAACCAAGGTGAATAAGATGTATATTATAAATGAAATGTTTAACAATTGGTATGAACATTTCAGTTTCAAGATGACGGAAAAGGGAAACAATGATGCGGTGCCGATAGTCACCGAGCAAATGAAAGAAGCGATTGCCGAGGCGGTAGGAAAGGCAATCGAAAATAGCCTATCCGGCTTTATAGGTAAGATCCAAAACACGGTACTTTCGGTTGTCGAAGAGCGGATCAAGAAGTTGGAAGATAGTACCAACGCAGCAAAGGAAAAATCTGAAGAGCACAAGGGCTGCTCATACAAGGAATTCATGGCATGTAAACCACCACTTTATAATGGAGAGGTGGACCAGATAATATGCCAACGATGGCTAAGTGATATTGATGGGGTGTTTGAGAGAACCCACTGCGACACAAACGACTTCGTAGCTTATGGTACGGGTCAGCTGAGAGGTCAAGCAAAAGATTGGTGGGATAACAAGAAAAAGGAGATTGGAAGCGAAGCGGCAAGGGCAATGACATGGGACGAGTTTAAGGTACCATTCCTTAAACACCACAGTCCCAAGGCAGTTATAAACCGAATCAATGAGGAATTTATTCAGCTAAGGCAAAAAGGTGAATCTATTGATAAGATCACGGGGATCTTTCTCGACAAGCTGAGGTTTTGTGACGAGTTGGTGACGTCCGAAGAACAGAAAGTATATTATTACTATAATATGCTAAGTGCGGAATATCGGGAGTTTATGACTCCCTCGAAATATGAAACCCTCACAGAAATCATAAACCTTGCTCGAGAAAGGGAGATAGAGCTGAAAAAGCAAATCGAGCGGGCTGAACGTAGGGCATAGGTCGCTACTCCAAGCCCTACAAAGAAGGCGCTTATAACAGAATTGTCTAAGAAACAAGAAGGGAAAAGCAGGTCGCCGAGTTGTAAGGTCTGTGGTAAGGGCACATGCGAGTTTCGGTTCAAAGATAATACGTGCCCCGTATGCGGGAAGACAGGCCATACGGCTGCGTTATGCCCGGGGAAAGTGTCGGTTTGTTATAAGTGCTACCAGTCGGGTCATAAAAAATCAGAGTGCCCGGAGTTAGTCAGAAAGAAGGATGGCAAGGATTCGCAAGCAGAAATTCCAAAAGCAAAGGCTAGATCTTTCCAGTTAACCGCGGCCGAGGAAAAGATGGAGCCCGATGTGGTCTCAGGTATATTCGCCATAAATTCAATTCCCGCACATGTGTTATTTGATACGGGTGCAAATAAATCCTTTATTTCACATGGATTTATTCGACATCCTTCATTTGTATTGACAAAATTACCTATGCCTCTAGAAGTAGAAATAGACGACAATAAAAGTTTTATTGTATGTGACGTGTGTCAAGATTGTAAGATGAGTATCGACGGTGAAGAATATTCAATAGACCTGATCCAGATGTAAAAAGGAGAATTCCAAGTAGTGGTCAGGATGGATTGGTTATCCCGACACCACGCGAAGGTCATGTGTTTCCGCAAGGAGATAAAACTAACGTCTCCAAGTGGAAAACACGTTACCATTTATGGCGAGAAAGGGGGTAATCCCGTAATATGCTCAATGTTAAAAGCTCACAAACTTATGAGGCGTGGGAGCAGAGCGTTCATGATATATGCAAACGAACCAGAAAAGGGATCGCCAAAGATTGAAGACGTACCGTTGGTACGTGAGTATGCAGATGTGTTTCTGAAAGATTTACCAAGAATACCCCCTAAACGGGAGGTAGAGTTCGGAATCGAATTGATTTCGGGTGCGAAACCCGTAGCTAAGGCGTCGTATCGGCTTGCGCCATTGGAGTTACATAAGTTAATGTCCCAGATTCAAGACCTGCTCGATAAAGGGTTTATTAGGACGAGTGTGTCTCCGTGGGGTGCACCGGTGCTGTTTGTGAAGAAAAAGGATGGGAGTATGCGACTGTGTATCGATTACCAGGAGTTGAATAAACTCACGGTGAAAAATCGATACCCGCTCCCAAGAATTGATGACCTATTTGACCAACTATAAGGTGCGAGTTGGTTCTCGAAGATCGACCTTAGATCGGGGTATCATCAGTTGAAGGTCAAAGAGGAGGATGTACCGAAGACGGCCTATCGTACACGGTACGGGCATTACGAATTCCTTGTGATGTCCTTTGAATTGACCAATGCACCCGCGGCTTTCATAGACCTCATGAACCGGGTTTGCAAGCCGGTGTTGGATAAGTCGGTGATAGTGCTCATCGATGACATCCTGGTGTATTCGAAGAATGAAGCAGAACATGCAAGTCATTTACGGGAAGTGTTGGAGACGCTAAGAAGAGAGAAATTATACGCAAAATTCTCGAAATGTGCTTTCTGGTTACGAGAAGTGCAATTTCTCGGGCACATTATTAGTGCGAACAGGGTGTTGGTAGACCCGTAAAAAATTGAAGCAGTGGCAAGATGGAATCCACCGAAGAATCCTTTGGAAATCAGAAGCTTTTTGGGGCTTGCGGGATATTATAGGAGATTCATACAAGATTTCTCCAAGATTGTTGCGCCGTTGACCAAATTAACTCGTAAAGATGAAAAGTTTATATGGGGCGATGATCAAGAAAAAGGGTTCCAATCGCTTAAAGAAAAATTGACCCACACTCCGGTATTGACATTGCTGGACGGAGTCGATGATATGGTAGTTTACTCGGATGTGTCACATTCGGGGCTCGGTTGCGTACTGATGCAACGAGGCAAGGTTATAGCCTATGCCTCGAGACAACTGCAGACTCATGAAAAGAGATACCCACCTGCACACGATCTCGAGTTGGCAGCGGTGGTATTTGCCTTAAAGATATGGCGGCATTATTTATATGGGGTAAAATGTACTATCTTTACCGACCACAAAAGTTTGAAATATTTCTTCTACCAGAAGGAACTAAACGTGAGGCAGAGGCGGTGGATAGAAACAGTCAAAGATTTCAATTGTGATATACATTACCACCCAGGGAAAGCTAATGTAGTGGCGGATACGTTGAGCCGAAAGGTAGACTATACACCAATTCGAGTACGATCAATGCAACTAATTGTAACATCGGGTCTACTTGAACAAATCCGAAAATCTCAAGTTGAAGCAATGAAAGAAGAAAATGTGAAGAAGGAAAGCGTAGTTGGCCAGTTGAAAGAATTGGCGGATGATAGCAACGGGTTAAAGACTCGTTTCAGAAGGATATGGGTTCCAAATTCGTGTGGAGTCAAGACGCTCCTACTTGACGAAGCTCATAAATCCCGTTATTCTATCCATTCGGGGGCAACCAAGATGTATAATGATTTAAAGCAAAACTATTGGTGGCCCTGAATGAAAAGAGATGTTGTGAAGTATGTAGAGAAGTGCTTGACCTGTTTGCAAGTCAAAGCAGAGCACCAAAAACCATATGGTAAGTTACAACCATTGGACATCCCAGTTTGGAAATGGGAACAAATTACAATGGACTTGTTGACCAAACTGCCCAAAACCAACCGCGGATACGATGCTATATGGGTAGTTGTGGATAGATTGACAAAAAGTGCTCACTTCATCCCGATTTGTGAGACCTATACCTCCGAAAAGATGTCGGAAGTATATACTAATGAGATAGTGGCACGCCACGGAGTACCGATATCCATCGTGTCTGATCGAGATACTCGGTTCACTTCGAACTTTTGGGGTGAATTCCAAGAGCAAATGGGAACTAAATTGTTCATTAGCACAGCGTACCATCCACAAACGGATGGACAGAGTGAAAGAACAATACAGACGTTGAAAGATATGTTACAGGCATGTATTATTGACTTCGGTGGTAGTTGGGATGTCTACCTACTGCTGGTTGAATTTTCATATACTAACAGTTACCACGTAAGCATCGATATGGCTCCGTACAAGATGCTTTACCGTATAAAATGCTGAACCCCGGTGTGTTGGGATGTGGTTGGTCCACGTGAGCTTGCACATAAGGATGTAGTCCGAATCACGAATGAGAAGATTGATTTGTTCCGAGCCCATTTGAAAGCGGCTCAGATTGACAAAAATCGTATGCAGACAAAAGAAGAAAGCTAATTGACTTTCAAGTTGGTGAAAAAGCTATGCTAAAGGTATCTCCATGGAAGGGGATTATTCGGTTCAGAAAAAGGGGGAAATTAAGCCCAAGGTTTATTGGGCCATTTAGAATCGTTGAACGGGTTGGTAAGGTCGCATACTGTCTCGAACTACCAGAGGAATTGAGTGGAATTCATAGCACATTCCACATATCACATCTCCGAAAATGTCTAGCCGATGAAACAGCTTATATCCATTACGATGACATTGAGGTGGATGATAGTCTTAACAACGCGGTGAAGTCGATAGCGATTTTAGATCGTAAAGTGAAAAGCTTGAGGAACAAAGAGATTAACCAAGTAAAGGTCAAATGGGAACACAGAAGGGGTTCGGATACCACATGGTAGCACGAAGAGGAGATGCAACGCCTCTACCCTACATTATTCGGTACGTATTCCGGTTTCGCGGACGAAACCCTTTTTAAGGGGGGTGGACTTGTAACACCCCTAAAATATAAACCTTTATTTATAAATTCGACGTCGATAACGAATAAAAGGAACTAACTAGGAATAAAATAACCTAGTTAGATAAAAGTCTTGCAGTAATAAGTTAGTGCGTTAGAAACACCTAAAATAGAACCGAATGATAGTTGAGGGACCAAAGTTGTTAAAATTGAAACTTGTAATATTAAAACAAAATAATTACACCAAACACACACTTAGGTGTGTGTCTGGTCGATTAAATACATGGGGCGATCCAGGAGCTCCTCATCAAACCCTAACACATACAAAATTCACAAATTGAAGATCAAATTCTGTTCTAAATCAAAATCCGAGCATAAAATAGTGATCTCCTCTGAAAAGGGGTCATAAGGTATGTAATTTTCATGGAAAATTTCCATCTAAATTTCTGGGTGAATACAAGAAATTCAAAATTTATGTTGCATGATAGTTGCTTGGATGAAATTGGAATGAAAGAGTGTCTAGGGATGAACCCTAGTCAATTACTTGTTGAAATTTTGCTTGTTACTTGTGAAATTCATAATCACCATTGAAGGTGTTAAGTCGGTTTTGTAGAAACATGTTGAACACTTGGATTATAATGTTATTCTAGTGTAATTTGAGTTCTATGAAGTAAATTCAGATTTTGTTAATGTGAAAATTTATGTGAATTTTCCTAATTGATGTTAATCTTGGCTAAATGACAAGTATTGAACTTGATTATAAATTATGAGAAATTATGCCCTTAAGGTGTTTGTAAAAATGCCTAAAAGAAGGCTTAAAACTGGAAATTTGAGCTAAAACGCATATTTGTAAAATTATGGCGAACTATGCGTTATAAGTAAGAAAAGAGTTCTAAAGGTACGTGACTTTAGAACCATTATATTATGCATAAACATTTGAATTTAATTTGTTAATGGTGTCATAGTGTGGTATATGCGTTTGGTGTGTCATTGAAGTGGCGAAGCTAACTCGACAATCAAACGGGTTAAAAACGATGGTTAGAAAGAGTTAGGGTTGTCATTAAAGTGATGGTTATCACTCGACAACCAAACGGGTCAAAACTATGCCTTAGAAACAATCATGTGTGTAGAGACTTGATAGTCTCATATTATGCTAGTGTTAGAAAACAATACGCCAAAGGATTGGATATACTAAGTTGAATTTATGAACCCGTGGTATCGGGTCAAACAGTTAGTAATCACTTGCAAAAGTTGCATAAGGCGCATGCTCGAACTATGAGAAAACGAGCATAAAATTCTAATGTGAGTGTAAAACCATGTAATGGTGTCGATACGCCAAAGACTACAAGCTCGTGGTATGGGTAATTAAGTCTAGTATGCCTTAGAATTGAATGTTGAAAAATATGCACTCATAGCTAATGGGTCGAATAATCAAAACAAGGATTTCATGAACCATTCGTTCATAAACTGGGTTTCATTATGTTAAATTTACATGGTTAGATCCGTAATTTTATTACGGACACATAGGAAAAAGAATCGTGTAAATCGGGTTTGTAAATTTAAAGTTATGATTGTTTGAAGTTTGTTATTTAAAATAACACTGCTCGGCAAATATGCAGCTCCAATCGATGAACCTACTGTCGAAATGGGGTGCTCGCACCACGCGACGCCTAACCATGATCATCGTCGCGTCACGCAACGGTCTTCGCGGACCGCGAAAGCTGAGACGTAATCTGTCGCGGGGCGCGACAGACCCAAATTGCTGCATTTTTGTTTTATTTTCGTTGTTTGGCAATAGAACTTATAATTACGTCTTGTTATGTTTTCAAAACTAACAATTGTTGTGGTTTTAACCTTAGGTATTACTCGTTTCTTCTCGGATGCCGATAAAGCAAGAAAACAAGAACCGAACACAAAGTTTTGTAGCTTCCGCGCTAGTCTAGTTTGTCCTAAACAATGTTGGTTATGTAAACACTACTTAACGTCGAATGTTTTAAGCTAGTTAGTTGGTGGTTTTAGACATCTTAACTATGTAAACTAAGTTTTGAAAATTATGTAAATCGGTATTTAAGAATCCGTGTTTTTGATTAAAATCTTTAATTATGAGTCGGTGTTACACTATACTAAAATACTTACGGTACCAATACTATCAAACGCTTCAAACGCAGCAAAATACGTACGGTACCAACACTCGATTTTGGACAACGGAAGCAGCACGAGTACGAAGACCCACCTTCGTACGAAGGGAACAGCTTCGTATAAAGCTTCTGTTTTCCCACTGACACTTCGATTTCCAACCGTTTCAGTACTTTGGAGGACTTATGCTTCTGTTCCCGTACGCAGGCTGACCCGGCGCTCCCTTCAATCCACTGAGGATCGTGTTTCTTGATTAGTACATGTTCTGTAAGTATACTCGAACCCATTTTTGTTCAACGCACTTTTGGGTGTTACATACGTTCACTATCAAAACACAACACACAACGCAAACACTTTATAAATGCTAACTGTCCCCGCATGTTATACGTGATTTGTTGAATGCTTGTTACTATGCTTATACAGTGTTACACTAGACCGCCTCTAGCAATGATAGTACTATAGTTTAGACTCAGCACCTGTGTGACAGGGTTGCTAGGGTGAACATGTATCGCACATTGTTGAACCTGTATCACATTACTTACTTCATGTGTTCGCTTCGGTGAACATGTATCGCGCATAAGCTACATCGCAGTCTCGTGGTTAGGTGGTATCACTGTTGATATTTACATGCTTCGCCCGTTACGTGTTACATGCTAGTTATGCGTAAACTCTTTTTATACTATTATCTATACAAACTTGTGCACTCACATTTACTTTATGTATTGACTTCTATTTAAACGTATGTGACAGGTTGATGGTCTATTGGTTGCAATGGATTTAGGCAGTCTAGAAACTCATCGAATAAAATCTAGGTTGTCGGACTTGTTTTGCTTTTGAGAACTCGCTATCTGTAATAACTGTTTGTTGAATATTTATTTGTTGGTATGGGACAATGAACCTTTAAAATATTGGTAATGGATAGTTGTTATGGATTATCTTGAGCAATCTGGTTCGCCTAGTGTCGCGCCCTGATGATTCCGTCATCGGTTGGGGTGTGACATAAAGTGATGTCATATCTTGATATGCTTTGTTTTAGAGTGTTGAACCGGATTTTTAGTTATGTTAATAGCAGCCTTGTTATCTACATATATGGGCATGTTATGAAACTTCAATCCATAGTCTCTCATATGTTGTTGTATTCATAGGATATGCGAACAACAACTGAAAGTAGAAACGTATTCCGCCTCACAAGTCGAGAGAGCGACTGTGGTTTGCTTCTTACACTACCATGTTACCAAATGCGTGCCAAAGAACTGGCAACCAGCAGCTGTAGATTTAGCATTGATTTTGCAACACCCAAAGTCAGAGTCTGAGTAACCTTCAAGGTCGAAGTCGTCAGTGTGAGGGTACCACACGAAGGTGCTTGGACAACCCTTAAGGTATCGAAGGATCCCCTTGACTATCATTAAGTGGGATACTCTAGGACTCGACTAGTAGCGTGCGCAGAGGCATGTTATATACATGATATCCGGTCACAATGCAGTTAGATACATCAAAGAGCCAATCATCAAATGGTAGAGAGTTTCGTCAGTTTTCTCTCCGGTTGAATCTGGTCTGATACCATGATTCTGAGCTAATGGGATAGACATCGGGGATGCGTCGGACATCTTGAATTTTATCCAAAACATCTTTCACATACTTCGTCTGATGTATGAAGATCCCATCAGGGAATTGGTCGATTTGAAGTCCCAGAAAGAACTTCATTTCCCCCATTGAACTCATTTCAAACTTTTTCTTCATGACTCTTTCAAACTCTTTGCACAACGCATCGTTTGTCGAACCGAATATGATATCATCCACGTAGATTTGTACAATTAAGATGTGTCTGTCCACTTCTTGTGTAAAGAGGGTACTATCTACTGTTCCTCTGATGAAGCCATTTTCCAGGAGATGCTGAGAAAGCTTCTCATACTAGGCTCTCGGGGCCAGAAGTAACCCGTACAATGCCTTATGCAATAGGTGTACATTATCTTTATGTTTTCAAAACTAACAATTGTTGTGGTTTTAACCTTAGGTATTACTCGTTTCTTCTCGGATGCCGATCAAGCTAGAAAACAAGAACCGAACACAAAGTTTTGTAGCTTCCGCGCTAGTCTAGTTTGTCCTAAACAATGTTGGTTATGTAAACACTACTTAACGACGAATGTTTTAAGCTAGTTAGTTGGTGGTTTTAGACATCTTAACTATGTAAACTAAGTTTTAATAACTAAGTTTTGAAAATTATGTAAATCGGTATTTAAGAATCCATGTTTTTTATTAAAATCTTTAATTATGAGTCGGTGTTACACTATACTAAAATACGTACGGTACCAATACTATCAAACGCAGCAAAACACATTAAGCGAACATCCAACATGCGAAATGAGGTAAAGGTTGCGCAAAACAGCACCTTTGTTCGAAGCTAGGCAGCTTCGTACGAAGGCTGCCTTAGTACTAAGGCTGCCTTTGTACGAAGGCAGCCTGTTCGAACCAAGGCCCTTGTGCAAACCCACTTTCCCTCTAAATACCTAAGCCCCTCCTCATTCATTCTCGCTGATTTTGATCCGAAACTCTGCCAAATTGATGTCCGACCGTTTTCAAGTAAGATTTAATTGTTTTCTTCGATTATACAACGTTTTCCACTTCGATTTTCACAAGAGTCACTTCGTTTTTATCTAAATTCTTCTGTTTTTACATAAACACAATCAACTTTTCACTTAACTTCTTCTTTTCTTCATAAATTCCTGCTTTACGCAAGAACCTTCAAACTTTTTCATTAAAAACTTCTACTTTCGCCTCTATTCTACACTTAACCGGGTGTATTGGGACTAGCTTGGGCTTCCCGAGTTAAAAAACAGTTGATTTCACACTCACCAAGTGTTGGATCTGGGTGAAAACTCTTTAAAAACCTTTTGAACATGATTTTTACACCAAACCGGACCAAAAATGGCATGTATTTTGTTCACGGAACAGTGGAACGAGGTAATGTCAAAACCAGCTTGAGTTGGACTCGGAAACACATCCGATTCAGGAGAAAACACAGCACCGAATGCCAAAAAGAGCCACGTTTGTGAACTGGACTGTTCTATGCGAAGCCAGCTTCGTACGAAGGCACTGCCTTCGTACGAAGGGACATGGCCTCGTACGAAGGCACTGCCTTCGTACGAAAGCTCTGCTTTTAAATATCACAGCCCAATTTCCAATCGTGACATGATCAAAGACCTCTCCGACTCTAAGCTCAATCAATAGCTTAAGGTTGGAGGGATGAACACTCGATCTTCCGAAGACAACGCGAAGACACTCGATTTTGGACAACAAAAGCAGCACGAGTACGAAGACCCACCTTCGTACGAAGGGCCCCTTCGTACGAAGGAAACAGCTTCGTACAAAGCTTTTGTTCTCCCACTGACACTTCGATTTCCAACCGTTTCAGCACTTTGGAGGACTTATGCTTCTGTTCCGGTACGCAGGCTGACCCGGCGCTCCCTTCAATCCACTGAGGATCGTGTTTCTTGATTAGTACATGTTCTGTAAGTATACTCGAACCCATTTTTGTTTATCGCACTTTTGGGTGTTACATACGTTCACTATCAAAACACAACACACAACGCAAACACTTTATAAACGCTAACCGTCCCCGCATGTTATACGTGATTTGTCGAATGCTTGTTACTATGCTTATACAGTGTTACACAAGGCCGCCTCTAGCAATGATAGTACTATAGTTTAGACTCAGCACCTGTGTGACAGGGTTGCTAGGGTGAACATGTATCGCGCATTGTTGAACCTGTATCACATTACTTACTTCATGTGTTCGCTTCGGTGAACATGTATCGCGCATAAGCTACATCGCAG
Organism: Helianthus tuberosus; assembly: GCA_030545235.1. NCBI lineage: Eukaryota > Viridiplantae > Streptophyta > Magnoliopsida > Asterales > Asteraceae > Helianthus > Helianthus tuberosus. The sequence goes on along the minus strand of CM060366.1, from coordinate 174,709,810 downwards.
TCTCGTGGTTAGGTGGTATCATTGTTGATATTTACATGCTTCGCCCGTTACGTGTTACATGCTAGTTATGCGTAAACTCTTTTTCTAATATTATCTATACAAACTTGTGCACTCACATTTACTTTATGTATTAACTTCTATTTAAACGTATGTGACAGGTTGATGGTCTATTGGTTGCAATGGATTTAGGCAGTCTAGAAACTCATCGAATAAAATCTAGGTTGTCGGACTTGTTTTGCTTTTAAGAACTCGCTATCTGTAATAACTGTTTGTTGAATATTTATTCGTTGGTATGGGACAATGAACCTTTAAAATATTGGTAATGGAAAGTTGTTATGGATTATCTTGAGCAATCTGGTTCGCCTAGTGTCGCGCCCTGATGATTCTGTCATCGGTTGGGGTGTGACATAAAGTGATGTCATATCTTGATATGCTTTGTTTTAGAGTGTTGAACCGGATTTTTAGTTATGTTAATAGCAGCCTTGTTATCTACCTATATGGGCGTGTTATGAAACTGCAATCCATAGTCTCTCATCTGTTGTTGTATTCATAGGATTTGCGAACGACAACTGAAAATAGAAACGTATTCGGCCTCACAAGTCGAGAGAGCGACTGTGGTTTGCTTCTTACACTACCACGTTACCAAATGCGTGCCAAAGAACTGGCAACCAGCAGCTGTAGATTTAGCATTGATTTGGTAACACCCAAAGTCAGAGTCTGAGTAACCTTCAAGGTCGAAGTCGTCAGTGTGAGGGTACCACAAGAAGGTGCTTGGACAACCCTTAAGGTATCGAAGGATCCTCTTGACTATCATTAAGTGGGATACTCTAGGACTCGACTAGTAGCGTGCGCAGAGGCATGTTATATACATGATATCCGGTCACAATGCAGTTAGATACATCAAAGAGCCAATCATCAAATAGTAGAGAGTTTTGTCAGTTTTCTCTCCGGTTGAATCTGGTCTGATACCATGATTCGGAGCTAATGGGATAGACATCGGGGATGCATCAGACATCTTAAATTTTATCCAAAACATATTTCACATACTTCGTCTGATGTATGAAGATCCCATCAGGGAATTGGTCGATTTGAAGTCCAAGAAAGAACTTCATATCCCCCATAGAACTCATTTCATACTTTTTCTACATGACTCTTTCAAACTCTTTGCACAACGCATCATTTGTCGAACCGAATATGATATCATCCACGTAGATTTGTACAATTAAGATGTGTATGTCCGCTTCTTGTGTAAAGAGGGTACTATCTACTGTTCCTCTGATGAAGCCATTTTCCAGGAGATGCTGAGAAAGCTTCTCATACTAGGCTCTCGGGGCCAGAAGTAACCCGTACAATGCCTTATGCAGAAGTAACCCGTACAATGCCCTATGCAATAGGTGTACATTATCTTTATGTTTTCAAAACTAACAATTGTTGTGGTTTTAACCTTAGGTATTACTCGTTTCTTCTCGGATGCCGATCAAGCAAGAAAACATGAACCGAACACAAAGTTTTGTAGCTTCCGCGCTAGTCTAGTTTGTCCTAAACAATGTTGGTTATGTAAACACTAATTAACGTCGAATGTTTTAAGCTAGTTAGTTGGTGGTTTTAGACATCTTAACTATGTAAACTAAGTTTTAATAACTAAGTTTTGAAAATTATGTAAATCGGTATTTAAGAATCCGTGTTTTTGATTAAAATCTTTAATTATGAGTCGGTGTTAAACTATACTAAAATACGTACGGTACCAATACTATCAAATGCAGCAAAACACATTAAGCGAACATCCAACACGCAAAACGAGGTAAAGGTTACGCAAAACAGCACCTTTGTTCGAAGCTAGGCAGCTTCGTACGAAAGCTGCCTTTGTACGAAGGCAGCCTATTCGAACCAAGGCCCTTGTGCAAACTCACTTTCCCTCTAAATACCTAAGCCCCTCCTCATTCATTCTCGCTGATTTTGATCCGAAACTCTGCCAAATTCATATCCGACCGTTTTCAAGTAAGATTTAATTGTTTTCTTCAATTATACAACGTTTTCCACTTCGCTTTTCACAAAGAGTCACTTCGTTTTTATCTAAATTCTTCTGTTTTTACATAAACACAATCAACTTTTCACTTAACTTCTTCTTTGCTTCATAAATTCCTGCTTTACGCAAGAACCTTCAAACTTTTTCATTAAAAACTTCTACTTTCGCCTCTATTCTACACTTAACCGGGTGTATTGGGACTAGCTTCGGCTTCCCGAGTTAAAAAACAGTTGATTTCACACTCACCAAGTGTTGGATCTGGGTGAAAACTCTTTAAAAACCTTTTGAACATGATTTTTACACCAAACCGGACCAAAAATGGCATGTATTTCGTTCACGGAACAGTGGAACGAGGTAATGTCGAAACCAGCTTGAGTTGGACTCGGATACACATCCGATTCAGGAGAAAACACAGCACCGAATGCCAAAAAGAGCCACGTTTGTGAACTGGACTGTTCTATGCGAAGCCAGCTTCGTACGAAGGCACTGCCTTCGTACGAAAGGAAATGGCCTCGTACGAAGGCACTGCCTTCGTACGAAAGCTCTGCTTTTAAATATCACAGCCCAATTTCCAATCGTGACACGATCAAAGACCTCTCCGACTCTAAGCTCAATCAATAGCTTAAGGTTGGAGGGATGAACACTCGACCTTCCGAAGACGACGCGAAGACACCCGATTTTGGACAACAGAAGCAGCACGAGTACGAAGACCCACCTTCGTACAAAGGGCCCCTTCGTACGAAGGAAACAGCTTCGTACAAAGCTTCTGTTCTCCCACCGACACTTCGATTTCCAACCGTTTCATCACTTTGGAGGACTTATGCTTCTGTTCCCGTACGCGGGCTGACCCGGCGCTCCCTTCAATCCACTGAGGATCGTGTTTCTTGATTAGTACATGTTCTGTAAGTATACTCGAACCCATTTTTGTTTAACGCACTTTTGGGTGTTACATACGTTCACTATCAAAACACAACACACAACGCAAACACTTTATAAACGCTAACCGTCCCCGCATGTTATACGTGATTTGTTGAATGCTTGTTACTATGCTTATACAATGTTACACTAGACCGCCTCTAGCAACGATAGTACTATAGTTTAGACTCAGTGTCACACCCCGACCACATGAGACAACGAAACGTGGCGGAAACATCGGGGAGTGTTGTAACAGAATTAATTGTTTCAAATCCATGGAAATTGAAGTTTTGTTTTATTAATCAAACAAGAGAGTTTACATCGTTTTAAACAAGAAACAAAGAGTACATAACAAAAATTAACTAGTTCTTGTCTCGTTTTAACTCACTAAGGCACAGGTCCGCCTAAGTATGTCTTGATAAGTCCTATGCATCATCTCCTGAAAACACATGTGAAAATAGGTACGTCAGCATAAAAATGCCTGTGAGATACATAGGTTTTGTGAAAATAGGATTCATGACTTATGTTTGAGAAAATGTTTAGTCATGAACCTTGTAATTTGCTTTGTCTTGTAAATCGTTTGAAAAACAATAAGTTCAGATGATGTGTATAGATAAAAGAATAATGTGCAAAAGACACACATATTTATACAAGTCCAAAGTATGAAATACAATATTTCATTGGTTTGGTATTTGTTTGATGGTCGCAGTGACACAGGTGTCACAGTCTCCCCTACTTTAGGAAATTTCTTCCCGAAATTTATTCGTAGGAGTCTATTTGTTACTTTGTGTCAAATAACCACCAGAGATATGTAAGGCATAATCCTGTCATTTCCTTAACGGACATTCTTCAGAACGAAAATGAACAGACGAAGTCATTTTCCTCAACGAGTATTCTTCAGAAGCGGAAATGAAGGAATAAACAAACGGGGATTCATTTCCTCAACGAGCAATCTTCAGAAACGTAAAATGAACTTACGGAGTCATTTTCAACGGGTGCTTCATCAGAAATGGAAATGAAAGGAGAAACAAACGGATATTCATTTCCTCAACGGACAAATCTTCAGAACGAAAATGAACAAACGGAGTCATTTTCAACGGTTGCTTCATCAGAAATGGAAATGAAAAGGAGAAACAAACGGATATTCATTTCCTCAACGGACAAATCTTCAGAAACGAAAATGAACAAACGGAGTCATTTTCAACGGTTGCTTCATCAGAAATGGAAATGAAAAGGAGAAACAAACGGATATTCATTTCCTCAATGGACAAATCTTCAGAAACGAAAATGACCAAACGGAGTCATTTTCAACGGTTGCTTCATCAGAAATGGAAATGAAAAGGAGAAACAAACGGATATTCATTTCCTCAACGGAAAAATCTTCAGAAACGAAAATGAACAAACGGAGTCATTTTCAACGGTTGCTTCATCAGAAATGGAAATGAAAAGGAGAAACAAACGGATATTCATTTCCTCAACGGACAAATCTTCAGAAACGAAAATGAACAAACGGAGTCATTTTCAACGGGTGCTTCCTCAGAAACGGAAATGAATAGAATTAACTTCTAGGCACATGACAAGGCTCGCTGTGATTTCTGTGCACTAAATTCCATAATTATGTATGCATCCATAATTACGTAATTCCTTGCACAGTCCGCACAGTTTGTCTTGTAATGTTTAGGGGAGGAAAATCAAATCTTGATGAGGGTGACTAGACTACCATAGGGTCCTTTTAACTAGATCGACAGATGATCTTATTAATTAGGCCACCAAGGAGTCCTTTCAGCTATATCATCACATGATGTTCCTAACCAGATTTTTGGATCAATCTGTTTAACTAGACCACTCAAGGGGTCTAATTATGGAGTAGTACTTTATAATCCAAGGGACTTAACTACAACGTAGTAGTCCATTAAGGATTTTATGTATTACCTTTGGGTATCCTACTACGAATCACTCATATGAAGATACGAAAGGTTCTACGAGGATTTGGATAACAAAACTTGGATTACACAAAAACATATAAAGGAACACATAAGCACATAATCACATAGTTGTTTAACTCTGTTATTAATTTGTTATTAATTTGTTATCGATTGAGAATGGATATGGAAACCAGTCAATGGACTTCAATGTCCTCTGGGATCTATTTGAAAAGATAGGAAGATCTCCCAAAAATTCGACTTTGTTTTTAAAGAAACGTAATATCCGAATTAAGGAACACAACAATTTTAGGGTTTACGGAAATACCCCTAGGTACCCTATTAAGGATTTACAGTGGTACTTTGGGTATTCGTCCAGTGTTGTTACTTGCGCCTTGTACTTCGTTTCCTTAGAAGAAACAGGTACTTAGGAATTTTGTGGAAAATGCAAGAGATCATAAGATGGAAAAATTTTGGGGGTAGTTTGCTTTACAAGGAATACGATTCCTTGATTGTCGGTATTGTAAGAGATATGTTGTTTATACATACAACCACATAAATACATTGCGATGTAAATAAAAGATTTATTTATAAACAATGATAACAACTGTTTCATGGACCATGACAACAAAAGAAAATAATACATAAGACGTGATTATTTCTAAACGATGTTGTCGGTCTGATGCTCATCCCTGTGCTGGATTTGCATTAGCAAGCTTTGGGCAATTTCTTCGGAAATGACCCATCTCGCCACAGTTGAAACAAGAACCTGGTGGAAAACGACCTTAAGCAGGATTGTTGCCAGCTTGGTTTGGTGCAGTTGCAGCTGGGCAGACTCTTGTTGTATGGCCTATAAGTCTACAAGTTTGGCATTTGCGGCACTTTACATTGGCATGATGATGGAGGCTACATTGGTTGCATAAGGGTGCAGTTCCATTGTACGGCTTTCTAGCAGGGGGTTGAGCTGGTTGGTTGGGGACGGCTTGATCATTGTGAGTAACCATGGCGAAGTTCTGAGAAGCCTTTCGCTTCTTTGACCTTTTAGGGGATCCAGTCTGTTCATCCATGGTCTTTGATTCCTCGATTGGGTTCGATTCCTCGACTGGTTTCTTGTCACCTTTTCGGAAAAGTTTACCTTTCCTAATCTTTGATTCAGTCAAGGTTGCAGATAGCTCAATGGCCTGTCTAACTGTAGTAGGGTTGCTACCAGTCACAATGTCTTGTATTGAGTCAGGGAGGCCATCAATGTACTTTTCGATTGCCTTATCCAAAGGCGTGACCATGTTTGGGCATAACAGACTTAACTCCTCATAACGGTCCGTGTAGGCTCGATGCTCACCGCTGTCTTGCTCAAGATTGTCGAATTCCCTTTCCAAGGCCCTGATCTCGTGACGAGGACAGAATTCCTTCATCATAAGGGCCCTAAGTTCAGCCCATGTCTGTGCTAGAGCAACTTCTGCACCACGATCTCTCATAACCCCGTTCCACCAAGTAAGGGCCCTCTTCTGGAACACACTCGTAGAAAACTCGACCTTGCGATTGTCAGGACACTGCACGTGGCGGAAAGTATTCTCAATGCTCTCGAACCATTGAAGAAGCCCAGTCGCTCCCTCAGAACCACTAAACTTGAGTGGTTTCGCCGAGTTAAAACTCTTGAAATTGCATGGACCATTGTTGTTGTTGTTGGCTTGGTTCCATTGAGCAAAGAGGTTTGGGAATTGAGCAGCCATTTGCTGCGCAATGATTTCTGCCAGTTCGGCAGTCACTATCGGGCTTTCGCGTCGAGGAGGCATTCTAAAAGAGGAAACATGAAAGGAAACGAGTGAAAGAATTAGACGAAAAGAATGAGATGAAACAAATCTGATGAAAGCAAGGATAGTGGTCATTTGTTTGTTACTACAAAGCAACAAACGACCCGGTGATTAATCAAAGTAAATAGGTCAAAAATAATGTATCGCAAAGACATGCTCGCCTATAAGTGAACACTCATCCCAAGAATTCCCAGGTAAGCACAACTGGTCTCGCTTCTGATGAGATATATACGAAGTGCTTGCCTAGACAGAAAACCCAGAATACAGGCATTCGAATTTTTGGATCAATCTGTTTAACTAGACCACTCAAGGGGTCTAATTATGGAGTAGTACTTTATAATCCAAGGAACTTAACTACAACGTAGTAGTCCATTAAGGATTTTATGTAGTACCTTTGGGTATCCTACTACGAATCCCTCATATGAAGATACGAAAGGTTCTACGAGGATTTGGATAACAAAACTTGGATTACACAAAAACATATAAAGGAACACATAAGCACATAATCACATAGTTGTTTAACTCTGTTATTAATTTGTTATTAATTTGTTATCGATTGAGAATGGATATGGAAACCAGTCAATGGACTTCAATGTCCTCTGGGATCTATTTGAAAAGATAGGAAGATCTCCCAAAAATTCGACTTTGTTTTTAAAGAAACGTAATATCCGAATTAAGGAACACAACAATTTTAGGGTTTACGGAAATACCCCTAGGTACCCTATTAAGGATTTACAGTGGTACTTTGGGTATTCGTCCAGTGTTGTTACTTGCGCCTTGTACTTCGTTTCCTTAGAAGAAACGGGTACTTAGGAATTTTGTGGAAAATGCAAGAGATCATAAGATGGAAAAATTTTGGGGGTAGTTTGCTTTACAAGGAATACGATTCCTTGATTGTCGGTATTGTAAGAGATATGTTGTTTATACATACAACCACATAAATACATTGCGATGTAAATAAAAGATTTATTTATAAACAATGATAACAACTGTTTCATGGACCATGACAACAAAAGAAAATAATACATAAGACATGATTATTTCTAAACGATGTTGTCGGTCTGATGCTCATCCCTGTGCTGGATTTGCATTAGCAAGCTTTGGGCAATTTCTTCGGAAATGACCCATCTCGCCACAGTTGAAACAAGAACATGGTAGAAAACGACCTTGAGCAGGATTGTTGCCAGCTTGGTTTGGTGCAGTTGCAGCTGGGCAGACTCTTGCTGTATGGCCTATAAGTCCACAAGTTTGGCATTTGCGGCACTTTACATTGGCATGATGATGGAGGCTACATTGGTTGCATAAGGGTGCAGTTCCATTGTACGGCTTTCTAGCAGGGGGTTGAGCTGGTTGGTTGGGGACGGCTTGATCATTGTGAGTAACCATGGCGAAGTTCTGAGAAGCCTTTCGCTTCTTTCACCTTTTAGGGGATCCAGTCTGTTCATCCATGGTCTTTGATTCCTCGATTGGGTTCGATTCCTCGACCGGTTTCTTGTCACCTTTTCGGAAAAGTTTACCTTTCCTGATCTTTGATTCAGTCAAGGTTGCAGATAGCTCAATGGCCTGTCTAACTGTAGTAGGGTTGCTACCAGTCACAATGTCTTGTATTGAGTTAGGGAGGCCATCAATGTACTTTTCGATTGCCTTATCCAAAGGCGTGACCATGTTTGGGCATAACAGACTTAACTCCTCATAACGGTCCGTGTAGGCTCGATGCTCACCGCTGTCTTGCTCAAGATTGTCGAATTCCCTTTCCAAGGCCCTGATCTCGTGACGAGGACAGAATTCCTTCATCATAAGGGCCCTAAGTTCAGCCCATGTCTGTGCTAGAGCAACTTCTGCACCACGATCTCTCATAACCCCGTTCCACCACGTAAGGGCCCTCTTCTGGAACACACTCGTAGAAAACTCGACCTTGCGATTGTCAGGACACTGCACGTGGCGGAAAGTATTCTCAATGCTCTCGAACCATTGAAGAAGCCCAGTCGCTCCCTCAGAACCACTAAACTTGAGTGGTTTCGCCGAGTTAAAACTCTTGAAATTGCATGGACCATTGTTGTTGTTATTGGCTTGGTTCCATTGAGCAAAGAGGTTTGGGAATTGAGCAGCCATTTGCTGCGCAATGATTTCTGCCAGTTCGGCAGTCGCTATCGGGCTTTCGCGTCGAGGAGGCATTCTAAAAGAGGAAACATGAAAGGAAACGAGTGAGAGAATTAGACGAAAAGAATGAGATGAAACAAATCTGATGAAAGCAAGGATAGTGGTCATTTGTTTGTTACTACAAAGCAACAAACGACCCCGGTGATTAATCAAAGTAAATAGGTCAAAAATAATGTATCGCGAAGACATGCTCGCCTATAAGTGAACACTCATCCCAAGAATTCCCAGGTAAGCACAACTGGTCTCGCGTCTGATGAGATATATACGAAGTGCTTGCCTAGACAGAAAACCCAGAATACAGGCATTCACCCTTCCAGTTTGCACGTGTTCACATTATTTAAAACCCAAAACCTTGACGAGATTTTGAAAACTCAAAAGGGTTCAAAACCATATAACAGAGGGTTCAAAACCTAGTAATCAATCATCCTAGAACAGATGATTAGTTTTCAAAGCGGTTTTGAAATTTATGTTCTTGTTGTGGTCGTCGCCTAAGGATAGGTGACGGTATTGTTTTATGACTAAACGCAAGTAAACTCGCGTTAGGGTCCTAAGAAGGTTATAGACTAGGTCAAAGTATTACTAATAACCTAATTCCCTATAACCATTAGCTCTGATACTAACTTTTCTGTCACACCCCGACCACGAGAGACAACGAAACGTGGCGGAAACATCGGGGAGTGTTGTAACAGAATTAATTGTTTCAAATCCATGGAAATTGAAGTTTCGTTTTATTAATCAAACAAGAGAGTTTACATCGTTTTAAACAAGAAACAAAGAGTACATAACAAAAATTAACTAGTTCTTGTCTCGTTTTAAGTCACTAAGGCACAGCTCCGCCTAAGTATGTCTTGATAAGTCCTATGCATCATCTCCTGAAAACACATGTGAAAATAGGTACGTCAGCATAAAAATGCCTGTGAGATACATAGGTTTTGTGAAAATAGGATTCATGACTTATGTTTGAAAAAATGTTTAGTCATGAACCTTGTAATTTGCTTTGTCTTGTAAATCGTTTGAAAAACAATAAGTTCAGATGATGTGTATAGATAAAAGAATAATGTATGGTTAAATGAATAACCATGTAAAATGAGTTTGTATAAGATCAGTTGTTTGTAAATCAATGTCTTGTGAAAAGTATGTTATTTGTATAAAATGTTATATGTCTCAAATTGAAATGATTCAAATAACGCTACGACATGTAATACCATGCAAACACTTATATATAGGAAGTACCAGCGACGTATCCACCATGCTTGTATCATATTACACACGCCTCGTTACTTAATCACTTACTCAAACCAAACCACCAAGATGTAATGTTTAACAATTGTAGAAATGTTTATGTATAGTTAAATGTCTATTGTCAAATGTAAATCATGTCAACAGATACAAACGGTTCACACAGTTCAACAGTCACAAACGGTTCACACGGTTCAACAGTAACAAACGGTTCATATAATCAAATGGTTACGACGGTTCACATAGTCAAACGGTTACAACGGTTCAAAATGTAGTATAATGTGTTCATATGCTGGATGAGCATATGCAACAGAAATGCAATGTAAAACAATGTACTAAATATGCACACAATGGACATACATAGAATGAAATGTAATGTAAAACAATGTACTAAGTACGCACACAATGGGCATACATAGCATGAAATGTAATGTAAAGCAATGTACTAAATACGCACACAATGGGCATACATAGCATGAAATGTAATGAAATCATGTACTATAATGTACTAACGAACATAGCAGGTATATGATGTGAAAACATGGAAAGCATGAAAGTAACAAGTAGGCACATGTGTTCCACCCAAAAACGTTTGGAAAACAGTAAAAGAGGGGTCTATGTACTCACTTGTGATTGCTTAGTAGTCCTTGAGTAACAACCAAACAGTGCTAGAGATCACGGAATCAAACGGCACCTAATATAGGTAACTATGTTAATAACCCGGACCTAAATCGGAAGATCGGGTAGCATGAGGGTTTGTAAACCAAATGAGTGTAGGAACTCATGTAACATGGTTTAACAAAGCCTTCATACTAAATGAAACCTAACATAATTGCTTACGACCCATTACGACCCGTTTAGGTAGCCTATGCTACTTTAACGCGTCGTTCGCGTGAAACGCGTTCGGACCGCCTAACTAGTCCTATGACAAGTAGAATATGCCTTAACATGTCTAATATTGTTGTCAAATCAGTTTAGATGTCAAAAGTTATGTTACATATGTTTAAAATGAATTTTGGCATCATAGGGGTATTTTGGTAATTTACCTAAGGCATATAAACTACCTATCATACAACTACTTAAACGAAGCGACCATAAGGTATAACCTTGGAAGGTTATTCCCTATATACTATGGTCACCTAACGTATTTGGTCGGATCCTAATGATCGACCAAATGGGTCGGGTTCGAAGGTATAAGCGATTTATCAGATCGCTTACCCTTACGACCCTAGACAACGTGGTAATCAGTAGGCATAGTCACTAGGGACTATAACCATCGTGATTACAATCACGTTGCGAAGTTCAAACGAACTTCGCATTGACCATAAACTGGTCAACGCAGAAAGTCAAACAAAGTTTGACTTTCGGACTCGAAAAGCAATAAAAGAACGAAAGAATACTTACGAAGGGTCCCCGAATGCTAATCTAGATTAAAATAACTCAGGTATGAAACAATGGTTCCAACTTAGAGTCTTTTTTATCAGATTCTTGTGAGTTTGAAGCAAATGGGGGTGGGGTATTTATAGTATTTCCCGAACCGTTTAGATCATTTCTTGAATAACGTGATTTAATCTTGTGCGTACACTTGTCAAAATGTTGTGGTAACTAAAAATGGTTCCTCATGAGCTGAAAGGGCAAGTGAGAATGTGTGGTTGTGAGTTAATCAGCTGAAATCTGCTGATTAGATGATCTTATCTATTCTGGGAGCCTGATGCGGCCTGCTTCAGGATACACACAAGCTCAGGCGGGCCGCCTGGCCTTGTCTGATCAGAACAAACTTTTCAGAAATGACAGTTTCAGTCCCTGCACGTGTTTAAGCCATTTCCGACACTTCTAAGGCCCGTAAAGCAAACTTTAAGGCCCTAAAATGATGCCTAAACATTGTGGACATGAAACATGTTCAAAAATATGTCAGATGTCAGTTCGTTTGGTCGTACGAACGCGATGTTCGCTTAATTACGACGGAATGCGCACAAGCGCGAAAAACGATCCAAATGACGAAACGAATGGATTTTTCTCATTCCAAACACTAAAATAAAATATTATAGTGCTTACATAAATTTTTGGATGTCCAGATGTATTCAGAACGTAAGTTATGCGCGAAAGTGCAAACTTGTGCACTTTTTGACGATTTTAGTCCCTGAATGACCCAAAAGTTTATTTTAGCACACCGAACCCCTCAAAGACTATTTCTAAGCTATGTAAAGGATATTTATGGTATTTTTAACTTATGTCCATGTTCCGGAATGTCTGTTACAGTTCAAATTGGCATACTTTCGCAGTTTGTCAACTTTAGTCCCTGTAAGCGATTTAACTTGATTTTGCCATACCAAAGCCTTCAAAACTTATTTCTAAGTTATGTAAAGGTTATTTAAGGTATGTTAAGCCTATTTCACTATTACGGAGTGTTTGTTGCATTAAACTGGTTATATTTACGCATCAGTGCGCGTATAACCTTCCAGAAAGCGATTTAGAGCTTGAAATCGAACAAGAGTTGATATGTGCAAAAGACACACATATTTACACAAGTCCAAAGTATGAAATACAATATTTCATTGGTTTGGTATTTGTTTGATGGTCGCAGTGACACAGGTGTCACACTCAGCACCTGTGTGACAGGGTTGCTAGGGTGAACATGTATCACGCATTGTTGAACCTGTATCACATTACTTACTTCATGTGTCACTTCGGTGAACATGTATCGCGCATAAGCTACATCGCAGTCTCGTGGTTAGGTGGTATCATTGTTGATATTTACATGCTTCGCCCGTTACGTGTTACATGCTAGTTATGCGTAAACTCTTTTTATACTATTATCTATACAAACTTGTGCACTCACATTTACTTTATATATTGACTTCTATTTAAACGTATGTGATAGGTTGATGGTCTATTGGTTGCAATGGATTTAGGCAGTCTAGAAACTCATCGAATAAAATCTAGGTTGTCGGACTTGTTTTGCTTTTGAGAACTCGCTATCCGTAATAACTGTTTGTTGAATATTTATTCGTTGGTATGGGACAATGAACCTTTAAAATATTGGTAATGGATAGTTGTTATGGATTATCTTGAGCAATCTGGTTCGCCTAGTGTCGCGCCCTGATGATTCCGTCATCGGTTGGGCTGTGACATAAAGTGATGTCGTATCTTGATATGCTTTGTTTTAGAGTGTTGAACCGGATTTTTAGTTATGTTAATAGCAGCCTTGTTATCTACATATATGGGTGTGTTATGAAACTGCAATCCATAGTCTCTCATCTGTTGTTGTGTTCATAGGATATGCGAACAACTGAAAGTAGAAACGTATTCCGCCTCACAAGTCGAGAGAGAGACTGTGGTTTGCTTCTTACACTACCACGTTACCAAATGCGTGCCAAAGAACTGGAAACCAGCAGCTGTAGATTTAGCATTGATTTTGCAACACCCAAAGTCAGAGTCTGAGTAACCTTCAAGGTCGAAGTCGTCAGTGTGAGGGTACCACAAGAAGGTGCTTGGACAACCCTTAAGGTATCGAAGGATCCTCTTGACTATCATTAAGTGGGATACTCTAGGACTCGACTAGTAGCGTGCGCAGAGGCATGTTATATACATGATATCCAGTCACAATGCAGTTAGATACATCAAAGAGCCAATCATCAAATGGTAGAGAGTTTCGTCAGTTTTCTCTCCGGTTGAATCTGGTCTGATACATGATTCTGAGCTAATGGGATAGACATCGGGGATACGTCGGACATCTTGAATTTTATCCAAAACATCTTTCACATACTTCGTCTGATGTATGAAGATCCCATCAGGGAATTGGTCGATTTGAAGTCCAAGAAAGAACTTCATTTCCCCCATAGAACTCATTTAAAACTTTTTCTTCATGACTCTTTCAAACTCTTTGCACAACGCATCGTTTGTCGAACCGAATATGATGTCATCCACGTAGATTTGTACAATTAAGATGTGTCTGTCCACTTCTTGTGTAAAGAGGGTACTATCTACTGTTCCTCTGATGAAGCCATTTTCCAGGAGACGCTGAGAAAGCTTCTCATACTAGGCTCTCGGGGCCAGAAGTAACCCATACAATGCCTTATGCAGAAGTAACCCGTACAAAGTACAAGTTACAAATTCTTAAATAGATACTTAAAGTACCATTTCGAATCCCCGATTTGATATCTAAAGGTACTATCGTGAGTCCTTAATTGGATTCCTTATGTGTTCTAATACGAATGTTACGATACGACAAAAAAAAACAAAGCTAAATCCTTATAAGATCTTCATATCTTCATAGCTAGATTCTTGAGGATACTTAAAGTACCAATTAAAGTCCGTGATTGGATTTGGTGTATTTTAAATGCATTGATACAAGATTTATAAACGAGCTAATAACTAAATTAACGAATACACGATTATGTGATTATGTGTTTATGTGTAACTCTAAAGCTCGCCATATAAGTCCTGGTAGAATCTTCCGTATTTTCATGTGTTAGATTCTCAAAAGGATACTCAAAGTACTATCATATATTCCTTAAGGGGCTTTTCTATGCAAATAGTAAGAACCTTGGATTCCAAAGTGCTATTTCAAAACGATTATTTGGTTCAAAGTCAAAAAGATCCCTTAGTGGTCTATTTAAAGAGATCATACGATGATCTAGTTAAAAAGATCATGTGTTGATCTAGTTAAAAGATCGTTCGTTGATTCTAGTTAAAAAGATCCTTTGGCGGTCTAGTCAAGTCATTATATGTTTGTTCGATTGATTTTTCCCCTACGCATTACGAAATGAACTGTGCGGACTGTCCAAGGAATTACGTAATTATGGGATGCATACATAATTATGGAATTTGGTGCATAGAAACCACAGCAAGTTTTTTCATGTGTTAAGACCTATAGTGATAAGAATAACGAGACGGGAACAATGTAAAAAGGGCATGGTGGATACGCCGCTGGTACTTCCTATATATAAGTGTTCCTTATTACATTGTGAATGTAGCGTTATTTAAGTTACTAGAAGTCCTGGACCTTGACCAATGTTATTTTATATTACACTCTCCGACTCTGATTTCGAGCACACACAAATTTCCTATAATAGTCTTCATAGGAAACATTCTTCTATCCGTTGTTCGAAACTCCATGTTTTGTTACTACTAGGATATCACCTGGACAAATAACAAATTCGCTAAAAATCCAAACATGGCCCAGAGTTTTACTTAGGGTATGAAGGATTCATTCGAAAGTGAAACAATCACAGTTGTCTTCACAGGTTTCCTCTAAAATTAAATTTCGGGACAAAATTTCCTAAAGTAGGGGAGACTGTGACACCTGTGTCACTACGACCATCATAGAAATTCAAAACCAATGAAATATTGTGTTTCATAATTGGGAATTGAATAAATATGTGTACCTTTTGCACATATCAATTCTTGTTCAATTTTGAGCTTTAAATCGCTTTCTGGAAGGTTATACGCGAATTGATGCGTAAATACAACCAGTTTAACGTGAGAAACACTCCGAAATAGTGACATAGGCTTAACATATCCTAAATAACCCTTACATAACTTAGAAATAAGTTTTGGATTGTTTGGTGTGTTGAAAACAAGTTTATTCGATCGTAGGGACTATTTGCGTCAAACTGCGAAACTATTCCGATTTGTACAGTAACGAGCATTCTGAAACTTGATCATAAGTCAAACATACCCTAAATATCCTTTACATATCTTAGAAATAGGCTTTGAGAGGTTCGGTATGCGAAAATAAACTTTTTGATCAAACATGGACTAAAAGCGTCAAAAAGTGCATAAGTTTGCATTTTCGCGCATATCTTACGTTCTGAACATATCCGAACATCCAAAAAAAATTTTTAATCATTAAAATATTTTATTTTAGTGATTGGAATGCTAAAACTTCATTCGTTTCGCAAGTTGGATCGTTTTCGCGTCCGTTACGATTTCCGTCGTAATTAACCGAACAACGCAACCGTATGGCCAAACGAACCGACATCCGTAACAATTCTGAGCATATTTCAAGTTCCCTATGCTTTAACATCCTTATGAAGCTTAAAAATGGGTTTGACGGGTGTTAGAAGTGCCAAAACGCATCAAAAATCAAGTTCGGAGTCTCAAGGGCCTGTTCTGCCAATTAATGAAACTTACTGCCAGCAACACAGGTCCTTACGGACCGTATGGAGATTCTTACGGTCCGTAAGCCCTCCCCAGGTCAGCAGAAACCATTTTTCTAAAACCCAACTGCTTGCACTTGTTTCCTTCGCTTGTTTTCAATCTTGTGGGCTGGTTTTAATCTGGTTCTAGCAAGTGTAGGGCTAAGATTATGTCTTGATCCACTCAATGACACTTGTAATCATCTTAGAACTTCAAGATTACTATAAATTGCAAGGCCCTTTCACCATTTTCTTCACATATTTGAATCAAAACCTGCTCTAAGTTGAAGTCTTGGCTTCATACCTGAGTATTTTGATTCAAATCTTCCTTGCTTGTACTCTTTGTAAGTTTTTTTCATGCTTTTATGCGTTTTCAAGCGTGAAAGTCAAACAGTGTTTGACTTTCTGCTTTAACCAGTCAATGATCAACACGAAGTTTGTTTGAACTTTGCAACGTGAGCGTAATCACGATGGTTATAGTCCCTTGTGACTATACCTACTGATTACCACGTTAATTAGGCATAGTGACGAGTCATAGTTTCGGTCAAAATGCGTATTTATGTGTATTTTTGCAACCAAACTATTCTTGGGTATCAAAACCCTTTGTTTTGATATCAAAACCTATTTTCAAACTCAATTAAACATGTTTTAACATGTTTAACTCGTCACTTTTAGTCTAGTACTTGTTTAAGGTCGTAAAGTCAAGCGGTCGAAACCACCGCTTAGACTTTCGAACTCGACCCGTTTGGTCGATCGATAGGATCCGACCAAGCATGTATTGTGACCATAGTTGTATAGAGAATAACCTTCCGAGGTTATACCTTATGATCACTTAGTTTAATTAGTTGTATGATAGGTAGTTTATATGCCTTAGGTAAATGACCAAAATGCCCTTTTCATGCATAATTGGTAATTAAGCATATGTAACTTAACTTTTGTCATTAAAACTGATTATGCAACATATTTAAACATGTTTAGGCATACAATACTTGTCATAGGACTAGTTAGGCGTCTCGAACGCGCATTCGCTCGAACGACGAGTTAAAGTAGTGTAAGCTACCTTAATGGGTCGTAACGGGTCGTAAGCACTTAGGATAGGTTCCGATTTAGAATGTAGGCTTTGTTAAACGATATCACATGAGTCCCAATACTCATTTGGTTTACGAAACCTCATTCTACCCGATCTTCCGATTTAGATGCCGATTGTTTATTATAGTGATTCCATACTAGGTGCCACTTGATTCCTTGATTTCTGAGCTTTGTTAGGACACTTAATCAATGATACTTACAATCTCAAGTGAGTACATAGTCCCCTCTTTTACTGCTTTCAAATGTTTTGGGGTGATACATATGTGCCGATACACTATTTTCATGATTTCGCTATAAGATTACACGTGAATAGTACTATCTTTTGACGAATTAAACTATTATCCATGATTTAAACACTGATTTCCAAAGTTTGTTACGAATATTTGTTTATTCGTATCTTTACTTATACATTCATTAACAATGATCAAGCCGATTGGTAGTACGATATAGCGCTATAGGACTAGACACCCCATTCCTGTTGTATGGAATGTCAGAACCCAAATTTTAGCCAAATAGAATTTGCGTTTGTGGTATTTCTATAGTCTCTAAAGTATAGTTTGATGCACTAAGGTTTGAATGTATTGCTAAAATTGCGATTTATGGTATATTTCGATATACTACTAACGTGATACCGTTTGCTAAAGCAAAATTTGATATGCTATTGTTTACTAAAATATAGTTTGATATATTACCAAACCATGATATTAGGTATGTTTCGACATACTACCAACGTGATATTGTTTATTAAAGTATACTTGATATACTACCGACATTGTTATTTCACAAACTAAAGTATATCTTAATAAACTACCGAAGCATAATTGATATGCTATTTTCAAATCCAAAACATAAGTTGATATGT
Source organism: Helianthus tuberosus (assembly GCA_030545235.1). Classification (NCBI taxonomy): domain Eukaryota; kingdom Viridiplantae; phylum Streptophyta; class Magnoliopsida; order Asterales; family Asteraceae; genus Helianthus; species Helianthus tuberosus. Next base: position 174,691,646 of record CM060366.1, on the reverse strand, counting down.
TATTTACAAAACCAAAGTTTAATGTATTATACTATCGATACTTTTCATTCTTAAACCGAAGTATACTTGTGATATACTAATGAATCTATTATTTTCAAAACCAAAATATATTTTAATATACTATCTATTTAACTATTTCAAAACTGAAGTAAATTTAGATATACTACGTATCAGCTTATTTCAAAACAAAAGTATATTTTTGTATATACTATAAACAATTTTATCAAAACGACGCATTTTAGAAATAAGACTTTTACAAGGATTCATGGCTATTTTTGAAAACATAAAACCTTTTCTTGTGATATCCAAAGCCATGAATCTAATACACAATCCTATGTTACTCACAGGCATTTTTATGCTGACGTACCTATTTTCACATATGTTTCAGGTGCTACTACGTGATGATTGTTGATGCATGCGACATATAGGATGGACTCGTGCCTTAGCGACTTTAAAACTTGAGAAACAATTACTTGTATTTATTTGATTTGTAATAAAAAATGAGTTCAATAATTCATTAAAACGAAACTATTTAAATCCATGGTTGTGAAACAATGATTCTGTTACGACACTCCCCGACGTTTCCTCCATGATTTGTTGTTATACGTGGTCGGGGTGTGACACTTCGGTGAAATATATTCCCTCTTGTTGACAAAAACCCTGAACAACAAGTCGAGCTTTATTACATACCATCATACATCTATCGTCTTTTTTGCACTTGAAGACCCATACACCCAATTTTTGGTCTTCAGGCAGATCGACAAGTTTCCATACACCCAATTTTTCAAATTATAAGATTTCTTCCTACATGGTGTTTACCCAGCTTTCCTCCATCAGTGCTTCCTACATGGTGTTTCCACACACCCAATTTTTCAAACCGATTTTGCAATGGAGCCACTTTTGAATAAAAAAAACTAAAACCCTGATTGACTTGATGTCGGGTTTTAACACCACATTGTAATTCTCCAATGGTGAACTCCGGTAGATGGTAAGACAGTGTTCTTGGCATAACTTCATATTATACGCTCACTTCTTGTTGTAGTTTTGTAACATTTTGTTTGACATCTTGGTTAACAGCAGAAGTTTCATTCTGAGCACTCGTTCCTTCTTTTTGATTGTCGAATAGACTAGCAAGCTGAATTTCACCATCATCGTAAGTAGATCAATCTTCATCGTATGTTGGTTCAGCTTCAGATTCAGAGTCATCAGATTGATTAAAACTTGGAGCTGATGCATTCACCTCTGGTTTGACTTTGGGTTCATTTGTTCCAGTGGTCTGTGATTCAAGATGTTGAGTACTTGGACCTACTTCAGCATCATGTGTGCCAACGTGTGTCTGTGTCACAACGATTGGTCTTGGAACTTGATCTTGTGAGAAAGATTGTTCATGCTGATAGAGCATAGCAAGTTCCTCCTCTGATGGTTCAGCTGGCAGATCGAAAGAATTCTGGAGACCTTCATAATAAAATAGCCAAGGATCTCCCAGTTTTGGTTTTGGAGATGTGTATCTTTGCAATCTACAAGTTGAGCCTGAATAACCCGGTTAATGCTAGGAAGATAAACTTTCTTTAGCGGACTAGCATATCCCACAAAGAACCCTTCTAAAGATTTAGCCCCAAATTTGCCATATGAGTCAACTACCGTACACGAAGACCCAAAAGGCTCTAACCATTTCAGATTCGGGTTTTGTTGGTTAAGCAGCTCAAAACACCTCTTCTTATGTGCCTTGGCCTTCATACTCTGTTTTGTGTGTAACACACAGATGCCATGACTTCGCTCCAGAAACTAACTGGCAGTTTTGAATCGGCGAGCATGGTGCGTGTAGTATCTTTCAGCATTTTGTTCTTTCTCTCAGCTACAACATTTTATTGTGGGGTGTATAATGCATTGAATTCATGCAAAATTCCTTTCTCGTTGCAGAACTCTAACTTCTTGTTATTCTTGAATTCTGTTCCATTGTCTCTTCAAATATGTCTAATCGGAAAATGGTACAGATTTTCTAGCTTTTTAAACAAAATCATCAGACTGTTAAACCTTTCATCCTTACTCTCTCTAGGAACATCACCTAAGAGAACCTCGAATAGCCGTCGGTAACAACTAGGCATTACAGATCTCCTGATATACTTCTTACGTTTACCATGCCGAAGAGATCCATATGAATCCTTTCTAGTGGAAGCTTTATCGAATTCAGAATGTTTCTTGGATTCGACTTCTTTGATTGCTTTCCTTTCTTGCAGCTGATGTAGTCGTCATTCAAGTGAAAGTTCTTTAGGTTGACACCGTCCACTAGCTGGTTGTGTACCAAAAAGTTCGTTGTTTTAGTTGCCACGCTCATGTCTAAGACATATAGACCGTTTTCACGAGGAGCGTGCATTAAGATCCACTCTTCCGGTATTTTGAACCCTGGCTTCAGAATCAAACACTCTTTGTGTGTGAAGTGCGTGGTGAACTTTTTGTCACAAATCTGAGATATACTAAGAAGATTGTTCTCCAAATCTTCTATGTAGTTGACTTTTTCAAACGATACCATCCCATTAGTTAAAGTTCCTTCTCCTATAATTCTACCTCCCTGATTACCTCAAACCCGACGTAGACTCCTCTAATAGTTTTAACATTGTATTGGAGTGCTAACATCCCCGTCATGTGCCTGGATGCTCTGCTATTCATAATCCATTTCGATATGATGGATCTTGGAAGCCCCTACACATGCACTCAAATAATTACTTAAAGAGTAAGACCCAAGCCTTACCGGTCTTGGGTGGGTTTACAATTTTGGTTTCACACACACTTTCACACTTCTGTTCAACTTTTTCACCATTCACTGTTGAATCAGATTGTTTAATTTTATTCAGGAGATTTCTTTTTCTTGATTACCCATGTTTGAGTTTTCAAAATTGTTTTCTTAGTGTAAAATTTAGAATCTTTTTATTCAACTTTGTTCCAAGATTCACCAGTTTTGTCAGTTGAAACTTTGATGTTTACTGGTTTCACTTCTTTTGTAGATTCATTGTTTCGTTTTAAAATTTGAGTTGGAATAAACACTGGTGATTTTTGTTTCAAATCTTGCTGAAGTCTTTATAACACCATAAACAGGTTTAGGATTCTTTTGTGGACACTGATTAGTGATATGCCCAACCTGATTACATCTAAAGCAAGTTCTACTGTCTGTTACAACAACAGATCTATCAACCTGTTCATGTTGTCTTTTCTGAGCAAAGAACTCTTCATTTGATTGTTTGTTGAATTGAATTTCTTTTTCACTTTCTGAAGTCGTTCCAGACAAAAAAAGTCATTTTCTTTGCAAACATTCATTATCCAAACTTTTTTTAATTTTTCTTACCGTATCCCGAACCGTTCCTTCTGTAGTAATAATTTTTCTGTTGGTAGTTAGAGTTGGAACTTTTTGGTTTAGAACAGTAAAACTTATCCCTTTTAAAGTTTGAAAATCCTTGATTATTTGACAAATTTTCAATCTCGGACATTTCTACCTTAACTAATTTGAAAACCTTTTCGACTTTCTTCATGTTCACATTCTGAATTAGAAACTCTGTATCAGAATATAGTTTGTCAGATCCATTCATTTTATACATAATGACATTTGGATCATCACTCAAACTATAACCTGACTTTGGAATATAATTTTTATGAAAAATGTCGTCACTTTCAGAATGCAAACTAGAACTCGTTTTCTCAAATTTTGATTGAGCACTTTCAAATCAGTGTTATCACTATCAGTTGCTAAAACCTTCTCAACAACATCCTTAACCAATTTTGATTCACATTCAGATTTAGATTTGGTATAGGTCACATCTAGATTATCAGGCAGCTGATCTTTCTCTTATGTTTTTTATTTTAGATTCAGCGCCTATGCCACTCCATCTGGTTTCCTTTTCGAATAGCTATTCCACATAGGGGGTGGAAATCGATTATAACCCAATCCCTGCTTATGATATCCATACACATCTTTCCTGTCGGTTTAGGGAGAATGTGATCCAAAACAAAAGATGCTATAGAGTAACTAATCACCTTCTTATTAACCTGTTTCGTTTCTATCCTAATGGTTTCTAGCTCTTGTTTTAATTTTGCAATCGTTGCTTCACGAAACTGGTTGATAGCTTTGTTCAGTTTAACATATGCTTCTTTTGTTTCTTTTAAATCACTCGCCAGATTATCTGCATGCGTTTTCAACTCTTTATATTTCTCATCTTTTTCGATGCAATATTTGTGCGGTTCTATGCATTTGGTGCATTGAAATTGAGTTTTTGTTTTCTTAATTTTAACCTCTTTTACCACTTACTAGACATTCTGTTAATCCTCAAAGGTTTTGACTACCTCTTTTAATTGAGCCATGATGGCTTTATCAGCAATCTCAGATTAGTTTTTAGTGTTCAATTCCTTTGTCACGTATATGGTCTCTTCTACAGGTAGTTTCTTTTCTTCTTCACAGTGTAGATTACAACAATTTCCTTCATTACTGAAGAAACCTGCAAAAGAATTAAAAACATTAGGAGGGATAATAGATTTGAATGCATTACTAATAACCTCTTGTGATGCTTCAGAATCATAATAATCTTCTAGAGTTTCGTCGAATGTAATCTCAGCACAAACTTCATCACAAGTTTCTTCAACTATCACTTCCTCCACAATCTGTTCTGGTTCATCAATAATCTTAGTCAAAAGAGCAAGGCATTCAGTCTTAGGAATATAATTGTTCCAGTTAAAACCTTCATCTCCATCTCCTGAGTTACGACCAACGCCTTATCTTTCGAGTTCAATGACCCATCCTCAATCGGAATTGGTCTTGACATGTTCGACGGATGTTGGGAAGTTTTGTGATAATCGCTTCTTTTGTAATAATCATTACCAAAAGGATAATTGTTAGGATGAACCTCTCTGTTCGAACATTATCGATTGAAATGGCATTTTTCTTTACATTTGAAACATGTCACTTTGTATTTATCGAGCCCTAGCTTCGAGTCAGGCCCTCCAAGACTATTCCTTCCTATGATTTCCATGAATTGTTGTGCTCTTCGAATTATACTAGCCATACACCATTTGATATCGATCAATTCCAGCTCTTCAGGATCTATTTGATCATAATCTTCTTTTGTCATACTAGGATTCCCAATCCTTCCTGCTATCAGACTCTCATAAGAATCCAAGACAGAAGCAAGAAACACCGTGTGCCCCTTAGCTATCGATTCATCAAAACCTTGAGTGTTTTGTAAATATACCGCACTATTGCAATGCAGGATGTGAGGATTAGAACTATTCTGGTTTGAGTAGTTGTTTGAACTTTGTGAGGATTAGGATTCTGCATTGGAGTATTCGGCTCAAAACTTGGATAGGATGAAAAACCACCACTACTGCTTGAATTGTTAGATCAAGATCCAGATGATAGGTCTACGCTAAAAGCTGTCTGAATCTTTAGGCTTTGAACATTTGCTGAACCCTTGTAATAAAAATAAATGTGTTGTTGAACATTTGAGCTTTTTATTTTGGCCATTTTGCGTAGCTCGAGTTCATGCCCTTCGAGTTTCTCGATAAACTTTCCCAGTCTTAAATCACTGTATTCTTTATTATTCTACAGAATCATCAATTATGTTGACCATTCACCTTGTGGTAAAGCGTCGGCTAGCTTATCCACCTATTCTACGTCTTCTTTTTCAATACCCAATCCTTTCATTTCCGTAACGAGATAACAATATCTCTCGATAAGCTGCTTTAATGATTCTCCTTTCAAGGCTATGAAAATGTCAAATAATTGTGCACTTCGCTGATGTTGAGCAAATTTCTTAAGCAAAGCTTTCTTGCTTTTCTGAATGGACATACTCCCTTAATATTTCACTTTCAAAGCAGTCAAGATAGATTGTGCACTTCGCTGATGTTGGAGTAACGTGAATGTATCTTCCTTTATAGCTTGCTGAAGAAGATTCAACATCTTTTTCTCTCTTATGAACTTTTGTTTTTCAACTTAAGTAATATGGGTTAAGCTTTTCTTTTGACCATTCTCTCCGACAGGAGCAAAATACTCTTCTTCTATTGAATACCAGCAATCCAGATAGTTAGTTGGCAGGTACCCAATATTCGAACCTTTCGTGCCAACCATTATAAGCATCCAAACTCATAAGTTTTGGTGGCTTGGTCATTGTTCCCATTTCGTTCTCCTAATTCAGATTTTGAACCACCGTTGTGGGGGTTATGGCAAACACATTATAAAATTCGTTTTCCACGTAACAGATCCTTCGCACGAATGTAAGGATTTTGGTGCAAAAGTAGTTTGTGCGGATGTACTCGAAACAGATTGGAAAAGATCCCTTTGGTGCGGATGTATAAGTTCATGCGAACTTGACATAAAATTTAAACAAATTGATTACGTTCGTGCGAAGGTAATATTTTCAAATAAACAAAGTTTACTTCCGTGCGAACGTAGTACGTTCGTGAGGACATAGTTCCTTCGTGCGAATGAAAAAAATCAAGTTATCTCGTTTTTTTGGCATTTTAATCATGATTCTGATTGAATTTTAGTCTGAATTTTCAGAGGCTTCGTTAAAAACATGTTTTTTATAACCCTCGAAAAAATCAGTCCATTCTGATGGTTAAATTTGTGAGATTTGAACAAAATGAGTAGAAAAAGAGTAGAAAGAAGTCTTCAATGTCTGAATCTTGTTGAATGTCTGAGATATTAGCCTCCTAGCTCTGATACCAATTGTGGGGATCGTTTTCCATATACGTTTAGCTTAGGTAATATCTATAGCCTACTCAAATTGTGTGGAATCCAGTTTGATTAGTCGACATAAAAAGATTAGTTAATTTTCCAATATTTTCATTAATTCATCAACGGTTACAATCCTGAAAACAATCCGACAGAGCTTCGCTGTCAGTTGCGCAAAATCTATATACCCTAAGTCCTCACGGGTATTTATACTAACATGATTTACCCTCGTGCAGACTAGGTTACATTCGTATGAACTAAGCTACCTCCGTACGGATGTGTTCATCTGTGCGGATGTGACTACATACATACGGAGGTACATTACAAACCCAAAAACTCATAATCTAACAGTTGGTCTGATTACAGACTCGATATCACTCGTTGACGTAGGCAGCAGACATCGTGTATCAACACTTTTAGACTAATTCAGCAACCAAGAAAGCACGTGAAATGGTTCCCTTACTTCATGTGATTTCTTGTATTTAGCAACCTCTAAGAAGTATAACTTCTAGCAAAGACAAAAAAAAATTACTGCCAATATCGTCTCGTACTTCTAATCCTCCAAAGCATACCACTACAGCTATAGGATCAATCTTATCTCGTAACCCATATGCACTCAACATGGTATGCATCATCATCGCCTATGATGAGTAGTTCTTTATTGTTAGCTTTGGGTACTGAGGAAAAACATTTGGATGGTTCTTCCCACCCCTACCAAACTAATTACATTTACCGAAATTTCTCCTTCGTCTTTTGTGAGTTCTTATCTTGTGGTAGTGGAACAACGTTACAATACATTTTTTTTTCTTTTTCTTTTTTTTTTTTTTGTATTTTTAATCAAGGTCTACTTCTTGATTGGTTACTCACTCAACGTCTCGTCCCTTGATCTTGTTGTGGCTTCTGACTGGTTATTCGGCCCGATCAATTCTTGGTCCTTTATATTCTTGAATTGTGGCTCTACTTGTAATACCCCACCTGAAACCTGGGCTGGCATGCATAACAAATACACTTATAAAGGAATCAAGCTAATCTTTCATTAAAAATTTATAATGGAATGAGTACAAATATTATTTATTTACAAAGTGTTAACAACGAAGAATTTCTTGGTCTTCTATCCTCCACAACCATCAACTAGTTCCTATATTTGTCTCACTGATTACCTAAGATAAGTGTACTCAAAACGGCGTCATCTATATGCTTGTAAGCTCATGCTTATATAGTTTACAAAATATTCACATTGAAAATTGTGCATACACAATATAGGTTATGACGATCACTATCCCATTTCCGGTGTACAACAATCATGCTGACTCGACATTAATGTCCCTATAACCATGATGTAGGGATGGAATTCGATACTAAGTGCATGGTTACTCCATACTGAGCCCCCGACCCTATTCCTTTTTTTCATAACATATGCATTAAGCATATAAGGATCCTTTATACCACCACATATATACACATATTGCAGCATTCTCGTTTATCGCAATTTAGATACAATGAGTATACTATCACAATTTTATAAATAAACATGATAACTCACACGTTTAAGAGTTGCTTAACAGCTTCTAGTACAATTGAGTAATAGCCCAGGGTCCAGACACAATTACATAATCCAAGGTTTATTAATGGTACACTTAACTAGTTATTATCACGATTAGATATTGGTTATCGCAATCTTAATTTTTTAGCTTGGTTGGTTAGTCAATGCGTAACTAGGGTAGGCTACCCAATTCCCGCCCCTAAAAATGTGACACCTGGGTCACTGCGACCATCAAACAAATACCAAACCAATGAAATATTGTATTTCATACTTTGGACTTGTATAAATATGTGTATCTTTTGCACATATCAACTCTTGTTCGAATTCAAGCTCTAAATCGCTTTCTGGAAGGTTATACGCGCACTAATGCGTAAATATAACCAGTTTAATGCAACAAACACTCCGGAATAGTGACATAGGCTTAACATACCTTAAATAACCTCTACATAACTTAGAAATAAGTTTTGGAAGGTTTGGTATGCCGAAATCAAGTTAAATCGCTTACAGGGACTAAAGTTGACAAACTGCGAAAGTATGCCAATTTGAACTGTAACAGACATTCCGGAACATGACCATAAGTTAAACATACCATAAATATCCTTTACATAGCTTAGAAATAGGCTTTGAGGTGTTCGGTATGCTAAAATAAACTTTTGGGTCATTCAGGGACTAAAAGCGTCAAAAAGTGCACAAGTTTGCACTTTCGCGCATATCTTACGTTCTGAATACATCTGGACATCCAAAAATTTATGTAAGCATTATAATACTATGCTTTAGTGTTTGGCTTGTCAAAAATCCATTCGTCGCGCAATTTGGACCGTTTTTACGTTCGTTACGACTTCCGTCGTAATTAACCGAACAACGCAACCGTACGGCCAAACGAACCGACATCCGAGATATTTTTGAGCACATATTAAGTTCCCTATACTTTAACTTCATTTTAAAGCTTTGAAATGGGGTTAACGGGCCTTAAACGTGTCGAAAATAGCTTAAACGGGCTGCAGGGACCAAAACTGTAATTCTGCCAAACTTGGTCCTTGCGCACCTCAACAAATATTTTGTTACGGTGCGCAAGGGGTCTGCAGATAGTAGAAACTTGGCAGAAACATTGGATCTAGTCCATTCTCCTTATGCACATGGTATTGGGCAATACTAGGGGCTCCCATGGTATTGTAATACCACTATCTTGAGGTGTATGGCCAAGATCAAAGCACGGTTTTCAAGAAACGATCTTAACGGCTAACCGAAAACTATAAATACCCCCCCCCCATGCCATTGCAAAACCCACTAGAATTTTGATTTGAGAAACTCTAAGTTGAAACCATTGTTTCATACCTGAGATTCTTGGATCGAGATTAGCATTCGGGGACCCTTCGTAAGTATTCTTTCGTTCTTTTCTTTCTTTTATTGCTTTTCGAGTCCGAAAGTCAAACTTTGTTTGACTTTCTGCGTTGACCAGTTTATGGTCAATGCGAAGTTCGTTTGAACTTCGCAACGTGATTGTAATCACGATGGTTATAGTCCCTTGGGACTATGCCTACTGATTACCACGTTGTCTAGGGTCGTAGGGTAAGCGATCTAATAAATCGCTTATACCTTCGAACCCGACCCATTTGGTCGATCATTAGGATCCGACCAAATACATTAGGTGACCATAGTAGGTAGGAAATAACCTTCCAAGGTTATACCTTATGGTCACGACGTTTAGGTAGTTGTATGATAAGTAGTTTATATGCCTTAGGTAAATTACCAGAATACCCTTTTCATGTATAATTGGTAATTAAGCATATGTAACCTAAACTTTTGTCACATAACTGATTATGTAACATGTTTAGGCATATAACACTTGTCATAGGGCTAGTTAGACGTCTCGAACGCGCTTTGCGTGCACGACGCGTTAAAGTAGCGTATGTTACCTTAATGGGTCGCGATGGGTCGAAAGCACTTAGGTTAGTCTCAATGTAGTATGTAGGCCTTGTTAAACCATATCATATGAGTTCCAATACTCATTTGGTTTACCAAGCCTCATCCTATCCGATCTCCCGATTTAAGTCCGGTTTATTTATATAGTTTTAGATTGCCGACTGATTCCGTGCTCCCTCTAGCTTTGTTTGGTTGTTGTTCAAGACCTCTAAGCATTCTCAGGCGAGTACATTATTCCCCTCTTTTACTGTTTGCAACTGTTTTGGGGTGACTCATATGTGCTAAACGTCTTAACAATGATTTCAAGAACGATTACAATGGTTTCAAAAACAATTACAATGTGGTTTCAAGAACGATAACAATGGTTTCAAGAACGATTACAATGGTTTCAAAAACAATTACAATGGTTTCAAGAACGATTTCAATAAAGTGAACAAACTTGTTGGTTGTAGTTACATAACCAATGACATTCATTAGCAATGATCAAGCCGACCAGTATTAGGTTATGGTACCATAGGATCTGACAAATCCCGTTATTCTCTATACCCATGGTTATGTGTGGGTATTTTGGGTAACGACTGAATCTGTAATTATTAATTTACCCTTTGGTAATGGTTTGTTAAGAACGAGAACGAGTTGGAACGATGAACGAGTCAAGAAGGTTTGAATGTTATTAGAAAATCGACCATAAAGTAGTTTCACAATTAAAACAAGAACGATTTGAACGATTAAAACAAGAACGATTTGAACGATTTCACAAAATGTTTTAATGATTGGGTAAACATTTGGACATGATTTACATTTGATCATGCATTTCCACGAAACATAGTATTGATTTAAACCAAGTTTTACTTCAATACTTTGTTTTGTGCGTTTCACCTATGGTTTAGTTGATGCATTTCACTAGCCATACATATCATTTTGGTTACACATTACATGGTTTACATTTGACACAAACACTTTGATATTGGTTATACATAACATGATTTACATCTTGACATGAACATTTTGACATATTATTCCAATACATTTGACAGTTGGTTTACACATAGACATCTTACATTGTTGGTTTGGTTTGAGTAAGTGATTTAAGTAACGAGGCGTGTGTAATATGATATAAGCATGGTGGATACGCCGCTAGTACTTCCTATATATAAGTGCTTATATGGTATTACATATCGTAGCGTTGTTTAAATCATTTCAATTTAAACATATAACATTTTATACAAATAACATACTTTTCACAATACATTGTTTTACAAACAACTTATCTTATACAAACTCATTTTTACATGGTTATTCATTTAATCATGCATTATTCTCTTATTTATACATATCATCTGAACTTATTATTTTTCAAATGATTTACAAAGACAAAGCAAATTACAAGGTTCATGACTAAACATTTTCTTAAACAGAAGTCATGAATCTTATTTTCACAAAACCTATGTACTCGCCAGCATTTCCTTGCTGACCTCGTTTTCACATGTGTTTCAGGTATTGTTGAAAGATATCGATTGATAGGATGCATGCTCACATAGGACTGGACAAGGCCTTAGTGACTCAATAACAATGATAGACTATGTTTAAATTGTGTATTTAGATTTCCAGACGGTGTAATTATTCAATGTTTAATAAAACGAAACACTTTTTGGTATCCATGGTTATGAAACATTAATTCTGTTACAACACTCCCCGACGTTTCCGCCACGTTTTGTATGTTACACTTGGTCGGGGTGTGACAGAAAAGATGGTATCAGAGCCAATGGTTATAGGGAATTAGGTTATTAGTAATGCTTTGACCTAGTCTATAACCTTCTTAGGACCCTAACGCGAGTTTACTTGCGTTTAGTCATAAAACAATACCGTCACCTATCCTTAGGCGACGACCACAACAAGAACATAAAATTCAAAACCGCTTTGAAAACTAATCATCTGTTCTAGGATGATTGATTACTAGGTTTTGAACCCTCTATTGTAAGGTTTTGAACCCTCTGTTATATGGTTTTGAACCCCTTTGAGTTTTCAAAATCTCGTCAAGGTTTTGGGTTTTAAATAATGTGAACACGTACAAACTGGAAGGGTGAATGCCTGTATTCTGGGTTTTCTGTCTAGGCAAGCACTTCGTATATATCTCATCAGACGCGAGACCAGTTGTGCTTACCTGGGAATTCTTGGGATGAGTGTTCACTTATAGGCGAGCATGTCTTCGCGATACATTATTTTTGATCCATTTACTTTGGTTAGTCACTGTGTGTCGGTTGTTGCTTTGTAGTAACAAACAAATGACCACTATCCTTGCTTTCATCAGATTTGTTTCATCTCATTCTTTTCGTCTAATTCTCTCACTCGTTTCCTTTCATGTTTCCTCTTTTAGAATGCCTCCTCGACGCGAAAGCCAGATAGCGACTGCCGAATTGGCAGAAATCATTGCGCAGCAAATGGCTGCTCAATTCCCAAACCTCTTTGCTCAATGGAACCAAGCCAACAACAACAACAATGTTACATGAAAATACAAGGATTTTAACCAGGCTAAACCACTCAAGTTTAGTGGTTCTGAAGGAGCGACTGGGCTTCTTCAATGGTTCGAGAGCATTGAGAATACTTTCCGCCATGTGCAGTGTCCTGACAATCGCAAGGTCGAGTTTTCTTCGAGTGTGTTTCAAAAGAGGGCTCTCACATGGTGGAACGGGGTTATGAGGGATCGTGGTGCAGAAGTTGCTCTAGCACAGACATGGGCTGAACTTAGGGCCCTTATGATGAGGGAATTCTGTCCTCGTCATGAGCAGCGAGCTTTGGAGAAGGAATTTGATGAGTTGAAGCAAGATAGTGGTGAGCACAGGGCGTATACTGATAGGTTTGAGGAGTTGAGTCTGCTTTGCCCGACAATGGTTACCCCACTCGACAAGGCTATCGAAAGGTACATCGACGGCCTACTTGACTCGGTACAAGACATCCTTACTGGTAGTAGCCCTACCACACTCCGTCAGGCGATCGAGTTAGCTGCGACATTGACTGAGTCGCAGATTCGGAAGAATAAGTTACACCGAAAGGGTGACAAGGGTAAGAAGCAGGGGTCTGACAAGGAGGATGGCAAGAAAGGTCAAAACAAGAAGGGTAAGGAAGGTGAGATGTCAAAGAAATCAAGAAAGCGAAAGGGTGTTCAGAACTTTGCTGTTACAGCACAGACTGCTCAGAACCCGCGGAACCCACCAGCTCACCCACCTGCAAAGAAAGCATATGCCGGTACCGCACCTCATTGTGCACGCTGCAACGGTCATCACGCGGTACAACAAGCTTGCTGGCAATGCACGACGTGTGGTAAACTTGGGCATTTGGCCAATGTTTGTCATTTGGGACAAAATCAGGCTGCTCAGGTTCAAGCTCCGGTTCAAGGGAATGCTGCGAGATTCCCACTGGGGTCATGTTTCAACTGCGGAGAGATTGGTCACTTCCGCCACAACTGTCCGAGACTGGTGAATGCAAATGCTAACGCAAACCCAAATGCGAACGTCAACGTCAATGTGAATCCAGCACGTGGTCGAGTGTTTAACATCAATGAGGCACTCAATGATGAAGGAGTGAACAATTAGCATTTTGTATTTCCTCTGGTTGTTATCTTGTAACATTTAAAGACAATGCGGTTGTTATATAAATAAAAATTTGTGGTTTTATTTTTTAACTAATGCAATTGTATGAATGTTTGATCCAACCTTATGATGTCAACACAAAGAAAAAACTACTCATGTGGTTCTGTCATTTTTATGATCACTTGTGATCTCCCTAAGAACCTCAAACACTTGTTTCTTTTAAAGCTAAAGTATCTTATCGTCTTGCACCGTTCGAGATGCAAGAATTATCAAAACAGCTTCAAGAGTTGTCTGATAAAGGATTCATCCGTCCGAAATTTTCACCTTGGAGAAACTCCTGTCCTCTTTGTGAAAAGAAAAATGGATCTTTTCGAATGTATATCGATTAACGTAAGCCTAGTAAGCTTACCATCAAGAATCGATATCCCCTACCTTAAATCAACTATTTCTCCGATCAACTGCATAGCGTTTCATGCTTTTCCAAGATCGATTTGCGTTTTGGGTATCATCAACTTTGTATTCTCGAAGAAGATATTCCCAAAACGGTTTTCTGCACGAAGTATGGCCATTACGAGTTTACAGTCATGCCTTTTGGGTTGACAAATGCTCCAGCCATCTTCAAGTACTTAATAAATAGAGTCTGTAAGCCTTATTTGGATCAGTTCGTCATTGTTGTTAATGACATCTTGATCTATTCATATCCCGAGCCGATCACGATCAACACCTTCGTTGACATTGGAACCCCTAAAGAAGGAACAAACTTTTCGCTAAATCCTCCAAGAGGAAATTTTGGCTTAAAGAAGTTCAGTTTTTTTTTTTTTTTTTTGGGTCATGTAGTCAACAAGCAGGGTATTCTTGTGGATCCATCCAAATTGCTGCAATTAAGGATTTGGTTCCCAGTATGCTTTAAATACCCGTGTCCAAAGATAACAAATTAAACGATTATGCGATTATGTGATTACGTGTTATGTGTTCTCCTTTATGTTTTTGTGTGATCCGATTTTCAAAATCCTCATAGAATCTTTTATATCTATATATAAGGGATTCATAGTAGGATATTCAAAAGGTACTAACTTAAATCCTTAATGGGCTTCTACGTAGTAGTTAAGACCCTTGGGATTATATAGTACCATTTCATGACTCGAAGAGAGACCTTTTAGTGGTCTAGTCAAAAAAAGATTGATTCACAATTTGGTTAAAGAACGACATCTAGTGATGTAGCTGAGCAGACTCCTTAATAGTCTATTTAGATCATTTATTGATTTAATTAAAAGGACTCTATGGCGGTCTAGTCACACGCATCATAGGATTGTTCATTTGGTTTTACCCTACACGTTATAAAATAGACTGTGTAAACTGTGCAAGGAATTGTCTAATTACGGACGCGTAGATAATTATGAAATTTAGTGCACAGAAACCCAGTAAGATTTATTATGTGTAAGAACCGATAGCGACAACAATAACAAAATGAGAACGATGTAATGAAGGTATGGTGGACGCACCAATGGCGCTTCATATACTTGTATATAAGTGTCCCTCTTACATTGCAAGCATAATGTTATTAAGGTTACTAGAAGTTCAGAACCCTAACCAATGTTGTTCGATCTTTTCAACTTCATGCTTTCAAGCTCTCACAGGTTTCCTCTAATTAAATTTCGGGACGAAATTTCCTAAAGTAGGGGAGACTGTGACACCTGGGTCACTGCGACCATCAAACAAATACCAAACCAATGAAATATTGTATTTCATACTTTGGACTTGTATAAATATGTGTATCTTTTGCACATATCAACTCTTGTTCGAATTCAAGCTCTAAATCGCTTTCTGGAAGGTTATACGCGCACTAATGCGTAAATATAACCAGTTTAATGCAACAAACACTCCGGAATAGTGACATAGGCTTAACATACCTTAAATAACCTCTACATAACTTAGAAATAAGTTTTGGAAGGTTTGGTATGCCGAAATCAAGTTAAATCGCTTACAGGGACTAAAGTTGACAAACTGCGAAAGTATGCCAATTTGAACTGTAACAGACATTCCGGAACATGACCATAAGTTAAACATACCATAAATATCCTTTACATAGCTTAGAAATAGGCTTTGTGGTGTTCGGTATGCTAAAATAAACTTTTGGGTCATTCAGGGACTAAAAGCGTCAAAAAGTGCACAAGTTTGCACTTTCGCGCATATCTTACGTTCTGAATACATCCGGAGATCCAAAAATTTATGTAAGCATTATAATACTATGCTTTAGTGTTTGGCTTGTCAAAAATCCATTCGTCGCACAATTTGGACCGTTTTTACGTTCGTTACGACTTCCGTCGTAATTAACCGAACAACGCAACCGTACGGCCAAACAAACCGACATCCGAGATATTTTTTAGCACATATTAAGTTCCCTATACTTTAACTTCATTTTAAAGCTTTGAAATGGGGTTAACGGGCCTTAAACGTGTCGAAAATAGCTTAAACGGGCTGCAGGGACCAAAACTGTAATTCTGCCAAACTTGGTCCTTGCGCACCTCAACAAATATTTTATTACGGTGCGCAAGGGGTCTGCAGATAGCAGAAACTTGGCAGAAACATTGGATCTGGTCCATTCTCCTTATGCACATGGTATTGGGCAATACTAGGGGCTCCCATGGTATTGTAATACCACTATCTTGAGGTGTATGGCCAAGATCAAAGCACGGTTTTCAAGAAACGATCTTAACGGCTAACCGAAAACTATAAATACCCCCCCCCATGCCATTGCAAAACCCACTAGAATTTTGATTTGAGAAACTCTAAGTTGAAACCATTGTTTCATACCTGAGATTCTTGGATCGAGATTAGCATTCGGGGACCCTTCGTAAGTATTCTTTCGTTCTTTTCTTTCCTTTATTGCTTTTCGAGTCCGAAAGTCAAACTTTGTTTGACTTAAAGTTTGACTTTCTGCGTTGACCAGTTTATGGTCAATGCGAAGTTCGTTTGAACTTCGCAACGTGATTGTAATTACGATGGTTATAGTCCCTTGGGACTATGCCTACTGATTACCACGTTGTCTAGGGTCGTAGGGTAAGCGATCTAATAAATCGCTTATACCTTCGAACCCGACCCATTTGGTCGATTATTAGGATCCGACCAAATACATTAGGTGACCATAGTAGGTAGGGAATAACCTTCCAAGGTTATACCTTATGGTCACGACGTTTAGGTAGTTGTATGATAAGTAGTTTATATGCCTTAGGTAAATTACCAGAATACCCTTTTCATGTATAATTGGTAATTAAGCATATGTAACCTAAACTTTTGTCACATAACTGATTATGTAACATGTTTAGGCATATAACACTTGTCATAGGGCTAGTTAGACGTCTCGAACGCGCTTTGCGCGCACGACGCGTTAAAGTAGCGTATGTTACCTTAATGGGTCGCGATGGGTCGAAAGCACTTAGGGTAGTCTCAATGTAGTATGTAGGCCTTGTTAAACCATATCATATGAGTTCCAATACTCATTTGGTTTACCCAGCCTCATCCTATCCGATCTCCCGATTTAAGTCCGGTTTATTTATATAGTTTTAGATTGCCGACTGATTCCGTGCTCCCTCTAGCTTTGTTTGGTTGTTGTTCAAGACCTCTAAGCATTCTCAGGCGAGTACATTATTCCCCTCTTTTACTGTTTTCAACTGTTTTGGGGTGACTCATATGTGCTAAATGTCTTAACAATGATTTCAAGAACGATTACAATGGTTTCAAAAACAATTACAATGTGGTTTCAAGAACGATAACAATGGTTTCAAGAACGATTACAATGGTTTCAAAAACAATTACAAGGGTTTCAAGAACGATTTCAATAAAGTGAACAAACTTGTTGGTTGTAGTTACAAAACCAATGACATTCATTAGCAATGATCAAGCCGACCAGTATTAGGTTATGGTACCATAGGATCTGACAAATCCCGTTATTCTCTATACCCATGGTTATGTGTGGGTATTTTGGGTAACGACTGAATCTGTAATTATTAATTTACCCTTTGGTAAGGGTTTGTTAAGAACGAGAACGAGTTGGAACGATGAACGAGCCAAGAAGGTTTGAATGTTATTAGAAAATCGACCATAAAGTAGTTTCACAATTAAAACAAGAACGATTTGAACGATTAAAACAAGAACGATTTGAACAATTTCACAAAATGTTTTAACGATTGGGTAAACATTTGGACATGATTTACATTTGATCATGCATTTCCACGAAACATAGTATTGATTTAAACCAAGTTTTACTTCAATACTTTGTTTTGTGCGTTTCACCTATGGTTTAGTTGATGCATTTCACTAGCCATACATATCATTTTGGTTACACATTACATGGTTTACATTTGACACAAACACTTTTGATATTGGTTATACATAACATGATTTACATCTTGACATTAACATTTTGACATATTATTCCAATACATTTGACAGTTGGTTTACACATAGACATCTTACATTGTTGGTTTGGTTTGAGTAAGTGATTTAAGTAACGAGGCGTGTGTAATATGATATAAGCATGGTGGATACGCCGCTGGTACTTACTATATATAAGTGCTTATATGGTATTATATATCGTAGCGTTGTTTAAATCATTTCAATTTAAACATATAACATTTTATACAAATAACATACTTTTCACAATACATTGTTTTACAAACAACTTATCTTATACAAACTCATTTTTACATGGTTATTCATTTAATCATGCATTATTCTCTTATTTATACATATCATCTGAACTTATTATTTTTCAAATGATTTACAAAGACAAAGCAAATTACAAGGTTCATGACTAAACATTTTCTTAAACAGAAGTCATGAATCTTATTTTCACAAAACCTATGTACTCCCCAGCATTTCCTTGTTGACCTCGTTTTCACATGTGTTTCGGGTATTGTTGAAAGATATCGATTGATAGGATGCATGCTCACATAGGACTGGACAAGGCCTTAGTGACTCAATAACAATGATAGACTATGTTTAAATTGTGTATTTAGATTTCCAGACGGTGTAATTATTCAATGTTTAATAAAACGAAACACTTTTTGGTATCCATGGTTATGAAACATTAATTCTGTTACAACACTCCCCGACGTTTCCGCCACGTTTTGTATGTTACACGTGGTCGGGGTGTGACAGAAAATAACTCTAATAACTAAAATAATACTAATACTACTATTAATAATCATACTAATAAAATAACAAATAATTAACTAGACATACACTTGCATGAATTTTTCTATATTCGAGCATTGCCGTTGAACTGATACTACTATGTGGTATTGCGGACTCGAGATTCTCTATATTCGAGCGTTCCCGTTAAAATTGATAATTCAAAACTTAACTATGATGCCTCTATTTAAAAAAATAGTAAACAAGTTAACTTGTTTCTGAATCGATGCGGGATCAATGTGTGATGCTAGCTTGCTTGGCTATTCATGTAGCTTTAAAATATAGTTTCATTTATAAAATTATGAATATACTATAGTAACGATCCAATTTTTCTCTACGTTTTGACCTAAGTTTTACTAAAATTGAAGAAAAGTAAAATATAATATATTTTATTATCCTATAATAATACTATACTCGTCTTGATATATTATATACAACTTGTTGGAAAAATAGGTGAAAATTACATTTTTCACAAATATAGGAAAATGATTTTTTCTTATTTTAGACTAGAAATAAATATAATAAAATGAGCGGGTTTTATATATTTATTTGTGGGTTTGTGTTCTATGTTGGAAGAGCTTCGCAACGAACTAAACCACATCCAAAACGGAGCTAAGATGAATAAGATATCGATGCTCAAAGTTGGGTGTTTGAAACATTCAATGCTGAAACAAAAGGAACTTAAATGGGTATTTAAGTGGGAACTCTCCCTCCTTATTGTTCCATGGAAGCACACACTAAGTGTCCTCGCGAAGGGTCCTAACTCGCACTCGCACACGCGCGCACGCGCGCGTGGCGTGGGCGATGAGGCGCAATGTGGTGCTTTGATGGCGCACTTTGCACTTCGCATCGCCTGATGTGTCGTGCGCGGCTCACCAAAGTGAACCAAAACGGCGCGACTGTGTGGCGTGCTCGTAGAGGATCACAGGTGACGTGGCGCACGCGCGCAAGGACCTGAGTCAGAGTGGCGCACGCGCGCATGGCTGTGAGCCAAATGGACGCACCTCGCATGACCGTGCAGACCTGGGCGTGCGCGCACCAGTGTGTCTTGCGCGCGCGCAAAAGCTTCCAGCATTGAATGACAATGCAGTTACAGTTCAGCTTCGAAACTGACGAGTTAACGGTCTTTGACTGAGAATTAAATGACTATTAAATTGCATTGAAGACGTTTAATGCAATTTAAACCTCTCTTTAATTCCGTTTTGCCTGTTTCAACTTAGGAGCTGTATAAATACAGCTCCATATCCAGCTGCAAAGTACACCACGAACAACAACAGCTTATGCATACTACTCTCTCTCTACTACTGATCTTCATCCTGCTCTCTTCAAGGTAACCTTCGGGTTGTAGCCGAACTCCAGCAGTACCACTGCTCCGGCTGTTGTACCCTGGGAAACAAAACGAGTACTCTTGTGAGACTCGGAATTTGTTTTAAGGGAAGCGTGTTGAACACGTGCCTCAGTCTTTCTTCTTCTACATTTCTTGTACTTTGGTTATTTTGAGTTGTAATTGTACTAGTTGTTTAGGCTTTCTTTTTCTTGTATTGTAATCATTTAATAAAATTTGTTTTATTTTATTTAAATTACGCGATCGGTTCCTACACAACTATCTTAGTTGTTACTTACTCATTCGACAATATACAATATACCAAAGATTAATTTTATATATTTTTAGTTTTATCTACAAAATGGTACACTGATACCATATGATCGATAACAAAGCAACACACAGTGGACAATCCCACGATGACTTTTTTAGTTTATTGAAAGTTGACAAACGAACAACAGTTTACATGATCTTATCATCTATGATAAAATAACATGGAAATCAAGCTTTTGGGTCCTAATTAAAAAACACTTTCTAACCAACCTTTAATGACACAAGAATAATGACACACACTAATTTTATAACACAGAAACACGTGTGTCATTAAAAATATGTCATCGTTGGTGAAATCTGAATATTTTATGACACTTATATTTGTGTGTCATAATTAAAATGTCATTTAATAAAAATAAAACACGTTAAAATATGTGTGTCATCGTTGTATGTCATCTTACAATTTTTATGACACTTATATTTGTGTGTCATGGTTTAAATGTAAAAATAAAATACATTAAAGTATATGTATCATGTTATAATTTTTATCACACTTATTTTTGTGTAAATGATTTGAAGCAAAAGGCGAAACTAAAATGGGCGAAAGTAGGCGATGAAAACTTTCTTTCATGGGATAATTAACAACAGAAAAGCTATAAACCATATAAATACCCTTGTTATCGACGACAAAGTGGAAGATGACTCGAAAAAAATAAAAAATGAAATGAAGATGAGGTTTATGACTCGTTTCACAGAACCTCTCCAACGGGGACCGTCCTTGGACAGAAAGGGATTTAGACGACTGACGGACGAGCATGCGAAATAACTGATTACGATTATTTCTAAAAAAGAGATTAAAAATGCGGTTTTGGCATGGTAGCGACAAAACCCAGGGTCCTGACGGTTTTACGTTCAAATTCATAAAAAGATTTTGGACTTCTATTGAATGTCATTTTGTAGGGTCTTAAATGAGTTCCATAAGAAAGCTTTTATGGAGCGGGGTTGTAATGCTTCGTTTATTGCTTTAATCCCCAAGGCTCGTGATCCGAAGGCAGTCAACGATTTTCGGCCTATATCCCTTATTGGTGTTCTGTATAAAGTGATAGCGAAGATTCTTGCAACTAGACTGAAGGTGGTTACCCCAAGTCTCGTGGCTTCGGTACAAAGGACTTTCATCGTAGGCCGCCCCATCTTTGACGGTCCAATGATAACTAGCGAAATAATATCATGGACAAAGAAAAGTAACCTAAAAGATATTCATTTTTAAAGTGGATTTCGAAAAAGCGTACGATTCATTAATCTGGAAGTTCTTATTGTCGAATCTAAAGGCCATGGGATTCCCGTTACTTTGGAGGAAATGGATTGGTGCTAGCCTTAAATCTAGTTGGGCTTCGGTGCTGCCGGTAAACGGATCTCCTATCGCGGAATTTCAAATCAAAATAGGGCTTCGACAAGGTGATCCTCTTTCCCCATTCTTATTCATTTTAGCGATGGAAGCGTTAGACGTAATAATGAATATAATGGGATCTAGGGGTGTGTTTAAAGGGGTAAAATTACCAAATGACGGTCCATGCATTTCCCACTTATGGTTCAATATTTGGTCATAATAAAGTCCTAATCCGCCCCTTCCAAACGGTCAAATTGACCTCGCTTTCATCCCCCCACACACACACATGCAATCAACAATGGTCGCCATCGCAATCGCGATATCCTCGATAACAAAAGGCAATAACGAAGTTGCACTGTCTGTGGATTCGTTAATAGGGTTATGTGACACCCTGTTAACCGATATAATTTGTTTTATTTTTTTATTAAATAAAGTTAAATTTTAATAAACCCCACCAAATTTAGACCGTGGGGTATGGTGGGGCGGGGGGTTTGGGGCATGGGTTGACACGTGGACTTCGAGGGGCACAGCTGGTCAGTTGCATGTTGGGTCGGTATGGCGGGGCGTGGCTAGCCCGCGTGGGTTGGCCACGTGTTATAATTTTTTTTTTCAATTATTATGAAAATACACAAAAAACAAAAAAGCCTAGCCACGTATAGCCTAGCCAACCCAGCCAATGAGAGCCGGCCATGGAAGACCGCTAGGCTGGCCCAACGCCCGGGCTGAAACCCCCGTCCAAGGGGCCACGCCGAAACCCAAGCCCACCCGGGGTGATGACTTGGGCCTTTGTACCCAACCCACGCCCCAACCCCCGCCCCATACCCCATAGTCTTAATATAAAGAATTACATTTTACGCTTTTATTTTTTGCAAATTGGAAATAAATAATCCCACCTTTTTAACTGTGGCCGATAATAATCCCAAGTCAGTTATTAGCCGGTAATCCGAACTCGTCCATTTTTTTGTAAAATAGTCCGCCGTTAAAATAGCTTAACGGAGTTAAGTTTTTTTTCGAATTACGAACCGATGTTTTAGGGCTTTTGGTCAGAGTGAGGATACGAGTCGATTGATGTAAAACTTACCTCGAAATTGTGCTCGAAATGGCTTGATTTTTGTTAATTAGAAGTTAAACACCCGAATTGAAACACCGTTTTTGTGGGTTAGGGGCAGAATTTTAAGGTAAGTTTTACATCAATCGAGTCGTATCCTCGTTCTGATCAAAAGCCCTAAAACATCGGTTTGTAATTCAGAAAAAAAACTTAACTCCGTTAAGCTATTTTAACGGCGGACTATTTTACAAAAAAAAATTGACCAGTTCGAATTATTATCGGCTAATAACTGACTTGAGATTATTATCGGCTAAATTAAGAAAGTTAGGTTATTTATTTCCAATTTTCCTTTATTTTTCTCAAAACAAATTAAATCTCCCTCCTTCCTAAAAACTTCTAACTTCCCTCCTCCCACCACGTTCCTAAAAACCTCTAATCTCCCTCCTCACGACCAACTTTAACCTAATTCTGTCCCTCCTTCCTCCCATAACATGGAAAGAGGCTGGATTTGGGTAATTCTATGTTTGAATCAATGGGTTGAGGGTTTGGAGGTTTGGTCTGTGTTGTCTCTGCGGTACCGAAGGCGAAGACGTGTGAGGATGTTAAAGGTGGGCTGCAGAAATTTAGGTTTAAGTTTTTGGCTGAAAGTGGGGGTCTGAGTACCATGGATGTTCTCTGTCAGGTACGGTTTTACATGTGGTTGATTTTAATTTTGTAAAAATAATTTGTTTGTTTGCTTTGGTATTCATAGGCAATTCAATATATGCCTGTTGTTGATGATGATTGATTCAAGGTTTTATGTACATTCCCTCATGAGGTTTTGATTGTAATAAAATGTTTTTTCTTTAGAGTTGTAGAGTTTAACTACATTCATAAGCTCTATTCAGGGGTGGAAATTGTTTAACTGATTGTGTACTTAATTTGTTGAACAGATTTGTGGCACTAAACAAAGATATAGAATCACAGAGAAACTTTATTATTGAATGTATAGGGGGCTCTCTTGTTTTGTGCAGAGGTAGAAGAATGATGGCAAGGGAAGAAGAAAAAGAGGAATTATTGGCCTTTTTCTAACTTGGATGAGCTTGTTCAGGCTTCTTCGGTACGGTTATTTTGGGCTTCTTGTTGTTTTTGTTAGAACAATATTAAACTTAATTATGCTTATATATATGTATTAAGTGATATGTATTCGGATTTTTATGATAACCTATGTAATGTGGTTTGATAAGCCGGTAAATTTCAAATAACTGCCGGAGCAGTTATTCCCGCCAATTGAACCACCAAAACATGACGTATATATACTTGTTTACCTTCAACATTTTCCGGTATCAAGACATTTCCATTCAACTGATTTGTCCACCCAATTCGTTCATATTCTGCATACCCTTATTCATTCAATATTTCCTGCACATTCCCTGTCACACCCCGACCACGTAGAACAACAAAACGTGGCGGAAAACGTCGGGGAGTCTTGTAACAGAATCATTGTTTCATAACACATGGAAATTGAAATATTGTTTTATTGATTAAAGTAGTTACAATGTCTTGACAATCAAAGAAACATAACATAAATAACTAGTCTTGCATCTTTTATTGTCGCTAAGGCCCAAGTCCGCCTAAGTGTATCTTGATAAATCCTATGCATCATATCCTGAAACACATGTGAAAATAGGTACGTCAGCATAAAAATGCCTGTGAGATACATAGGTTTTGTAAAAATAGAATTCATGACTTATGTTTAAGAAAATGTTTAGTCATGAACCTTGTAATTTGCTTTGTCTTTTAAATCATTTGAAAAGTGATAAATAAACCAAATGATATATATGTATAAAAGAATAACACATGGTTAAGTGGATAACCATGGGAAATGAGTTTGTATAAATTAAGTTGTTTGCAAAACAATGTTTTGTGAAAAGTATGTTATTTGTATAAAATGTTATATGTCCAAATTTAAATGATTCAAATAACGCTACAATATGTAATACCATACAATCACTTATATATAGGAAGTACCAGCGGCGTATCCGCCATGCTTGTATCATATTACACACGCCTCGTTACTTAAATCACTTACTCAAACCAAACCAACAATGTAAGATGTCTATGTTTAAACCAATTGCCAAACGTATTGAATAATATGTCAAAATGTTTATGTCAAGATGTAAGTCATGTAATGTATAACCAATGTCAATAATGTTTATGTGTCAAATGTAAATCATGAAATGTGTAACCAATGTCAATAATGTTTATGTGTCAAATTTAAGTCATGTAATGTGTAACCAAAATGATATGTATGGCTAGTGAAATATATCAACTAAACCATATGCACAAAAACAAAGTATTGAAGTAAAACATGGTTTAAATCAAAGCTATGTTTTGTGGAACAAATGCATGCCATACTGATATAAACATCTATGCGGTATTGTGAGAATGCATACATCCAAGCCTTGAGACTGTGGCGATAAACCCTTAAACAAATTAAAGGTTTATCTAAGTTATGTGTATCGAATTCGGTCATTCCTTTCATCCAAACCTACCCAGGATGTCCGGAACGGGAGTTGTCAATTCCTATGGTACCACTACCTACTAACGAACGACGTGATCGGTGTTAATGAATGTATATTGATCCATCAAAACAAACCAAATGTCATATCAAAATGTAAGCATGTGATGAAAACAACTGTACTAAGTATGCAACAAATGGACATACATAGCATGTGAACTGTACTAAGTATGCAACAATAGACATACATAGCATGTGACGTTAAACAACTGTACTAAGTATGCAACAATAGACATACATAGCATGTTACGTGAAACAACTGTACTAAGTATGCAACAATAGACATACATAGCATGTGACGTGAAACAACTGTACTAAATATGCACACAATGGGCATACATAGCATGAAATGTAATGTAAAACAATGTACTAAGTATGCACACAATGGGCACACATAGCATAAAATGTAATGTAAAACGATGTACTATAAATGTACTAATAAACATAGCAAGTATATGATGTGAAAACAGGAAAGCATGAAAGTAACAAGTAGGCACATGTGTTTCACCCCAAAACAGTTTGAAAACAGTAAAATAGGGGTCTATGTACTCACTTGAGATTGCTCAGAACTCCTAAGATAACCACCAAGCAATGCTAGAGATCACGAAATCAAACGGCACCTAGTATAGGTAACTATGTTAATAAACCGGATCTATGTCGGAGGATCGGATAGAATGAGGGCTCGTAAACCAAATGAGTATGGGAACTCATGTAGTATGGTTTAACAAGGCCTACATACTAAAATGAAACCTAACCTAAGTGCTTTCGACCCATTACGACCCGTTTAGGTAGCTTATGCTACTTTAACGCGTCGTTCGCGTAAAACGCGTTCGGACCGCCTAACTAGTCCTATGGCAAGTAGAATATGCCTTAACATGCTTAATATTGTCGCCAAATCAGTTTAGATGTCAAAAGTTATGTCACATATGTTTATAATGAATTTTGGCATCAAAGGGGTATTTTGGTAATTTACCTAAGGCATATAAACTACCTATCATACAACTACTTAAACGTCGTGACCATAAGGTATAACCTCGGAAGGTTATTCCCTACCTACTATGGTCACCTAATGTATTTGGTCGGATCCTAATGATCGACCAAATGGGTCGGGTTCGAAGGTATAAGTGATTTATTAGATCGCTTACCCTTACGACCCTAGACAACGTGGTAATCAGTAGGCATAGTCACAAGGGACTATAACCATCGTGATTACAATCACGTTGCGAAGTTCAAACGAATTTCGCATTGACCATAAACTGGTCAATGCAGAAAGTCAAACAAAGTTTGACTTTCGTACTCGAAAAGCAATAAAAGAATGAAGGAATACTTACAAAGGGTCCCCGAATGCTAATCTCGATCCAAGTAGCTCAGGTATGAAACAAAGGTTTCAACTTAGAGCTTCTCAAATAAGGATTCTTGTGGGTTTTACAAGTGATGGGGGTGGGTATTTATAGGAATACTAGCACCGTTAGGATCGTTTATCGGGAAACGTGCTTTGATCTTGGCCATACACTTGCACACATGGTATTGTAATACCATGTGCACATCCAAAACCAGTCCCTAGTATCAGAATTACCATGTGCAAGTGGGTTTCGTGGGTAACAAAGCTGTTAACAGCCTGTTAAAACAGTGAATCTGGTCTGGGAGCCTGACGCGGGCCGCGTAAGGTGTCACCTTGGGTTTACGCGGGCCGCTTGGCCTGTCTGATCAGCAAACATCTTTCAGAAATGAGAGTTTTGGTCCCTGTAGTGTTTTAAGGCCATTCCCGACACTTCTAAGGCCCGTAAAGCCAACTTTAAGGCCCTAAAATGATGCCTAAACAATGTGGACATGAAACATGCTCAAAAACATGCCGGATGTTAGTTCGTTTGGTCGTACGATCGCGATGTTCGCTTAATTACGACGGAATGCGCATAAGCGCGAAAAACGATCCAAATGACGCGACGAATGGATTTTTCTCATGCCAAACACTAAAATAAAATATTTTAGTGCTTACATAAATTTTTGGATGTCCGGATGTATTCAGAACGCAAGATATGCGCGAAAGTGCAAACTTGTGCACTTTTTGATGCTGTTAGTCCCTGAATGACCCAAAAGTTTATTTTAGCATACCCAACCCCTCAAAGCCTATTTCTAAGCTATGTAAAGGATATTTAGGGTATGTTAAACTTATGGTCCAGTTCCGGAATGTCTTGTTACAGTTCAAATTGGCATACTTTCGCAGTTTGTCAAATTTAGTCCTTGTAAGCGAATTAACTTGATTTCGGCATACCAAACCTTCCAAAACTTATTTCTAAGTTATGTAAAAGTTATTTAAGGTATGTTAAGCTTATGTCACTATTCCAAAGTGTTTGTTGCATTAAACTGGTTATATTTACGCATCGGTGCGCGTATAACCTTCCAGAAAGCGATTTAGAGTTTGGAATTGAACAAAAATTGATATGTGCAAATGATACACATATTTATACTAATCCCGAGTATGAAATACAATATTTCATTGGTTTGGCATTTGTTTGATGGTCGCAGTGACCCAGGTGTCACAGTCTCCCCTACTTTAGGAAATTTCGTCCCGAAATTTTTATTTAGAGGAAACTTGTGAGAGTTTAAAACATGAAGTTGAAAAGATCGAACAACATTGGTTAGGGTTCTGAACTTCTAGTAAGTTTAATAACATCATGGTTGCAATGTAAGAGGGATACTTATATACAAGTATATGAAGCGTCATTGGTGCGTCCATCGTACCTCCATTACATTGTTCTCATTTTGTTATTGTTGTCACTATCGGTTCTTACACATAATAAATCTTACTGGGTTTCTGTGCACTAAATTTCATAATTATGTACGCGTCCATAATTAGACAATTCCTTGCACAGTTCACACAGTCTATTTTATAATGTGTAGGGTAAAACCAAATGAACAATCCTGTGATGAGTGTGACTAGACCGCAATAGAGTCCTTTTAATTAAATCAATAAATGATCTAAATAGACTATCAAGGAGTCTGTTCAGCTACATCACTAGATGTCGTTCTTTAACCAAACTGTGAATCAATCGTTTTTACTAGACCACTAAAGGGTCTCTTATGAATCATGGAGTGGTACTATATAATCCAAGGGTCTTAACTCTTACATAGAAGCCCATTAAGGATTTAAGGTAGTACCTTTTAAATATCCTGCTACGAATCCCTCATATGAAAATATGACAGATTCTGCGAGGATTTGGGTAACGAATATCCAGGGTATTCAAAAACACACAAAAAAAAATGCATAAAAGAAAACACAAAATATATAAACACATAATCACATAACCACAAAATTGTTTGTTAATTTGCGTTGTTAATTGCGTACATGCATTTAAAGCACACTAGGAATCCATTCCGTGGATTTCATTTGGTACTTTAAACGTTATCAAGATTCTAACTATAAAGATAGAAAGATTCAAAAGGAAAATTCGATTTCGATTGTAAGGAACCGAAATGTTCGAATTAAGGTACATAAGGAATCCAATTAAGGATTCTGATTTGAATGATAATCATCCACAAGGGTCTAAATGTGAAAATAAAAAGATCCCATATGGATTTTAGAAGTTTAAGATGTTTTGAAACCTTGCACTGGATGTGCTTAAGTCAAAACATGAAGTAAAAATGCTTATGAAGTTGAGATGCTAGATATGTCAAGGCGACATATGAAGCAAAATCTGAAAGTTAAGTCAACGTATGAGGAAAAATATTTTTGAAAACTATGCATGGGGTTCTTAAAAAAAATGTGTTCAATGTTTTTGAAACCTTATGCATAATACTTTTGAAATCATAAAGTAGGTGTATTAGGTAGGTATATTTATAAAAATGTTTTAAAAATCATGCGAGATGAATTTTGAAATTATGTATAAGGTTTTTGAAAACATGAATGATGCTTTTCGAAATCATGCACTTGATAAGAAAATGTATGGTGCTAATATTGTTTTCAGACTATATGAAACATTTTGAAATTATGAAGGTTGTTTTTGAAAGCATAGCCAATGTTTTTGAAATATCATAGACAATGCATTTAAAAATCGTTTTCAAACTATATGAAATGTTTTGAGATCATGAAGATTGTTTTTGAAATACTTGTACTGTGTATGAAAAAAAATCAAAACGTAATGGGTATGAGATTTGAAAATACCCTTAGTTATCTAACCAAGGATTCAAAGGCACAGATGTGCAGAAGCATGATTACTCATAATGTCACTTTATTTTCTGTACTTCGTATCTTAGAATGAAACGAGTACTTAAAATTTTCGAGGGAATCATGAGCGATCATTTGAAAGAGAGAATCACAAGAGTAGTTTGTAAGGAACATAGTTCCTTGATGTAGGTATCATAGGAAAAGTCATACACACATGTAATTATACTTGTATATCAGAATTGCGAACAACAACTTTTATTTATGAACAAGATATATTGTTTCACATTACTAGAAAACGAAAGAAACAAAAGCATAAGACAGCAACATCTTCTAGTCAGCCAACTGCTCATCCGTGGGTTGGATTTGCATTAGCAAGCTTTGGGCATTTGTTCCTGAAATGGCTCGTCTCGCCACTGTTGTAGCACGATCCAGGCGGAAAGCGAGCTTGAGCAGGATTGGCTTGTGGTTGATTTGGACCACCTTGGTTCGGGTTACATCGACAAGCACTTGCTAGGTGACCAATTCGCCCACATGATGCACACAGACGACACTGTAAGTGAGCTTGGTGATGCCCATTACATTTGTCGCATAATGGTGCCGTTCCCTTGTATTGCTTCTTAGCAGGTGGTGTCGCTACCTGGCTAGGTCCCGCTTGATTAGGTGCAACTGCAGCGGGTTTCCTTGAAGCCTTACGCTTCCTTGATTTTGATGCAGGCTTGACTTTTGCTTCTTTTGATGACTCTTGAGTGGTTTCATTCTGGAGTTGATACATGGTAATGCCTAAATCCACAGATTTCTGAATCACTTCGCCTATTTGCTGGGCAAATTTGGCTGTTCGCTCGGACATTTGACCGGTGCTGCGAGGAAGAGACATTCTAGAAGAAAATGAAAGACATAGGAAGAAACAAGTGAAAGGTTATTGGATAATCAAAACAGGATGGCAATGCATAAAAATTGCGATCATTTGTTTGTTACCTAAGGTAAACAAATGAGACGGTGACAAATCAAAGTAAGCGGGTCATATTAATGTATCACTGAAGACATGCTCGCCTATAAGTGAACACTCACCCCAAGAGTTCCCAGGTAAGAGTGACTGGTCCGATACTGCGGATTTGTACGAAAACTCTAGCCTTCGACAGAACACTCAGGGTACAGGCATTCACTCTTCCAGTTTGCACGTGTTCACATTATACGACCCAAACTTTGACGAGATTTGAAAACTTAGAGGGTTCAAAACCTTATAACAGAGGGTTCAAAACCTTACAATAGAGGGTTCAAAACCTAGTAATCAATCATCCTAGAACAGATGATTAGTTTTCAAAGAGGTTTTGAAATTTATGTTCTTGTTGTGGTTGTCGCCTAAGGATAGGTGACAGTATTGTTTTATGACTAAACGCAAGTAAACTCGCGTTAGGGTCCTAGGAAGGTTATAGACTAGGTCAAAGCATTACTAATAACCTAATTCCCTATAACCATGAGCTCTGATACCAACTTTTCTGTCACACCCCGACCACGTAGAACAACAAAACGTCGGGAAGTGTTGAAACAGAATCATTGTTTCATAACACATGGAAATTGAAATATTGTTTTATTGATTAAAGTAGTTACAATGTCTTGACAATCAAAGAAACATAACATAAATAACTAGTCTTGCATCTTTTAGTCGCTAAGGCCCAAGTCCGCCTAAGTGTATCTTGATAAATCCTATGCATCATATCCTGAAACACATGTGAAAATAGGTACGTAAGCATAAAAATGCCTGTGAGATACATAGGTTTTGTAAAAATAGAATTCATGACTTATGTTTAAGAAAATGTTTAGTCATGAACCTTGTAATTTGCTTTGTCTTGTAAATCATTTGAAAAGTGATAAATAAACCAAATGATATATATGTATAAAAGAATAACACATGGTTAAGTGGATAACCATGTGAAATGAGTTTGTATAAATTAAGTTGTTTGTAAAACAATGTTTTGTGAAAAGTATGTTATTTGTATAAAATGTTATATGTCCAAATTTAAATGATTCAAATAACGCTACGATATGTAATACCATACAATCACTTATATATAGGAAGTACCAGCGGCGTATCCACCATGCTTGTATCATATTACACACGCCTCGTTACTTAAATCACTTACTCAAACCAAACCAACAATGTAAGATGTCTATGTTTAAACCAATTGCCAAACGTATTGAATAATATGTCAAAATGTTTATGTCAAGATGTAAGTCATGTAATGTATAACCAATGTCAATAATGTTTATGTGTCAAATGTAAATCATGAAATGTGTAACCAATGTCAATAATGTTTATGTGTCAAATGTAAATCATGTAATGTGTAACCAAAATGATATGTATGGCTAGTGAAATATATCAACTAAACCATATGCACAAAAACAAAGTATTGAAGTAAAACATGGTTTAAATCAAAGCTATGTTTTGTGGAACAAATGCATGCCATACTGATATAAACATCTATGCGGTATTGTGAGAATGCATACATCCAAGCCTTGAGACTGTGGCGATAAACCTTTAAACAAATTAAAGGTTTATCTAAGTTATGTGTATCGAATTCGGTCATTCCTTTCATCCAAACCTACCTAGGATGTCCGGAACGGGAGTTGTCAATTCCTATGGTACCACTAGCTACTAACGAACGGCGTGATCGGTGTTAATGAATGTATATTGATCCATCAAAACAAACCAAATATCATATCAAAATGTAAGCATGTGATGAAAACAACTGTACTAAGTATGCAATAAATGGACATACATAGCATGTGAACTGTACTAAGTATGCAACAATAGACATACATAGCATGTGACGTGAAACAACTGTACTAAGTATGAAACAATAGACATACATAGCATGTGACGTGAAACAACTGTACTAAATATGCACACAATGGGCATACATAGCATGAAATGTAATGTAA
This sequence comes from Helianthus tuberosus, assembly GCA_030545235.1. Taxonomy (NCBI): domain Eukaryota; kingdom Viridiplantae; phylum Streptophyta; class Magnoliopsida; order Asterales; family Asteraceae; genus Helianthus; species Helianthus tuberosus. Next base: position 174,658,985 of record CM060366.1, on the reverse strand, counting down.
AACAATGTACTAAGTATGCACACAATGGGTACACATAGCATAAAATGTAATGTAAAACGATGTACTATAAATGTACTAATAAACATAGCAAGTATATGATGTGAAAACAGGAAAGCATGAAAGTAACAAGTAGGCACATGTGTTTCACCCCAAAACAGTTTGAAAACAGTAAAAGAGGGGTCTATGTACTCACTTGAGATTGCTCAGAAGTCCTAAGATAACCACCAAGCAATGCTAGAGATCACGGAATCAAACGGCACCTAGTATAGGTAACTATGTTAATAAACCGGACCTATGTCGGAGGATCGGATAGAATGAGGGCTCGTAAACCAAATGAGTATGGGAACTCATGTAGTATGGTTTAACAAGGCCTACATACTAAAATGAAACCTAACCTAAGTGCTTTCGACCCATTAAGACCCGTTTAGGTAGCTTATGCTACTTTAACGCGTCGTTCGCGTAAAACGCGTTCGGACCGCCTAACTAGTCCTATGACAAGTAGAATATGCCTTAACATGCCTAATATTGTCGCCAAATCAGTTTAGATGTCAAAAGTTATGTCACATATGTTTATAATGAATTTTGGCATCAAAGGGGTATTTTGGTAATTTACCTAAGGCATATAAACTACCTATCATACAACTACTTAAACGTCGTGACCATAAGGTATAACCTCGGAAGGTTATTCCCTACCTACTATGGTCACCTAATGTATTTGGTCGGATCCTAATGATCGACCAAATGGGTCGGGTTCGAAGGTATAAGCGATTTATTAGATCGCTTACCCTTACGACCCTAGACAACGTGGTAATCAGTAGGCATAGTCACAAGGGACTATAACCATCGTGATTACAATCACGTTGCGAAGTTCAAACGAACTTCGCATTGACCATAAACTGGTCAATGCAGAAAGTCAAACAAAGTTTGACTTTCGGACTCGAAAAGCAATAAAAGAACGAAGGAATACTTACAAAGGGTCCTCGAATGCTAATCTCGATCCAAGTAGCTCAAGTATGAAACAAAGGTTTCAACTTATAGCTTCTCAAATCAGGATTCTTGTGGGTTTTACAAGTGATGGGGGTGGGTATTTATAGGAATACTAGCACCGTTAGGATCGTTTATAGGGAAACGTGCTTTGATCTTGGCCATACACTTGCACACATGGTATTGTAATACCATGTGCACATCCAAAACCAGTCCCTAGTATCAGAATTACCATGTGCAAGTGGGTTTTGTGGGTAACAAAGTTGTTAACACCCTGTTAAAACAGTGAATCTGGTCTGGGAGCCTGACGCGGGCCGTGTAAGGTGTCACCTTGGGTTTACGCGGGCCGCTTGGCCTGTCTGATCAGCAAACATCATTCAGAAATGACAGTTTTGGTCCCTGTTGTGTTTTAAGGCCATTCCCGACACTTCTAAGGCCCGTAAAGCCAACTTTAAGGCCCTAAAATGATGCCTAAACAATGTGGACATGAAACATGCTCAAAAACATGCCGGATGTTAGTTCGTTTGGTCGTACGATCGCGATGTTCGCTTAATTACGACGGAATGCGCATAAGCGCGAAAAACGATCCAAATGACGCGACGAATGGATTTTTCTCATGCCAAACACTAAAATAAAATATTTTAGTGCTTACATAAATTTTTGGATGTCCGGATGTATTCAGAACGCAAGATATGCGCGAAAGTGCAAACTTGTGCACTTTTTGACGCTTTTAGTCCCTGAATGACCCAAAAGTTTATTTTAGCATACCCAACCCCTCAAAGCCTATTTCTAAGCTATGTAAAGGATATTTAGGGTATGTTAAACTTATGGTCAAGTTTCGGAATGTCTTGTTACAGTTCAAATTGGCATACTTTCGCAGTTTGTCAAATTTAGTCCTAGTAAGCGAATTAACTTGATTTCGGCATACCAAACCTTCCAAAACTTATTTCTAAGTTATGTAAAGGTTATTTAAGGTATGTTAAGCTTATTTCACTATTCCAGAGTGTTTGTTGCATTAAACTGGTTATATTTACGCATCGGTGCGCGTATAACCTTACAGGAAGCGATTTAGAGTTTGGAATTGAACAAAAATTGATATGTGCAAATGATACACATATTTATACTAATCCCGAGTATGAAATACAGTATTTCATTGGTTTGGCATTTGTTTGATGGTCGCAGTGACCCAGGTGTCACATTCCCTTTATCTGAAATCATGTCTGTTGATTCGAACCAACACAAACATTCCGCTGCAAATAATCATGTTCCCCAACATAGTGGTATCAGAGCCACTACTGGGAAGCGTGCATAAATCAAACCGAATTCAACCACCATGCCATGTCAACACTGTGTTGATGAGAAGAACGAGAAAGAAAGACGGATCCCTCGTGTGAGACTTTGCTACTACTGCCATCAACCGGGCCACCAAATCTACATGTGTAAGGCCAAAGAAAATGATGAAACATCCCAACTGATCAAGCAGGCAATTAACACCGGAATTAGAAGACAGGATGATGATGTTCACTGCCAGAATGAAATGATTGTCACCGAGACTGAAGGTGGACAATGGGGAGACATCTGGTACGTAAATCCTACGTTTAATCATCCTTTCACGGGTAATCTAAATGTTTTCAAACGTGTAAAACACATGATGGGTGTTGAAACAAGATCAGGAGAGAACAATTTTCTGTTCATACAAGGGGTGGGGGCGGTTGAAATGAAATCTGGGAACGATACACTAAGAATACAAAGCGTGTTCTACTCACCGGAACTTGACCGGAATGTCCTGAGCCCTGATCAATTAACGCTTCAAGTCTTTACGGTCAGGAACTCCGGTGACACGTGTAAGCTTTTCCCAATGTTTTCATTTCCGGTAGTAAACACGGTGAATGATGTGAGTGGGTTAACTAAAGAAGAAGAATTGGGTTTAAGCGAAAAACAGAGACTGATGGAACTGTGTTCGGTGAATGAAGAATTCAAAGAAAATTATTTGAATTCATATTTTGAAACACTAAATGTTTCAAATAATGATGAAAATGATTGGAGTCGAATGATAATACGGGCACTAGAGTTTAATGACTTTGAGGATTGCAAGGCATTGCTAGATATGATCGATGATCGAGATTTCGTGTTCAAGTACAAATATGATCTTGAAAAGAAATTCGAAGAAATGGTGGGCTGGTTTTTAAATGAGAAGATGGGAATATCTTCTCGGCCCATTCCACCATTGATGTCTGATGAACGGAGAATCGATCTGCTGGGTTTGTATGTAATGGTAGAGAGGGACGGAGACTATCGAAGTCTTACTACTGACAACTTATGGCCAGCAATCGCTAAAGATTTAGGTTTCGAGTATCAAGACGGAGATTTTATGAGAATCGTTTACGCTATGTATTTGGATGTCTTGATATATTATTACAGGTTCAAATCTATTCAAGAGAGGGTGTACGATAAAGAAATGATAACGGAAGGTGAAAGCTCAAACACCGGCGATGGTCAAGAAAGAAGGAGTGCAGACTCGGTACCGGAGGAAGCTGCAACAGAGCATTATGCTCTCTATGCTGGAAATAGTTGGGAAGGATCCTGGAACCTGCATAAGAAACGCCGCCAGTTCAACTTCAATGAAGCCCGTAAAGCTGTGGATGAAGCCAATTACAGCGTCTTGATGTATGCGACAAAGCATAATCAAGTTTAAGGGGGATTATGTTAGAACAATATTAAACTTAATTATGCTTATATATATGTATTCGGATTATTATGATAACCTATGTAATGTGGTTTGATAAGCGGGTAAATTTCAAATAACTGCCGGAGCAGTTATTCCCGCCAATTGAACCGCCAAAACATGACGTATATATACTTGTTTACCAGCAACATTTTCCGGTATCAAGACATTTCCATTCAACAGATTTGTCCACCCAATTCGTTCATATTCTGCATACCCTTATTCATTCAATATTTCCTGCACATTCCCTTTATCCGAAATCATGTCTGTTGATTCGAACCACACAAACATTCCACTGCAAATAATCATGTTCCCCAACAGTTTTCGATATATCTTTTAGTTCATGCCCTTATAGTGATCAAAGAAGGTTTAGGAAACCTAACTTAATATGCAGGACTCAAATTTGAACCTACAGGATGGTGTAACCTTAAAATTTTTTATTTAATGCCAAAGTCTTCAAGTGTATTGCACGTTTAGCTACTAAAGTGTGTTAACAGCAGGTGTATTTTTCAAGTGCCGGGTTGTATTTTGGTTGGCTTTCATATTGAACCGGTAAAGTTTTTAGGAAGTCGCTGAAATTTTTGGTTGGTTGTCGGCACGTGATCGTCTCATTACATCATTTTTTGACATGGATAAGCTGGTTAGTTGATTGTTTAAGTATATGTTTATTATTTTAGTGTTCGTATTATACCGTATTTGTCTGTCCAGTATCGGCTTCAATTTATGTTATTAATCATATAATGTGACTTCAGATGCTAGTAATTGAATGCTGATACACTTTTGAAATTCATGCTTTGTACAAAATGGAATAATGCCCAGACGCTTTTTAATACTTAAGGAAGTGTCATAATTTGTTTAACACTAAGTTTGACACTAAGATTTCTCTTTTGAGTATAGGTGGAGTTCAAGTTGTAAACCTGAGCGGCTGAGCATGTGAAACTATGCATTTGTAGAGATTTTTTTTAGCATTAAGTAATCTTATCTGATGCTAACAATTGAATTTATTTATTTTAGTTACATGAAAGAACCCTCAATCAGTGTGGCGATGATATTGGAACTACCATGAAAAAGGCATAGTGAGTTACGCTTCGTTTCTATTGAGATCGCATGATTTTTTTTTTTTTTTTTTTTTTTTTTGTAAAGGAAATAGAGTTATCATATTCAAAGTCACAATGTCAGGTAACTTGTTATGTTTTGTACATATGTTACTCAACGTTGCTGAAATTAAGCAAGTATAGAACAAGGGGTGTAAACGAGCCAGGCCGAGCCCAACTAGGCTCGAGCTTGTCATGTTTATGTGAAGCTCGAGCTCGGTTCGGTCGAGCTATTTTGAGAACAACATCCAACGAGCTAATTTTGTTTATGTCATTAGTCGTTTTTCATGTCAAAGTGCATGCATTTAAGTTCTCTAATTTTGTTCTCAGGTTGAGGGAGGCAAAGTTGTATACATAGATATATTGATAGAATACGTGAAGAGTGTTTGAGTTATTGGGCATTATTTGTTTTTAAGTGACTATTTTAGATGTTGAAGTATGTATGTCAAGGAGTAGGATCAAATACAAATCATATTTCGCATACAAACTGTAAAAACCATTTAAAAGTGTCATGTGACATCCAACCAATGATAGAGAAATGATAAAATAATATTTTAAATAATATCAATTATATTGAATTACTTATAAAATATCATAACAAGCAATTAATTCTTTATTTGGATCTTCCTTTTGTTTTCAATGTGCTGATTAAGAAAAATGCTAATATAATTCAAAATATGTGCTAAAATCAATTATCTTGATTAATTTTCATGTGCTAATATAATTCAAATGTGCTACTTTTATGTATTTATTGTTTTGGTATATGCTAATTTAACTTTTTTTAAGTGCTAGGATCTGTTCTTACGGTTTGTAGGATAAATATGGTTTGTACCGGAACCAACCCCTGCATGTCAAATAATATTTTTTTAGTCTAAGATATTTGTAATATATTTGACATGACTATGAAATGAATTGTTTTGTTTTGTTTTGGTAGATGTGTATTTTGTTATGAAATTGATTTATATATAGTTTTGATTCTCTAGGGAAAAATTCTACATAAAAATAATATTTTTTTAAAACAATTAAAACCATGACACGCAATGCGTGTCATAAATGAGTGTTATTAAAGCATGACATAAATGTGTGTCAAAAACGTGTGTCATAAACACGTTTCATTAAGGCGTGTCATTAAGGTGAGTCATTAAATCGTGTCATAAAAGGATGACACACAAATACATGTAATCTTCAATTAATGACATGGGCTTCCTTGATACTCTTTAGTGTGTCATATCTATCATTTAATGACACGGAATACGTGTCATTAAAGGTGTTTTTTCTAGTAGTGTATAACCATCATGTAGGGATGGAATTCTATACTAAGCGCATGGTTACTCCATACGGAGCCCCCGACCCTATTCCTTTTTTTCATAACATATGCATTAAGCATATAAGGATCCTTTATACCCCCACATATATACACATATTTTGCAACATTCTCATTTATCACAATTTAGATACAATGAGTATACTATCGCAATTTTATAAATAAACATGATAACTCACACGTTTAAGAGTTGCTTAACAGCTGCTAGTACAATTGAGTAATAGCCCAAGGTCCAGGCACAATTACATAATCCAAGGTTTATTAATGGTACACTTAACTAGTTATTATCACGATTAGATATTGGTTATCGCAATCTTAATTTTTTAGCATGGTTGGTTAGTCCATGTGTAACTAGGCTAGGCTACCCAATTCCCGCCCCTGAAAATAACTCTAATAACTAAAATAATACTAATACTACTATTAATAATCATACAAATAAAATAATAAATAATTAACTAGAGATACACTTGCATGAGTTTTTCTATATTCGAGCATTGCCGTTGAACTGATACTACTACGTGGTATTGCGGACTCGAGATTCTCTATATTAGAGCGTTCCCGTTAAAATTGATAATTCAAAACTCAACTATGATGCCTCTGTTTAGAAAAATAGTAAACAAGTTAACTTGTTTCTGAATCGATGTGGGATCAAAGTGTGATGCTAGCTTGCTTGGCTATTCATGTAGCTTTAAAATATAGTTTTATTTATAAAATTATGAATATACTATAGTAACGATCCAATTTTTCTCTACGTTTTGACCTAAGTTTTACTAAAATTGAAGAAAAGTCAAATATAATATATTTTATTATCCTATAATAATACTATACTCGTCTTGATATATTATATACAACTATCTTAGTTGTTACTTACTCATTCGACAATATACAATATACCAAAGATTAATTTTATATATTTTTAGTTTTATCTACAAAATGGTACACTGATACCAGATAATCGATAACAAAGCAACACACAAACACATGAGTTTTGTGGGTGGACAATCCCACGACGACTTTTTTGGTTTATTGAAAGTTGACAAACGAACAACAGTTTACATGATCTTATCATCTATGATAAAATAACATGGAAATCAAGCTTTTGGGTCCTAATTAAAAAACACTTTCTAACCATTTGACGTTAAAATAAAATAAACAAATTATTTTAACTCCGTCTTTAGATCCGTGACGGCTGCTCTTTCCTCAAGAATTTTCACACCAATATACCGTCCCAACATCATAGTTGTTGCCTGAGGATTTGTTCCCGGTGCGTTGAAAAATGTTGAAGCATCCACGACTCGTAAAGAATCTACCCCAATGACTTTCAAATGGCTATCTACCACCTTGTTAGGCAAGCATCCACCATGGATATGCCAAATTGTGGCCAAAGTTGCACGACAGAAACTCGCAATGGCCTCATAATCAGACTTATCATCAGGCAACGACTTCCCAATAAATCTAAAACTATGTACACCAGCAGAGTCACTAAATTTGTATTCTTCCATGGTTGGAGTTTCCAACATTTTTATAATAACTTCCATTGCATTCCAGCATTGAAGTACGTCTTCAGTGCGATTGTAGTAATTAAAACGAACGCTTGGGCTAACAGTTACATTGGACGCCGATAGGAGATGCAGTGAACCACTTGATATTGGCCTACTAACCTTTCCAGCAATAATCTGCACACTTGAGTTTACAGATGACACCGAACCCACAGAAGGTATGAAACTCGTGAGAGGTGTGTTTGGGGGGACTGAAACAGATTCAATATACTGTCCACTTTCTGTAATCCCAACCACACGAAGTCCTGCATCTGTTAATTCATCTGGAAGTAAGATATTTACTCCAGTACGTTGATGATCAGCCATAAACTGGCCAATGAAAGGATGGTCCCGAACAACAGGTATATTTAGAGACGAAAGGTATGAACTTGGCCCGATTCCACTTAGCAGCAAAAGTTGTGGGCTTCCGAGAGCGCCGGCACTCAAAATTACCTCTCCATTTGCTCTTACATGAACTTCATGATATTTTCCATTTGAATCATGGTATGCAACGCCAACCGCAGCTATGCCAGAAAATATTACAAATCATTGTCAGATGAGCTTGTCCTTCCTTCAGTAAATATAATTAGCAAGAGTGAACAAATTGTAATCCCCCAAAACTGATTGAAAATTTCCATTTTAATCATGGATTGATTTTCAATATATTTTATGAGAAGTTAATACGAGAGCATAACTTATCCAAAATGAATTTGGTTCCAATATGACACTCACCATTTTCCCCAAATTTTAGCAATTTTCAAATGATTTTTATTTTTTTTTTTTGTCCAAAACGCATAAATCTCTGATTGACATAATTTACTCATCTATGTTCAGTATTTTAATTTATTGTTTGTAATTTTGAAAATATGTCTATAGCTACTAATTTTTTAAAAGTTATAGAAAGACAACTGATGTAATGGTTTAAGTATTCAGATTTATATAAGAAGCACTCTATTTACATGGTTTACGGTTCTACTTTACGTAAATATCAATTTGAGAAACAATATTGGTTTCAACAATTTAAATAGAACATGAAGAATGTTTGATTACCTAAAGGATCAGAGGTGGAGAAGATGATCCGGTCAACCGTCGCATGAACCAACACATCTATGTTTTCAGACTTGGCATTGTTAAGAAGCTCAACCGCCCCATGTCGTGTCCCTGAATTATCGAATGTCGAACCACCCACCTTAGTTCCTTGGATGTGGTCAAAAGTGAACCCGTTATTAGGATGAACTTCTGATTCGAGTAACGCATTAAAAAAAGAAGTTTGCAACTTATTAAAACGTGTTGGACGAGTAACAATGCTTTTTTCGACCCACTCGTATGCTCTTTGGACAGAACCCATATCCAATTCAATACCAGCATTATCATAAAAGTAGTCATCGGCTCTCGAATAAAACCCAAAGTTTATCATGCTACCGCCTCCCAAAACCCTCGCCCTTGCGTTCAGTACTCCGTCTTCAGAAACAAAACCTTCAGTCGCCGAATCATGATCATTTGCAGATAGGAGAGTACGATAGATATTGTTTTCATGAAAATCGCTCGTATTAAAGCTACCACCCCTCTCAAGTAGCAGGACGGAATAGGATTCAGATAAAGTGGCAGCTAAGGGGCAACCAGCAGTCCCTCCTCCAATGATGATATAATCGTATGCTTTTGCAGGAGAGAAATCAGTCGCTTCGTGTGTAAATTGATGGTAATTTGAATCTGCATAACATACATACATCATTTGAGTATACACAAGTTTTTTATTCTTTTGTATGAAATATATACATAACTTTTGTCCATTTTAGGATAGAGAGATATAAGAGCTATAGATGCTTGCCTGGAGGAGAATCGTGACCAAAAAAGCATTCTACTTTCCCTTGTAGCCCAAAGCAGACTAGAAGGAAAATGAGAGAAACATTATGCAAGATTACTTGAAAATTCTTCATTGTAGTATCGTAGAGCAAATGTTGGCAGTCTTTCTCTAAAAGATAATAAGCATACTTGATTATTCTACTTTTTCAAGGGGGATATGATTAATTTATAGATGAGGAATACTACCATATCACGTCCTTTTTGGCTTTTTTTCACTCTAACAGCAATTACGTAAGGGTAAAGATAACTAAAGGAAAAAATTCAACATAACAATTATAAGAGACATTAGGACCGGACACATGATGGCCACCATATACTAATTGATATTTATCAATACAACATATAGAGTTAATTACAGTTTTTGTCCCTGTGGTTTGTCAAAAATTACGATTTCAGTCCATTTGTTTAAAAATTGCGATTTTAGTCCCTGTGGTTTCACTTTCGTAACCATTTCAGTCCACATCCGTTAACCCCATCCATTTATTCTGTTAAGTACACGTGAATTGACCATAATGCCCTTATTAACAAAAAACAAAAGAGTTAATTAATGTTTCCGTCCCTGTGATTTCTCAAAAATCACTATTTCAGTCCATTAGATTAAAAATTGCGATTCCAGTCCATGTGGTTTCACTTTCGTAACCATTTCAGTCCAGTCTCCTAACACCGTCTATTTTACCGTTAAGGTTTTTAATGAAATAACTAAATTACCCTTGTGTTAATTAAATATGGACTTATATGATTTTATTATTGGATTTATATGATTTTATTATTGTATGACATATGGACTTAAATTGGATTGTAGGGCTCGACCGACCATGACTTCAATAAAAATAGAAGTCTGGCATTATTTTTACATATATGGTTCCAGAATTTTAATTTTGGATTTAGAATGAGAAAATGTCCAGGTAAACATTATTTTTCAAAGTTAGTATGTTAATTGATTCTGCTAGGAAGATATTAATTGTGGTGGAAGAATGGGTCGTCGGACATTAAGATGGTGGGGTTGTGATGCCGGAGACTGGACTGAAATGGTTACGAAAGTGAAACCACAGGGACTGAAATCGCAATTTTTAAACTAATGGACTGAAATAGTGATTTTTGAAAAACCATAGGGACGAAAACAGTAATTAACTCATTTAGATATCTTTTTGTTTTTTATTAATAAAGGCATTATGGTCAATTCACATGTACTTAACAGAATAAATGGATGGGGTTAACGGAGGTGGACTGAAATGGTTACGAAAGTGAAACCACAAGGACTGAAATCGCAATTTTTAAGCTAATGGACTGAAATAGTGATTTTTGACAAACCATATGGACGAAAACAGTAATTAACTCTAACATATATAATTGTTTCTCTAATGGTGATCCTGATTTGACTTGAGCGCAACAGCGTCTACGAACTCCAAGGTTTAAGTTTATACCCATGGCGTTATAGCCTAGTGGTATCTTGGTGGTGAGATAAGGTTTATGACCATTAGGTCATGAGTTCGATTCTCACAAGGGGGTTTTTCCTAGATTTATTGGGTTTCCTTCTGAATTGGTGTATGGGCATTATTGCCTAGTGGAGATGGATATGATCGGGTGGTTCCGCTGGTGGCACGATGATACTCTAGTGGTTCGTCAGTGATCCAAATTTGCCGTTCAAAAAAAAAAGTTTATACTTTAAAACAAGACAGGGGAAAATGAGGCTACACCATCAACAGAATGGATTTGAACAGGATGATCGAGTCTGAGTGCCTTCATCGTCACCAGTATTTGTGGATCATCTATCCAGAACCTTGTGTTGCGGGTTCTTGCTTCAACAAAATCGTGCCAACATCCACGTAACTTTGTGACAACGCTTTAATTTGGATGTTGAAGGGTGTTTTATATATCATTCTGTACTAACCATAGGAACATTTAAATCACTTGGATTAGGTACATATACTTTTCTGTACAGGCCTTTAAATCACTTGGATTAGGTAAATATACTTTTCTGTACAGGCCTTTAAATCACTTGGATTAGGTATATATACTTTGTGACAGTAGACACCACTTCTATCCACATTCATCGAGGTTGCATTGAGTAGGAAATGCTTGGTATGGACTCTTGTATGGACACTGAACAACTAACCATAGGGGAACAAAACAGACGCAAGTATTTAAAATGTGCATAACTTTTAATATTTGCCTTCGAATAACTAAGGACATATTATACCGGCTTAAACGTCCTACTTGTCGAGTTGGAGTCTTTGAAAAACAAGAAGTAGCATTCCCAACTTTCAGACCCAAATTCCTTAATATAAAGCTCGTTATTCGACTTTAAAAATTTCCCCACTATTTTTGTTTGATTTTTTTTTATTGTTTGTGAATGATTAATTTCGATAATTCACATAAGTGCTTAGCTTTCTAATTTAATATATGATTGTGTCAATAATTCAGATTAGTGCTTAGCTTTCTAATTAAATATGATTTTGTCAATAAATAATTCAGATTAGTGCTTAACTTTCTAATTAAATATGATAGTGTCAATAATTCACAGGGCAATCGTTTTCTACGCCTTAGCCAAATAGTCTACTTGTAGATTGTTTTTATCAACCCTTACAAAAATTCAAGCACGTGTTAAAAAGAGAATTGTATTCTTCTTTTCAAAGCAAACTCAACCACACAATAGGGGATAGATCATTTATCTGGATGACTACTAGTGACAAAAGGGTGCAATTCAATTGGGAGAATTGGTGTTGGAGACTGTATGTTGCTAGATAATTCCAAAATCGTTATATTTCTTTTTGTAAGGTATGGATAGGTTTGTTCCTTGTTGTGTTTGAACGAAATCTTTTTGCTTTGATGTTAAAAAGGAAAAAACCTCCATAGGCCGGTCTAAATAGAAATTTAAAAACTAATACAAAGCGTGTCAAATATATCACATCATTGACCAAGTGCGGCTCTTAGAGCATTCATATTTGATTCTTTATCTATTACATATAATTACACTAAAAATCAATATTTTTCTCTCAATTTTTCAATTAAAGGATACTTTTTATACATTTATCATTATATTTTCTTTGTTCTCTACTTGCAACCACCTCTAAAAATATTAAAAAATTTTATAAGAGGTGAACAATATTTTCCATGTATTTACAGATGAAAAGTCACATTACCATATATTTTCTCTCTAATCCACTCACAATCACTTAAAACCAATCACAATCATTCCTTATAAATATAATTAACTGACTCACACATATAAGGGATCCAATGCTCACTAAATTCAAAGGATTACAAATGGGTGGAAACGGAAAAGCCTTGACAAATGTAGATCCACCCGTTTTGAGAATCAAATATCTTATATTATCTCTACAACTTGATTAGTCTCTCCCTTTTATATATATATATATATATATATATATACCATAACGAGGAGGATCGTATATGGTAAATTTTTACAAAACATTAAACCATCCAATTAAGGTGATAAATTTTACAGAGTTCAAACCGTCAAATTAACTTAAGGTGGATTACAACCAATCCTAAAAACCCCCTATCAATTCATAAAAACGGGATAACACGGACCAAGGTTCCCTTAAGCCATAAGACCATTAATTGCCAGTTTAAAATTCCAACCCTGCCAGTTTATGTTTTAACCATTTTAGAAAAACCTTTTTATAATAAAAGTACCATGTTATCAAAGGATGTTACCTAAGTCATGCTTCAATACTTTAAGGGCTTTAGCCCATCATGATTTATAATAAGAAAACAAAATTTAAATACTTACGTAAGAACACCAAGAGGATCTTCAAGACGGAAGATTTTATTCAAATTCCAAAATATTTTACAAGTGCAGAAATTAGAGAGAGAGAAGAGAGGGGCAAAAGATTGTGTGCCTCTATCTCTTTACAAACACCCTATATATAGGAAATGAAAAGCAAACAAACAAAACACAAAAAGTAAAGTCGACAAAAAAGAAAAAAGCAAAAGCAAAAGCAAAAGCTAAAGGGGCTCTATTATTGCCCAAGGTGCCGTGTATTATGGCCAACTTTTCCCATTTTCAAAGATGCCCATTATGAGTGGGGTCTCTTTGTCGACTCAATTATTTGTCTTTCTTCTTTTCCTCTTCTTCTGATTCTTTCTTCGGGGTAAATTCCTCTACCACCGTTTGAAGATATGCTTCAAGATCATCATCCAGACTTATTTCTGGAATTTCCTCTATTGGTTGAGATTCTCCTGCTAAACATGAGTAACGATTCTCATCTTCTTGACTAGTGGATGAGATTGACATTGCTTTTGAGGAGCTTTCAGTTGTTGATTCAAAAAACTTCTTTAACTCCTTCTTCATTTCTTCTTTGTATAATTCCAGCATTTCAGCCTTTGAGGTTGTGGAGACTGCTTGTTTATTTTGAATCCTTCTTGACATTTGTTCAAAGGGACTTGGAAGCTGCCTCTGTTGTCTTTTAACAATTTGAGTTTTATAATACTCAGTTTTATTGGTGATTAAATTTATGGTGTCTTGACCTTCCAATTCTTTTGTAGAGTTATTAACTCTTATCATTTTTGACCAGAACTTTGTATAAGAAGTTCGTTTAAGACAGGGAATATTATCCCTCAGGGTATGACCTGTTGTTGGTTTCCATCTCCAAATCCAGGGAATGGAAAATTCTATGAAAAAGTACATCGAGGCTATCCCCTCAAACCAAGTTTTATTATACTCAGCTTCTATGAGATCCGGAGAGACTGCTACCCATTCCTGGTAAAGACCTTTGAATGGTTCAGGCAGAATCTGGACCGATGGACCATATAAAATGAACCATTTTTGGAACCAACTTGGGATTCCATCTTTATGAATCTTGTCACTCACTTTTATGAACCATGAGTGTTTTTTACTGGGATTCTCATAAAACAAACATTTTTCAAAACTTTGAATATAATCCCAATAATTGTATTTATAAGTCTATCTGTTAGGATTTATAAATTCCTTTTCATTTAAAGTACTTAATCCCCATTTTTGAGGAGATAAAAGATGTTTTATAAAAATCTTGCTAAAATTAAATGAACTTTTAATTTTATCTGCTGGATAAAAATGTCTTAATTCAGCAGACTCAGAAACTTTTATAATAGTTTCATAATATTGCCTTGGTTTATAAGAAGTAGCATCATATGATGTTGGTTCTAAATATTTTTGCATTAAAAACCAAGGATCATCAAAAAAAAAAATTTGTCTTCTTGGTTTAGAAGAATTATTTTCTTCTGTCTGTCGGATATAACCCATGAATCTTCATCATCATCACGTGCTATATGAGCATAAGAGGGAGCCTTTGAGGCCTCTTCTTGGGCTTTTATAATAGCCTGCTCTTCTTCTTGGGCTTTTATGATAGCCATGATCTTTTCATATGATGGATCATTGGGACTTATTTGGATTCCCGTATTATTATTTGAACTACTAGAAGCAATATCCGAGGCTATGAGCCTTCTGCTTCCTTGCTGGACCAAAACCAAATCTTGGCCTCTTCCTCTTCCCCTGCCTCTTCCCCTATAATTGGGAAAAGGTTGTTTTCCTCTATGATGAGGAATCATTCCTGAAAATATAAAATCAGGCTGATGAGATTATTTTCTCATTATCTTCAAGAATCTTTATTTGATTCTTAAAATGATGTAGCTTGTTAAATTGTTCTCTAAGCCTATTAACCCTATCAGCTGGATGAATACTATAATCATTCATCAAGTCATGGATTCTATATTGAGTAACCCTTATTAAAACATTATAATCATCTATTTCATTTTCTATATTATTAAAAACTATCTTCAAAGGTCCTTTAATCTTTTTCATTTGGACACCTGCAAATTAAACAGAAGATATCATCTTTAAATATTCTCTAGTTAGAAAATCCGGAAGACTATTTTCTTCTCCTTTTTTATATTGTATTTCGAAATCAAAAGGGGCTAGTTGAGATTGCCATCTGGCAAACATTTGTTTAGAAACATCATGTTTAAAATCTTTTTGAAACATGAATTTAGCTGCCTGACAATCAGTTTTTATTATAAATTTTTTATTATATAAATCATCTTGAAATTTTAAAACACATTTCAGAATTGCTAAAATTTCTTTTGCAATAGTAGCATATTTCTTCTGGCTTTCAAGCCATTTTCCTGAATGAAACCTAACAAGATATTCTTGTTTTGTTTGAGGAGAAATTTGTTTTAATATTCCTCCATATCCTATTTCTGAGGCATCTGTTTCTATAATGTTGGGCCAATTAGGATTAGCAATAGTCATACATGGAAGGCATAAAACTTTTTTCTTTATTTTTATAACAGCTTGAGTATGATTATCATCCCAAGGCTTAGGATTCTTTTTTAACCTATCGTATAAAATAGAAGAATCTTTTGCTAAATCATGGTAATAAGGAGCTATATAATTTAAATTCCCTAAAAATCTTTGCAATTGAGTTTTATCAGTAATCCTATCTGGAAACTTAGAAGCAAATTCTATACTTCTATTAATAGGAACAATCTTCCCTTTTTCTATAATATGACCTAAAAATCTGATATTTGTCTGGAAAAGCATCATTTTAGGACTAGATATAACTAATCCATTTTTTATAATAATGGTTTTAAATATGTCAAGGTGTTTAAAATGAGTTTCAATATCTTTTGAAAACACCAATATATCATCTATATAAACAATTATAAAGTTTGAAAAAGGAATGAATATTTCATTCATAATCTTTTGGAATTCTGAAGGAGCATTCTTCAGGCCAAATGGCATAACATTCCATTCATATTGCCCAAAAGGAACATTAAAAGCAGTTTTATACCTATCTTTTTTATCAATTTGAATCTGCCAATATCCAGACTTTAAATCAAATTTTGAAAATATTAAAGCATCATATAGACGATCTAATAAATCTTTTTTATTAGGAATTGGATACCTAATCCATTTTAAAACTTTATTTAGAGGTTTATAGTTTATAACTAATCTAGGAACACCTCTTTCAATCTCAGAATGTTTATTAACATAAAAAGCAGTACATGACCAAGGAGACTTTGAAGGACATATTAATCCCTTTTGTTGTAATGACTCAATCTCCTTTTTACATAACTCTAAATATTCAGAATTCATTTGACAAGGTCTTGCCTTCGTTGGAATATTACTTTCTATAAAATCATCTTCATAAGGAAGGGAAACAATATGTTGTTTACTATTCCAAAAAGCATTTGGATGGTCATTACAAATTTCTATATTAAATTGATTTTTTAAATTTTCAATTTTTAATATTAACTTAGGATTTTTTAATTTTTCCTCAATAGTATTAATACTTATTTCTTCTTTCAGAAAATTTATTTGATTAGTTTTGGCTTGTATAAGAAATTCATTTAAAAATTTTTCAAAAGGTTGAGTTATAAACTCAAAATATAATTCCTTGTTATTGTAAAAAGCTTTAAATCCTTTTTTATTAACTTCTTTTAAAGGGAAAATTTATGATAGAAATTGAGTTCCTAATATAACTTCATTTGTTATATTCTTTATAAGAACAAAGGATAAAGGAATGCATTCTCCATTTTTGCAAATCTTTGCATTAGGGATTTTATATTCTACTCCCATATCTTGCCTATTAGCTGCTCTAAGAATATGAGTAGTTTTTTCAAAATACTTTGTAGGAATTAATCCTTCTCTTAAACAATTTAAATCTGCTCCTGAATCTATAAGAGCAATAAAATTCTTTTTAAAAGTATTTTGTATTAAAAGGGTTACTTTAACTAACCATTTTTTAGAAGTAAATTTTTCTATTTTATTAATAAACTCTTCTCCTTTATTTTTGATAATTAAAGGGGGAAAATTCTTATCATAAGCCTTAGTAGGACTAGTAATAGGAGAAGGAATTTTATGAGATGTTTCTCCTATTTCATGAGTAGAAAATTTATAAAAAGATTCATCTATTACGATTTTTTCTTCAAGATTTATAATTCTTTTTTGAAACTCAGAATTTTCATTTTTTAAATAAACAATTTCCTCTTTTAAATTGTTAATTTCCTTTTTTAAATCTTCTGAAGTAAAAGAATTATTTTTTCTATTATTTAATATATTATGGATATACTTCATAGAATAGGGACCTTCAGGTTCCTTTATTTCTTTTTGAACTTCTTTATTTTGAAGTTCTTCATTTTGATATAACATTTGAAGAATTTTTAATTTTTCTTCTGGACTTCTAATTTTGTTTAAAACATTTCCTAAAATATCACTATCTATAACATTTATTTCATTATCATTAAGGTTATTATCCTGGAATTGAGACATGACTTTATATAACATATCATTATCAGAAACTATTTTATTACAACAATTTTCTTGACAACTATCAGAACAAGAACTTTCCTCAGAACTATAATCAGAGGATTCTTCAGAATCAAAAATTTTATATAATTCATTTTTGATATCTTCTTCTATTTCAAGATTGTTAATTTTCTTTTTAAAAATTTTTCTTTGGCTACATTCATTAGCCTTATGACCTTTCTTCTTGCATATATAGCAAGTAGGAACCAATTTTTCTCTCCTTTGGGTTTTCTCCTTTCTCTTTTTTCTCTACGTTTTTGGAAATATTTTTCCCTTTTTTCCTTTCTATATTTTTTATAATATTTTTCTTTATCAAAATTCTTTTCTTTGGTACAATCCATACCAAATTGTTCACAAAATTCTCCTAACTGTCTTTTTTCTGTTAGGCTTTGTTTTTTAATTTGCTGATTTAATTTTAACTCATTACATAGAGCTAAACCTTCTTGAACACAAACCCCTATAAGTCTACCATAAGTATAACTATCATAAGGGATTTGAATATTATTTCCCCTAAGGATTTTCCTAACTCTTTCAGCAAATAAGGACTGAAGACCATCAATGAACTTGGACTTCCAATGAGAACTATTATTCTCCGGGAGTTCATAAACTCTACTTAAAAATACATCTTTATACCATCTAAATGAGGTTAAAGTCTGACATTTAAGACCATTTAACAAAGTTCTAATGGTTTCAGAATTATCAGACCATCTACCTGTAAAGTGTTCTATAATAGTTATAATTAGAGTGTAAACAGCATCAGATTCTTGTTCATCACCCTTTTGTCTATAATGTTTATAAATTTGTTCTTGTTTATCACTTATATAATTATCCCGCCATCCTTTTAACTGACCTGTAAAGCCTGCAGTTATCATTTTACAGACTACTTCATCCTTATTATTATTATTTTTAGCTATGGTGGCATACATCAACATTCTATGTGTCATAGTATAAACTTGTCTATCAGTATAACCATCTAAATTCCATTCATAAATGGCTTTTCCATTGTAATAATTATTTATTTCTAATTCTTGTTCTTCATGAAGAACATCTTGAGGAGTAGGCCTAGGATAATAATATAATCTTTGTCTAGGTCTATCGGAATATTTGTTATTGTAATTATCATAACTCTTATATTTTCTACATTTTCCAAAATTATTTATAGAATCAGTAACATAAGCTTCATATGTTTCATTATCCATGTTTTCCATATCACTCAAAACATTAAGTTGGACATTTGAAAACTTTTCTTTTATAACCTCTATTAAGTCATCCATAGACTTAAACTCTTCTTCAGGTTTTATTTTATAATTATCTATTTCAGAATGAGGCTGAATAGTAGCTTTAGCCAATATAATTGACTCGGGTTCAGTAATCTTAGTATTACTAGACTCTCCTATTTCCTTTCCTTGATTTTCTAAAACCTTTTCAATTTTATTATTTATTTCCTGAAGATTTTCAGATAAATTTTTAAGGCATAAATTTGTATAATTATTTTGTTGTATAATATGATTAACATGAGCAATAGTAGCAGTCATACATCCGCTTCCTAAAGCTCTTTTGAAAGCAGCAAAATGAATAACATCATTTTCTTTTTTCATTTCAAAATCATTTTGAGGGGGAAAAAATTGATTTTGTTATCTCCCCTGTAATAAGTTTATAATTTTTCTCAATAACCGAAATATATTTGAAAGAGTATTTGTTTATAAACCAAACAGGAAATTCTATAATTTCCTGGATATCATCCAAATCTTTATAAAATTCTCTTCCTATCTCAAATCTTTTTTCTCTAGAGTATGACTCTAAAAACCAATCTTTAAAATGTTGCCAAATAGGATGTCTATATTTTTCACATATTTTCTGTCTTATGACAGATCCAGGACTAAAATCAAGTTTTTCTTTATTCATTATAAACTAAAACTCATGTGTGAGACCGTATCATCCTCACTAACCGGTTGGTATATACCTGAAACTAAATTGTTATCAACATTCAAATTTTCTACTCTATTGTTTCTTATTTGAGAAGTAGAGACTCTAGAAGATTCTGGTAAATCTACTTTATAATCTAGAGGTGATATATAAGACCTGGAAGAAATAGATTTCAAAAGTTTTTTATCTTTTCTTTCTTCCTCAAATTCTATTTCTATATTTCCTTCAGGAGTTTCTATTAATCTCCTTAACTTATGATTTATTTGTGGTTGTAATTTAACAGCCCTATTTATAACCCAATTTTCTGGAAAAGTTATCTCTTCCCATTTAACTGGCCTTCTTATGGAAATATTAGATTTCCCATAATTTGTTTCTATTAAAATGGTTTCATCACTAGATTTATCAACTCTTTTACATCTAGCATTCATAGTGGTAAGTAATCTATAATAAATTCTATAACAAATACATATAACTTCGGATCCTTCAGCATAATTATAACCATGCGTTTTGACATATAAAGTTAAAGCATCATCAATATTTTTATCTGTTAAAGATAAATGAACATCAGGATAAACATTAAAATATACTGGACCATGTGCCAGACTGGTTTCTATAATACCCATCAATGATTGTTTCCAGTTTAAGTTACGAGCATCTCGTAAAACAGCTATAAAACTTTCTGGTAAACTTTTTAAAGTTAAAGGTTTAAAAGCAACCTGAACTAAACCAATATGCATAAAATTAAAATCTTTTTATGTCTGTTTATATCAGACATATTTAAAAGTTTTATTATCATTTCTTCATCTTTTATAGAAACAGATTCTTCAGTGGTTTTAACCACATGTTTGTTTATTAAATTATAAAAACTTCCAATTTGGTATATGACCCTGGGATTTATATGAGGGATTGTCCACTTATTAAGTAGATCAAGATCTTGAGGTATATCATATTCCTCATTAGTACTATTTTTAATAGTACTTTCTTTCCAAACAAATTTAACATAATTAAAATTAAAGTATTGAAACAAGACATACAATAACTTCCTTTGATTTCATGGCTCTGAAACAAGACATACAATAACAATAATCAGGGCAATGGGAACAACGGGGGAAACAATGATGGAAACAATGGTGCCAGGGGTCGAGTGTTCGTGCTGGGTCAGGGTGACGCAAGGAATGATCCTAACGTGGTGATGGGTAAGTTTCTTCTCGACGACTTTTATGTTACTGTTTTATTTGATTCGGGTGCTGATACCAGTTATGTGTCTCTAAAAGTTAGTCAAATGCTTAAACGCACACCAACACTTTTGAACACCAAGCATGCTGTAGAGTTAGCGAATGGTAAAAGCCTAGAAGCCACACACATAGTTAAGGGTTGTAATCTTATCCTCGCTGGTCAGACTTTCTCTATCGATCTCATTCCTATAGTTTTGGGTAGTTTCGACATCGTCATTGGGATGGATTGGTTATCCCAACAGCAAGCAGAGATCCTATGCAAAGAGAAGATTGTTCGTATTCCCCATTCTGGCAAAGAACCTCTCGAAATTCAAGGCGACAAGAGTGGAGTTGTAGTGGGCATCATCTCCTTCCTTAAGGCCCAGAAGTGTTTGCGAAAGGGCCACACCGCTATCTTAGCACTTGTTACTGACGCATCAACAAGAGAGAAGAAGATAGAGGATATTCCAGTTGTACGCGACCTTCCTCAAGTGTTTCCTGAAGATTTACCTGGGCTACCGCCTCATCGCCAGGTCGAATTCTAAATCGAGCTAGCTCCTAGAGCAGCACCCATAGCTCGAGCACCTTATCGCTTAGCTCCAACCGAACTGGAAGAACTGTCCAAACAATTGCAAGAACTTTTGGATAAAGGTTTTATTAGTCCTAGCTCTTCGCCCTGGGGAGCTCCCGTGTTGTTTGTGAAGAAGAAAGACGGTACTTTCCGTATGTGCATAAATTACCGCGAACTAAACAAGGTGATCGTAAAGAATCGCTATCCTCTTCCACGCATTGATGACTTGTTCGACCAGCTGCAAGGGTCGAGCTACTATTCAAAGATTGATCTGAGGTCAGGCTACCATCAACTGAGAGTCCGGGACGAGGACGTCTCCAAAACAACATTCAGAACATGCTACGGCCATTACGAGTTTCTGGTCATGCCATTCGGGCTAACAAACGCGCCTGCAGTCTTCATGGATCTTATGAACAGAGTGTGCAAGCCTTACTTGGATAAGTTTGTGATTGTATTCATCGACGACATTCTGATCTACTCTAGGAGTCGGGAGGAACCCGAGCACCATCTACAACTTATTTTGGAACTCCTTCGAGCAGAACAGCTGTACGCCAAGTTTTCAAAATGCGACTTCTGGCTTCGTGAAGTCCACTTTCTAGGCCACGTGGTAAACAAGGATGGGATTCATGTTGATCCATCTAAGGTAGACTCGATTAAGAACTGGCATGCACCTCGCACATCGACGGAAATTCGCCAATTCTTGGGTTTGGCAGGTTACTACAGGAGGTTCATCAAAGACTTCTCCAAGATTGCACAACCCCTCACCTCATTAACTCATAAAAGAGTTATTTATCGTTGGGGAAATGCACAGGAATCAGCATTTCTGCACTTAAAGGATAGACTTTGTAGCGCACCTATTCTCTCATTGCCTGAGGGCACAGACGATTTTGTGGTCTATTGCGACGCATTCATTCAGGGTCTTGGATGTGTGTTGATGCAACGTGACAAGGTCATAGCCTACGCATCACGCCAACTTAAAGTTCATGAAAGGAACTACACTACACATGATCTAGAGCTGGGAGCTGTTATTTTCGCGCTCAAGATATGGAGACATTACCTGTACGGTACCAAGTGCACCATCTACACCGATCACAGGAGTCTCGAGCATATCTTCAAGCAAAAGGAGTTGAACATGCGACAACGTCGATGGGTCGAGTTACTGAATGATTACGAATGTGCCATCAAGTACCATCCGGGCAAGGCAAATGTTGTGGCTGACGCTCTCAGTCGAAAAGATACCACACCTAGGCGTGTGCGAGCATTACAACTCACTATCCAATCTAGTCTTCCTTCACAGATACGAGATGCTCAGGTAGAAGCATTGAAACCAGAAAATGTCAGGGCCGAAGCTCTACGCGGCTCAAGGCAACGGTTTGAACAAAAGGCAGACAGTGCCTATTACGTAACAGGACTCATTTGGGTCCCACACTATGGAAACTTACGCGAGCTTGTGATGGATGAAGCGCATAAGTCTCGTTACTCGGTACACCCTGGTTCAGATAAGATGTACCACGATCTCAGAACTACGTACTGGTGGCCTAGCATGAAAGCTCACATAGCAACTTACGTTGGCAAGTGTTTGACTTGTGCGAGAGTCAAAACTGAATACCAGAAACCATCGGGCCTACTCCAACAACCAGAGATTCCACAATGGAAATGGGAGCAAATTTCCATGGATTTTGTTACTGGCCTGCCTAGATCTCAACGTGGGAATGATACTATTTGGGTGATCATGGATCGACTCACAAAGTCTGCACACTTCTTGGCTATCAAGGAAACGGATAAGTTCTCCACTTTAGCAGACGTTTATTTAAAGGAAGTGGTTTTGAGGCACGGGGTGCCGAGCTCTATTATCTCTGATCATGATGCACGATTTACTTCAGAACTGTGGCAGGCAATGCACAAATCTTTTGGCTCACGATTAGACATGAGCACAGCTTACCATCCGCAAACAGATGGGCAGTCTGAACGCACCATCCAAACTCTAGAAGACATGCTTCGTGCATGTGTAATCGACTTCGGCAACGGCTGGGAAAAACATCTCCCGTTAGTGGAGTTTTCATATAACAACAGTTACCACACCAGCATTCAAGACGCTCCATTTGAGGCATTGTACGGGCGTAAATGCCGATCACCTCTTTCTTGGGCAGAGGTGGGTGACAGTCAGATCACGGGTCCAGAACTTGTAGTAGACGCAACAGAAAGAATTGCTCAGATACGACAACGCATGGCGGCAGCTCGCGACCGTTAGAAAGCCTACGCAAACAAGCGCCAGAAACCACTCGAGTTCCAAGTTGGGGATCGAGTGCTACTCAAAGTTTCACCCTGGAAGGGTGTGGTTCGTTTTGGCAAACGGGGCAAGCTCAATCCGCGATATGTCGGACCGTTCGAAATCATTGAGAAAATAGGCAGGGTGGCCTACAAACTAAATCTGCCCGCAGAACTCAGTGCAGTTCACAACGACTTTCACATGTCGAATCTGAAGAAGTGTCTGTCAGATGAGTCCCTCGTAGTTCCTTTGAAGGAACTCACTATCGACGATCAGTTGCGATTCTTCGAGGAACCAGTTGAAATCACGGACCGGGACGTTAAGGTCCTCAAGCACACCAGAATACCTCTTGTTCGAGTTCGTTGGAACTCCCGTCGTGGCCCAGAGTTCACCTGGGAACGAGAAGATCAAATGAAACTCAAGTATCCCCGGTTGTTCGGAAACAGTGCAACCACTACTGAGGCTGAAGCTACTACAGAATTTCGGGACGAAATTCCAAATCAACGGGGGGATGATGTGACACCCCAGGAAAACCAGTAAACCATGCAAACTTAACTAGCTTCCTCAGTAACCGCATGCTAAATTTCGGGATGAAATTTCTTTCAAGTTGGGGATAATGTGACAACCCGAGTTTTCAAGGTCTCTACTCGATTTAATGCTTGCTTGCAAAGTGTTGTTTTTATATTTATGTGTGGTGTGCATTATTACTGGGTACATAGTACATGTTTTGTATTGATAACATGTTTGGTACATTTAATTCAAGACAAAATGGAATTATGTTGATATATGTTCTGAGTATTCATAATATGTTTGAGTGTAATGTGAAATGAATGTGTAATCTTTGCCAAACATCCGAAAACACCCCAGATGAAATCCCTACCCCACGAAAACCCCCACACACCCAACGAAAACACATGTTGGACGAAAACCCAGTGAAAACTCAGTGTTTTCGTCGGCTTCAGCGTTTTCGCCAGGAATGGGCTTTTGCCGAAGGGTGTTCGGCCGGCCCAAGGAGTGTTTACGTTATAACTTTGGTATCGAATGCGAGAGAACACTTTGAGAACCTTAGAACACCTCTTCAACCGAGAGACGGCAACTGCAAGCCTTTGGAACCTTTCTTTCCGATCGACCCGTTAGTTTCTCTATTCTGGTTAGTGTCCAACCTTTACATGATTGCTTGTTAACTGTATAGTTGGAATCACTGTTAGTTGATAGTATCTTGCATGATTAATAGGTTAGACATGAAATTAAAATTGCATGTTAGTGGCTGATATCGGTTTGTGTGGGGGTATACTAATGAATATTGATGACAATCGGTTGTGAGGGCCCATAGAGTGAAGTTACATGGTTGCACAAAGATTTAATAATCTGAATATGAACATGGCGGCCATGTGCGATCAAACAAAATCATGTGGACATTTAATGAAGTTGTCAGTAGGAATATAGATGATTTAGATTGTTTGTGCATGATGTATTAGGTTATAGATTATTCAGCATGAATTGTGAATCGTATGTACATAATGATTGAATGAATATATAATAGAGGTGATGTAACGGTTAGAGTTGATTAGGGTTGTTGTTGAACATAACTGTGGTTGATGACGGTGATGTAACCGGCGAAAACCCCCACCCACGAAAACAGTACCCGACGGAATTAAGAGCAGACGAAAACACCCAGTGTTTTCATCAAAACCCAAGTCTGACGAAATCACTTTGGGATTTCGTCACCCTAGTGATTTCGCCAATAAGTGTTTTCGCTAAATAGGGTTTTCGGCTAAAGATCTGTTACCTTGTTAACACTGTTAGTTTGTTAAATCTGTTACTTGTTAACTCCGTTAGTTATTAACCCTGTTAAGTATTAACTGTGTTAAGCATGTCAAGTATGTTATGTATGTTAACCTTGTTAAACCAGTTAACCCTGTCAAGTATGCTAATGAATAACCATGTTATAGCAAACTGTGAAAGACACTTGTGTGAAGCATGAATTGCATGAAATTGATTTAACTGCTTACGTGTTACACGAGGTTAACTGCCAAGCACTATGTGACATTAGATTTGCATGCGAGTCATTACGAACGAAAACTGACTGTGTATACATGCATACTTTAGGCTTTGATTGATTGTTTGCGAGCACGTAGTTTAGCATACCGAGCAAACCAAGGTGAGTTCACACTCTTTCCAAGGCATGGGATTCCCAAGGGTTGGGAATGGGATTGAATAACTACTCGTACTATGATTACTATTAAACTACTTTTTACTGTCCTCGGATTGAAGGGCACGTATGTAAAACCTACGTACACTCATATTTACAACCATCCTCCGTGGGTAGGATGCCAAGATTACACACTGGACCAAACCTCTATCATTGAAGTCCCTCATTTATATCGACTTAATCGCCGAGGCCTATGGCGAGCGGGTCATTAGTTAATAGCGCTATTAGGTTTAACAAACCTCACACCGTGCCAGTCGGACGGGCGTGTACTAATGGACTATGGGCAAAGGGTCAATGCTGATAGACATTGACTTAGGGCACCACTTACATTTTCGTAGTAGTCGATACGCACGGTCTAGTAACACATGGGAAGCCCCCATTAATCTTCGCAAACATGTCTGGGAGACCGCGATACGAATTAATACGATACATGGTTTACAAAACGAACAGATGATTTACGAAACGAATGCTATAACTAAACAACCAACTATGAACTCGCTCAACTTTGTTGTTGACTCATTGTTACATACCTTGCAGGTCGTTAGGTACTCATGGAGCTTGCACAGGGAGGCGTGATCGTTGTGGGACATGGCAGTGTGTGCCATGCTAAAAACATTACTTTATTTCGTACTTAATACATACTTTGGGTTTTACAATTATGCTTCCGCTAAACACTTAACTACTTTTTTGTTTTTCAACACCTTTCATATTGTGTGGTTGAATTTTACTTATTACTTGTTATGTTCAATATGATTGGTGGCTTGATCCAGGTCAGTCACGCCTCCAAGCGGTGATACTCCGTGTGTGGATTTTAGGGGTGTGACAAGTAACAAGTAGGCACATGTGTTTCACCCCAAAACAGTTTGAAAATGGTAAAAGAGGGGACTATGTACTCACTTGAGGATGCTTAGAAGTCTTGAATAACTACCAAGTAATGCTAGAGGGATCACGAAAATCAAACGGCACCTAATATAGGTAACTATGTTAATAAACGGACCTAATCGGAGGATCGGGTAGCATGAGGGTTCGTAAACAAAATGAGTGTAAGAATTCATGCAATATGGTTTAACAAGCCTACATACTAAAACGAAACCTATGCTAAGTGCTTACGACCCATTACGACTCGTTAAGATAGCTTACGCTACTTTAACGCGTCGTTCACGTAAAACGCGTTCGGAACGCCTAACTAGTCCTATGACAAGTGTTATATGCCTTAACATGTCTAATAATGTTACCTAATCAGCTTAGATGTCAAAATTTAGGTTACGTATGCTTAAAATGAATTTATGCGCAAAAAGGGCATTTTGGTAATTTTCCTAAGGCATATAAATTACCTATCATACCACTAACTAAACGAAGTGACCATAAGGTATAACCTCGGAAGGTTATTCCCTATACAACTATGGTCACTAAACATGCTTGGTTGGATCCTAATGATCGACCAAACGGGTCTAGTTCGAAAGTCTAAGCGGTTGTTTAGACCGCTTGACTTACGACTCTACATAAGCACTAAACCTAAAGTGACGAGCTAAACATGTTAAAACATGTTTAACGAAGTTAGAAAACAGGTTTCGTATCAAAACAAACGGTTTTGATACCTAAAAGTAGTTTGGTTACAAAATACGCAAGATACACATTTTGGCCGAAACTACGACTCGCCACTATGCCTAGATAACGTGGTAATCAGTAGGTATAGTCATAAGAGACTAAAACCATCGTGATTACGCTCACGTTATGAAGTTCAAACGAACTTCGTATTGACCATAAACTGGTCAATGCAGAAATTCAAACAAATTTTGCCTTTCACGCTAAAAATGCATAAAAGAACGAAAGAGGACTTACAAAAGGTCCAAGGAGGTTTGATCCAATTTATTCACAGGTATGAAGTGCAAGACTTCAACTTGGAGAATAAAAATCAGATCAAATGTGAGTTTGAGAGCAAAGGGGGTGGGGTTTATATAGTTTTTGCACAACTGTTAAGATCGTTCATCGTAAAACGAGCTTCGATCTCATCCGTATACATGTGCCCATGGTTTTGTGAAACCATGGGAGCCCCTAGTTTCATTAAAACCATATGCAAATGAGGGGAACAGCTGAAAAAATCTGGAATTTAGATTTTTCATTTTGGTCCCTTCCTAAGATAACTATGGCAGAATGTCAATTTTGGTCCCTGAATGTGCAAAACATGGTTTTTGATGCATTTTTGACACGTTTAAGCCCCGTTAATCCCATTTCAAGGCTCTAAAATGAATTTAAAGTATTGGGAACATGAAAAAAGCTCAAAAATATCTCGGATGTTGGTTCGTTTGGTCGTACGGTTGCGTTGTTCGGTTAATTACGACGAAACACGAACGAATGCGAAAAACGATCCAAATTACGCGACGAATGGAATTTTATCATGCCAATCACTAAAATAAAATATTTTAATGATTACATAAATTTTTGGATGTCTGGATGTATTCAGAACATAAGATATGCGCGAAAATGCAAACTTATGCACTTTTTGACGCTTTTAGTCCCTGAATGACCAAAAAGTTTATTTTAGCACACCGAACCCCTCAAAGCCTATTTCTAAGCTATGTAAAGGATATTTAGGGTATGTCTAACTTATGGTCATGTTCCGGAATGTTCGTTACAGTACAAATCGGCATACTTTCGCAGTTTGTCAAAATTAGTCCCTGTAAGCGAATAAACTTGATTTCGCCACAACAAACCCTCCAAAACTTATTTCTAAGTTATGTAAAGGTTATTTAAGGTATTTTAAGCCTATTTCACTATTCCGGAGTGTTCGTTGCATTAAACTGGTTATATTTGCGCATCAGTGCGCGTATAACCTTCCAGAAAGCGATTTAAAGCTTGAAATCGAACAAGAATTGATATGTGCAAAAGATACACATATTTATACAAATCCCAAGTATGAAATACAATATTTCATTGGTTTGGTATTTGTTTGATGGTCGCAGAGGCACAGGTGTCACACATAACTATAGGGAATTAGGTAGAATTGCCATGTTCGACCTAGTCTATAGTAGGTACCATGCTTTTGACCATTCTTTTTACTTGTTTAAAATGTTATTCTTCCTATTTTGTTTCTTTCTCTTCTTTTTGGTCTTAATACTTACATTATGTCTTTCCTAAGACACTCATAATGTAAACGAGACGAGTTCACCAAAATAGGCGTGAAACCCACAATTTGGTGAACGACTCTCATTCCGCTTATTCAATTTTGCACGAAATTACACTATTAAGTTAGGAGTGAAATCTACATCTTAATGTTAAATTTCCAATTCAAACTCTAGTGGACCCTCTTCAAAGTGTCGAAATTAATTTTTGACCGGACGAGTACCAAGCACACTAAGGGTACGAAATCGTCAAGTTAGGGGTGAAACCCGCATCTTGTCGATTAAGTCCCATTCCTCGATTTTCAATCTCGCCAAAGTTTCGATTGTTTCAATCGATTAGAGACGTGTAGTAACTGGAAGGGTAAGATACCGTTAATCAGTTCTCGATGAGAGTATCTTACCTATAGGCCAAAGCACGTATTCCCTAATTTGAAAGGACTTTCGATTCACTTTGGAATAGTCGACGTTTATAAACCCAAAACAATCCAATGTTTTATGAGCCTCTCTTTTATGTTAGCTCAATTTATATGTGATTTTATACTTGTTACTTCGTTCATTTGAAAACCGTTACACGATTCGCACGTCTCTCGTAATAAAAAAAAATAATTCTCATGAACAAACTAAATTTATACTTTTTTTACGCATTCATAAGTGTTTATGCTTTATGAATACTTGTTGAATTCATGCTGATTATGTGAACCATACGTGATATGTCATGCTTATGTGCTTATACATGCAAAACCTATTTTAAATTTATGTTCAAGTCTCATCCTTTTCCCTTCTCTTTCGATTCTTAGATGCCGTCCAACTATGTGTCAAAGAAGACCAAATCGAAGAAGGGTTCAGCCTCCCACGCCAACTCTGACACGATGTCAAAGAAGGACTGTATGAAGTTTATGGCTAAGCAGATGGCTAAGGTCATACCAGATATCGTCAGCAAGATTCAGACCAACCCTGATTCACCCTATGGTTCTGTCGACTCAAAGGTGGAAACGCCTAAATCGACGTTCCAATTCAAACAGTTCTTGGCCTATAAGCCTCTACAGTTTACTAGCAAGGATGGTGCCACAGCCATGATGAACTGGTTCGACGCAATCGAACTCACCTTCCTTCAAAGCGGGTGTCCTGTTGACCTGCGAACCCTGAACGCAACAGGGGTGTTCCGTTTGAGGGCACTCGAATGGTGGACCTCCGAGCATAACTGTCGGTCCCAGTTTGGACTTAAAAACTTCTTTTCACGTAATATGGCAAGTGATTTCAACAAATGTGAAAATAGTGTGCGGAAATAGAAATCAG
Source organism: Helianthus tuberosus (assembly GCA_030545235.1). Classification (NCBI taxonomy): domain Eukaryota; kingdom Viridiplantae; phylum Streptophyta; class Magnoliopsida; order Asterales; family Asteraceae; genus Helianthus; species Helianthus tuberosus. The sequence goes on along the minus strand of CM060366.1, from coordinate 174,628,536 downwards.
ACTTTCAAGAAACAAGACCTACAGAATTTTCAAGTTTATATCACTTTGAAACAAAACGGTTTACAAGGTGATTGTAAGATTATTATCTATTACAAACGAATACTTGTGAATTCTGAGGTGAAAGGACAATGGAGTTTGTAGTATGTATTGAATGCTAAGCTTAACTCATTGTTCTTTGCTTGATGAGCCTTCTATTTACAGAGGTCTCGGATACATGAATAAACATTTGTTTATTCATGTATATGTCCTGCAAAAATTAGCTTCTTGATATATTCATTGAATCCAATAATCAAGTTGTCTTTGTCATCATGATATCCAATAATGTCAACTTGCTTCGGTTATTGTGGCAGGATAGAACTGATTTTTTTGACAAGTGGGGTTTTATCAGAATTTCTGATAACCACTTCATCAGAAATTCTGGTGAACAAATCATCAGAAAAATCTGATGATCAGAATTGCCAGAAACTGATGATATTTCATCAGAAATATCATCAGATCCATCATAAAAGCCTTTTCTGATAATCTTCTTCAGTTCTTGATCAACTTAAGATTCTTTGAAGTAGATGTTGTTCTTTTTAGTTGCCCTATCCGGTCTTCTTCTTGTTGTTTTGATCTTCAGGACTTTTATCTTCTTCATAGATCAAGCTGAATTTAATTTTCTTCAATACTTACAAATAAAGTTTCCTAACAGTTTCCCCCATAAGTATTGTAAGAAAAGAAACTATCTATGTCAAACATAAACAAACTTCAACTAATCCTTAAAAAGAAAGTTCGAACAACTAAATTCAGAAACATAAAACAGAATCGAACCAACCATTGTTCAAGATAAACAGAAACAAAATATTGTTTTTCAAAGATAGAAATTAAATTCATGAATTCATCAATTGATCTTCACTCCACCTCTGAATTTGTCTCATGGTTTCAACCTTTTCTTGTAATCAATTGCCTTTTGAGTTGTTTTGTAAAGTTCTTTATACCAACCTCTAGCTTCCATCCATTTTTCAATGCTATCTTCAATTTCCTTCCTCAGCTTTTTATTGTTCTTCCCCTTCTTCTTGAGCTGCTCTTGTTTTTCATTCATGTAGTTCTTTATATATTTCAGAGTTTGATTTGAATACTTGTTTATTGACTCTAAACAGAATTTCTCATCATGAGCATCTTTGAAAACCACACACATTTCTGGTTTGTCAAAGATAGCTCCAGTTCTTACTTTGTTGGGAGGAATTTCAACTGGAATGGTGTTGTTAGGATGAGGTGTTAGTACCTTTTTGCTATACTCAAAGTTGATACACAAGTCAAAGTTTGTCAGTGCATCCCTTTGATATAACTTTTCTCCTGCATTCTTGATGTTGTCAAGAGCTCTTCTGATCACAGCTGAGGAGCTTTTGTCTTTATCAATGAGCTGCTTCAACTTTACTAAGCCTAGTGGGTGAATATCATCAGCCAGGTCTCCATCAGTAACAATTGTTTAACTTCTATCTTCTCTGATCAAGGTGTATTTGTTCTGTCCATAAGTACCTAAGACACCTCCTTGAGCATTAATAGTGATAATTCTTTCAATGGAAACTATTGGATTTGTAACTGGTTTGTGCAACTTTTCCAAATTTCCTTCATTTCTGAGTTCAACAATATTTCTGCTTAATGGAGAGAGTGGCCTTTCTAGTTTATCTTCTTGTTTGTTCCAGTAGTAATGCTTCAAATGTTCTTCAGGGTACATAATTGTATGTGGATCACCTTTCAGCATTGTGAATTCTATGAGTTTTCCTTCTGGATCTTCTCCAATCACTGTTCTAGGTCTTTTTGAGGATGTTACTTCATCTTCCATTCTTCTCTTTTCTTTTACATTAAGTTGTTTGTTGAATTCTGTTTCACCTGTGAGAGCCATGGATGATGATTTAACTGGAACAGCTTCTTGTGTTGGTACCTTTGGTGTGTCTAGCTTTGATAATTTTGTTGGAGGACCCATGAGTAATTTTGGCCTACTAGGAGGAGGACCCATGGGTTGCTTCTGTTTTTGTGTTGCTGAAGCTTCTGATTGCCTGGTAGGATCTTTTTGATTGACTTCTGGTTATTTTAATTGTTGTTGAGGAGTTTCTGACTCTCCTGCTGGTTCACCTTGTGGGATTGGAGCTTTCAGTTCATGTAAATCAACATTTGCCAAGTGAACATTAGCAAAAGTTTGAGCATTTAATTCTTCTTGTTTCTTCATCTTCTGAAACTCCACTTGATCTTGATTCTTTAGGGTGGACCATTCCAACATCAGTTTTTCAAGAGCATCAGCCATGCTGCTACTGTTTGCTCTAAGGAACTGAATTTCTTCAAGGATTTTTCCAGAACTTGAGCTTTCCCTTACACTTGCAACCTCTGCCATCTGTGTCTTGATTTCTTGTAGTTCTTTGAGAGCTTTCTGAAATTCTGATGAATTCTCTCTATTTTCTGATGACTTCTGTAGTTTGTTGAGGGCTGCAGTGTTATCTTCTGTCTGTTTCTGTACAGCTTTAACAGTTTCTGATAAGGCTTTAATGTAGACTTTTGATTTCTGATGTCTTCCAGTAACAGATCAAGTTTTTCTTCTGTTGCTGTTTTGCCAGTACAAACAGCTGTTATGTCATCAAGCTCCATCTACAGTTGTTCTTTTGACATAGTTTGATGTTCTTGGGTAACATGAGGAACAACAGATGTTCCACCTCTAACTCCAGCAGAAAACACAATTGCTGCTGTTCTAAGGTTAAGAGGTTGGGAATATTCCCAGTTCTCTATCCCCTTACCAGAAAATTGAAACTCATTCAAATCCTGGTTTTCCTCATATCCTTGAACCTTTTCAGATTCTCCATGAGTTGTTGAGAAACTCTTATTTTTCTCATCCAGGTTTCCTTGATCAGTAGACTGATCTCCACCTGTTGCTACCACATTCTCCTCCTCAGAATCTGATTCAGAGAATGGGTCTCTTGATTTACTCACATCTTGTTTTTCAGAAACAGTACCTCTATGTGAAATTTCATAATTTCCTTGAATTGATTCATCAGAATCATTTTCAGAATCATGAGCAATATTTAGTTTAGAGTGTTGTTCACCTGTTTCTCCCATATGTGAGATTTCTGCATGATGTTCTTCTGCCACAGGACTCGTGTACACATCTTCATCAGCTTGATGAGGTTTTGATTCACCCTGCTGCTCTATTCTTGGTGCACTTGATTCTTGTGCATCATGCTCCATAGGGGACACACTATCAAAAACTTCTTTATTCTTTGGCTTTTTGCTTAACATCCTTAGATACTCTGCTCTGTAAGGTGAATCCTCTGGTATTAGATTCATCATACTTTTTGACAAAACAGGTACATCATAATCTGGTTTCCAAGACCCCACAGTAATCCACAGTCTCATGATTTATGTACTCCACATATTTTCTGATACATGAATTTCCATATTCCTTTTAGAAGATGCATCAGAAATTATGACTAATAGAAATCTGGGAAAAGGTAGATGTGAATCTATCCTTCTAGTGTTGGTCAGAATTGATCTTCTGATCAGATTAAATATCTCAGTTCCAAAATCAATGTTCAACCCACTAATGAGGCTGAACATGATTGTTAGAACATTTTTATTTATCTGATCTGTACCCCCTATCTTTGATGATAAACACTTGTTCAGAATTTCCATTAACACATGCCAGAAGGCAGGCAGCTGATTTCTCTTGAATTCACTAATCTTTGAGATCTTTGTCTTGTAACCCATTACAGTATCAAGTAGTGCAAACATATCTTCCTTTCTGGTGCTTCTTCAAAATTTTGGCTTAAGGGTAGCTCCAAACATTCCCTTATTTTCTCTGGTGTGATTGTAATGAAGATATCTCCCCATACATGTGCTGTAAGCTCGTTTGGATTTGAGAGATTGAGTGTCTTTACAACTTGTTGTATAAGTTTTTCTGGTACCTCTCTGGTCTTTGTGAGAGCATGAGCTATAGGACATCTGGTCAGAAATTCGATCAGAATTTTGGCACTTTGTATCATATTCTTCAGTGTTGTCGTTCATGGCTTCATTGTTGCTCTTCAATGGTTGGAATTCAGCTTTAGTGATGAGTTGAATAGAGTGTTCAACTGGGGGCATGTTGATGTTGATAGCAGCCACGGAGATTTGAGCTTTTTGTTTCGAAAAAAGGGTTTTTAGGGTTTTGATTTTGAAGAGGAAGGTTGAAGGTAGAAGTCTTTGTTTTTGAAGGAGGTATTTATAGTGTTTTGAGATAGAGATCTTTGAGTGTTTTTAGTGGGCTGTTTGTATTTAAGGTGGTTTATGACACCTTAATGATGTTTTAATCTGTTTAGGAAACAACCGTTTAAAAAACCTTTGGTTTATCTCTAATTTAAAATAAATCTTTTGCTAAAAATTAGAGATTCCAAAGATTTAGTAGATAAACACTAATGTCCAACTTGCACCTTTTCTTCATGTGGGACCCCTTTAGTTGTAAAAAGGTCCAATAAAACCATTTTTGAAACTGTGTATGTTCCTAAGCATTCCTTTTGATGATGTATATCAAAAAAATTTTGAATAAAACCTTTGAGAATTGGATTTTCTTCTTAATTCATCAGAATACATTTGATTCATATTTAGAGATTGAATCACCATTTTTTTGATGAGAGGAAATAAGTAGAGTTTTGAAGATTTCACTTACATAGTATTTCTGAACTTCACATCTTTGTTCTGATCTTTAAGGAGTGTTGTTGTGAAAAAAAAATTATTATATTTTGTTTCATTCATTTTTGAAGATAGATTACCCAGAAAAAATTTAATTTTGACAGAAACTTTTTCATAAATCTTTTTCCATGTTGTCACAAGTTTCTTTGAGTCTGGTTTTAACACAATGTTGCCTGATATTTCTTCTCAATTTTCAGTAGATTTATCTATTATTCTGGTTATCTTAACACTTTTATGTTGTATTAACACATTTTCTGATGATATATCAGATTTTCTGATTTATCATCAGATTTTCTGATAAATCATCAGATTTCTGATGAATCATCAGATTTTCTGATATCTTATCAGAATTTCTGATTTTTCACCAGATCCATTAGATTTCTGTTGAACTTCACCAGATTTTTCTTGTTTTTATCAGAAATGCCGTCTTAGTTCCCCCCTAGATCTATTATGATGTTTTTGAAGAAAAGAAAAATAATGCAAAAACTTTACTATTAAACAAAAACAACTAAATAAAAAAAACTACTCATTGTACATGCCCTTAACATACAACCAAAGGTAGGTTTCATGACCACTATGATTGTTTGATGGAACAAGGGAGGGAACATAAGTGTTCTCCTGTAAAACCACCTGGGCTCTTGGGTACCAGCTTGTTGCCCCTCCGAATCCCAGCTGTCTGGTTATTACTGTGGTCACAAAGCGACGGTAGATCAGAAAAGGTTGACGGGTGTGCAAGTTTGATTCTATGTCTCTCATGAGAAACTTAGAAAAGTTATACGGTTTCTCTTGTACAATAGCATGTACAACCTCCATTATCCTGTAAGACAACTCATTGAAGTGCCCTATTTTCTTAGAGAAACAAGCACTGAGCTGTGTTACCAGGTACTAGAATGGTGGTATAAAACCAGACTTGCTGACCTGCCTGGAAACATTGGGTGTTTGATAACCCATGTTCCTTAGGGTTTCCTCAATAATTTCTTTCCTGAAGGAGGTGCTACTTGGGTGATCAGCCAGCTGGAGAACATCCCTGAGAGTTTCCTCCTTTAGGAAAATACTGGATCCCATCACTTTGCTTTCTATCCCATGGTGGTGCCACTGAAGACAGTTTCAGCATTCCACCAAAATTCTTGAAGGAGTTCTGGGTAGATAGTGACGTATGTGGATACAACATAGCCCAGAGGACTTTGCTTAATCATGTTGTACACACACTTTGTCACACCCCCAAAATCCACACGCGGAGTATCACCGCTTGGAGGCGTGACATGACCAGGATCGAGCCACCAATCATATTGAACAACTCAATTAAGTAAATAAAACCAAACATAATACGATTGGTGACCAAAGCTAGTTAACCTTGTTTAGTTTAAACAGCGGAAGCATAAACGTGAGTTTAAAAGCATAAGTCCATAGTTTATAAGTTAAAGTTCAAACATACGTTCCATAGGTTTATAAAGTTCAATTATTAAGTATGGGATGTAACAACCCATATTCCACAACAACCTTCTCCTCGTGCAAGCTCCCAAAAGCATCTAGCGACCTGTAAGGCATGTAACAACTAGTCAACAACAAAGTTGAGTGAGTTCACGTTTGGTTGTTTAGTTTTAAGTTGTTTCTGAAAAACGTGGTTTGACTTTCGTTGGCTTATTTGCCGTGGGGGTTACCCCGTAGTTGAAAGTATGTTTAACCATTTCCCTTTTTCTTTACCCAATCCATAACCATGATCAGTGGGGGTTTTCCCCGTTTGAACTACTAGACGGAATGATATCGACTGCTACGCAAATAAGTTGTGCCCTATATCAGTGTCTATCATCACTGACAATCTGCCATAGTCCATTAGTACACGCCCGTCCGAACGGCACGGTGTGAGGTTTGTTAAACCTAATAGCGCTATTAACTAATGACCCGCTCGCCATTGGCCTCGGCGATTAAGTCGATATAAATTGAGGGACGTCATGATAGAGTTTTGTCTAGCTAGTTTTAAGGTTGTTGTCCTACCCAAGGAGGACGAACGTACGTATTCTGCACCAGGAGAATTCGTAGGTTTAATAATGGCATCCATTCTACGGAGGATGGCCGTACAAATCCTACCCAAGGAGGATATGTAGATTTAGTTTTAATTCTTTAACCCATTCCCAAACCACCGGGAATCCCATGCCTTAGAAAGTGTGAACTCACCTCGGTTTGCTCGGTTAGATTCTCAATATAGCTAACAGTCAAGGTCGGTCAATCACGTCCTAATATGATTTACCAGTTAGTCATTTAGTGGCTTTCAAATAGAACACAAGTTCCTACACGTATCTATCACACAACATGCACCACTGTAACGGTTTACGCCCATCTAAGTTTCCCGTCCATTCCCCACTCAAAATCAAACATACTATAATGCACATAACATATATAACATGTCAAATCATTCACAGATAGCATACTCGACATTTAGACGCGCAAATCACAACTTATGTTATTTCAGCATTAATATTCAAAACCGGCTGTTTTCGGGCATTTAAATAAAATAGTTAGATTATTTCAAAAATTCCCAAATTTTTATAGAATGTCATAAACATTCCATATTTTATTATGTAAAAATATCGGGGTCCGGTTCATTACTCACATTTTATAAAAATTCATATTCGGGACCGAACTCAGATTTTTGTATTTCTGACCACAGTTCACGAAACAATCTATTAAAAATTCGTCGTAAGTCCGATTTGCGAAATTCCAGTGGGGTAATTACAAATACTTCAGTTATCATCTACAGTAAAATTTTCATGGCCCGATTCATCACAAAACTCCGGTTATGACTGAAAGTACGACACCCATTTATTGCTGTCAAAATTCAGCTTAAGTAGCTGTTACAAATTAACACTTTAAAAATAGTAAACGGAGTCCAAAAATTACGATTCCGGTGCCATTAGAACCGTATTTCATAATAACATATTTTAGATTCAAAATATCAATTTTTCGTTGAGGTTAAGACCTGTTTACAGCCAACAGAAGTGGGCTGTAAAAGTTGGACAGATTCTGATTTAAAGTGTTTAACCTTCTAAATTGTGTTCGATCGATTCCGTTAACGAGTTTAGTGACCACAACAATCATCAATCATCAATATTAACTAACAAATCACCAGATAATCACAACTATGCAGGATTTATAAGATTTACACACATATCTTTTCTTTATCCATCATTAAACACTTATGTTCAAGACTTTGAGTTTTGTTCTTTAGTATTCTTAACTTTCAACCATTATATCACCTATTAACCACCATAAACAAGATCAAGATGATGATTAGAGACACTTACAACTAGCTCAAGGCTAGGGAAGAAACAAGGCGTAAAAGTGGTGGTTAAAAGAAAACGAGAGCGGTCCTTCAACTTCCGAACACACCGGGCTTCGTTGTTCACCTTCTTACACCTATGGATGCTCTTGGATTGTATGAATGATGACCAAAAATGGAGGTGGTGTGTGGTGGGGTTGGGGCCGTAGGTTAAGGAAGAAGAAGAGGGAGAGAGGTGGTGATCAAGTGTTGAAGATGAATGGTGGATGGTTACTTATAAATCTCATTCTTCTAATGTCCAAGGAGTAATGTGCTACACAAAGTACAAACATGATCTTCCTATAATCTTATCAAAATCAAAATGGGATTTAGGAAGATTAGATGATCTTGAGTGGGGCCCCTACATGGGGACGGTCACAAGGGTGGGGGGGGTGTCTTGTTGGGTTTCAATGCTAAATTACAAGTCTAGTTAGAAATCAAGTGCTAAGTTAGTGGTTCATGGTGTGTTATTAATTATATAGGGTGTTAGGGTGTTCGGGGACCCTAACTAGCTTAGAAAAATAAAAACAATATGTTTGACAATATTTTTGTGTTCCGGGTAAAGTCCGGTTGTTCGGTTGGGTATCGTTCCGTTAAAGTGCTTAATTAATCCGTAAAGCGTCCTACTTATATATTTTGCAACGTTTTTACTTTCTAACACTTAGGAAAATATAACGGACTATTTAGTGACCTTTCTGTACACTATTAGTATATTAACAAATACGTGTAAGCCTAACACAGATATCAGAAAGCAGTTAAGTGATTCCACACAGTCGTCAAGCACATTAATTATTATTAATAAACTGTACGGTTACATGTAAATTCGAGGGTTGTCACATTCTCCCCCTGTTAAGAGAATTTCGTCCTGAAATTTAGCGCGTGGTTACTGAGGAAGCTAGTTAAGTTGCGTTGTCTTCCAGATTTTCCTGGGGTGTCACATCATCCCCCCGTTGATTTGGAATTTCGTCCCGAAATTCTGCGGTAGCTTCAGCCTCAGTAGTGGTTGCGTTTTTCTTAAACAGTTGGGGATACTTGAGTTTCATTTGGTCTTCTCGTTCCCAGGTATACTCTGGGCCACGACGAGCATTCCAACGAACTCGAACGAGAGGTATTCTTGTGTGCTTGAGAATCTTAACATCTCGATCAGTAATCTCTACTGGTTCCTCGACGAACCGCAGCTGGTCGTCGATTGTGAGTTCCTTGAGAGGAACTATGAAGGGCTCATCTGACAGACACTTCTTCAGATTTGATACGTGGAATACGTTGTGAACTCCGCTGAGTTCTTCAGGTAGATCCAACCTGTAGGCGACTTGGCCAATTTTCTCAATGACTTTGAATGGTTCGATATAACGCGGATTGAGTTTGCCTCGTTTGCCAAAGCGGACTACACCTTTCCAAGGTGAGACTTTGAGTAGCGCTCGATCCCCAACCTGGAGCTCGAGTGGTTTTCTTCCCTTATCAGCATAGCTTTTCTGACGGTCACGAGCTGCCGCCATTCGCTGTCGTATCTGAGCAATTTTCTCGGTGGTATCTACCACATGTTCTGGGCCAGTGATTTGGCTGTCACCAACTTCTGCCCAACATAGAGGCGATCGGCATTTGCGTCCGTACAATGCCTCAAACGGAGCGGCTTGGATGCTGGTGTGGTAGCTGTTGTTATATGAGAACTCCACTAGCGGGAGGTGCTTTTCCCAGCCGTTACCAAAATCGATTACACATGCCCTAAGCATGTCTTCAAGGGTTTGGATGGTGCGTTCAGATTGCCCATCCGTCTGCGGGTGATAAGCGGTGCTCATATCTAATCGTGAGCCAAAGGACTTGTGCATTGCTTGCCACAGTTCAGAAGTAAAACGTGCGTCACGATCAGATATAATAGAGATTGGCACTCCGTGCCTTGATACCACTTCCTTTAGGTAAATGTCTGCAAGAGTAGAAAACTTATCCGTTTCCTTGATGGCCAGAAAATGTGCAGACTTGGTTAATCGATCTACGATCACCCAAATGGTATCGTTTCCGCGTTGAGATCTGGGCAGGCCGGTAACGAAATCCATGGAAATTTGCTCCCATTTCCATTTCAGGATCTCCGGTTGTTGAAGTAGGCCTGATGGTTTCTGATATTCGGACTTGACTCTCGCACAAGTCAAGCACTTACTGACGTAGGTTGCTATGTGGGCTTTCATGCCAGGCCACCAATACGTAGTCTTGAGGTCGCGGTACATCTTGTCTGAACCAGGGTGTACAGAATAACGAGACTTATGTGCTTCATCCATCACAAGCTCGCGTAAGTTGCCATAAAATGGAACCCAGATGCGTCCGTTAACATAGTAGGCACCGTCTTCCTTTTGTTCTAGCCGCTGCCTCGATCCTCGTAGGGACTCAGCCCTGATGTTCTCTGCTTTCAATGCTTCGACCTGGGCATCTCGAATTTGAGCAGGAAGGTTAGACTGGATGGTAAGCTGTAATGCTCGTACACGCTTAGGTAAAGTATCCTTTCGACTGAGGGCGTCAGCCACAACATTGGCTTTGCCCGGATGATACTTGATAGCGCATTCGTAATCATTCAAGAGTTCGACCCATCGGCGTTGTCGCATGTTTAACTCTTTTTGCTTGAAGATATGCTCGAGACTCCTGTGGTCGGTGTAAATGGTGCACTTTGTACCGTACAGGTAATGTCTCCATATCTTAAGTGCAAATACAACTGCTCCCAGCTCCAGATCGTGAGTAGTGTAATTTCTTTCGTGAACCTTGAGTTGGCGTGATGCAAAGGCAATGACCTTGTCACGTTGCATCAACACGCAACCAAGTCCTTGGATGGAAGCATCGCAGTAAACCACAAAATCTTCTATGCCTTCAGGCAATGAGAGGATAGGCGCGCTACAAAGTCTATCCTTTAGATGTTGAAATGCGGACTCCTGTGCACCACCCCAACGATAGATGACACCCTTCTGAGTCAGTGAAGTGAGAGGTTGCGCAATCTTGGAGAAGTCTTTGATAAACCTTCTGTAATATCCTGCCAAACCCAAAAATTGGCGGATTTCTGTTGGTGTTCGGGGCGCAGGCCAGTTCTTGATCGATTCAACCTTAGATGGATCCACATGAATTCCATCCTTGTTCACCACGTGGCCTAGAAAGTGGACTTCGCGAAGCCAGAAATCACATTTCGAAAACTTGGCATACAACTGTTCTTTTCGAAGAAGTTCCAGCATAAGTCGTAGATGCTGCTCGTGTTCCTCCTGACTCTTAGAATAGATCAGGATATCATCGATGAACACAATAACGAACTTATCCAGGTAAGGCTTGCACACTCGGTTCATGAGATCCATGAAGACTGCCGGTGCATTCGTCAGCCCGAATGGCATAACCAGAAACTCGTAATGGCCGTAACGAGTTCTGAATGCTGTTTTGGAGACGTCCTCATCTCGGACTCTCAGCTGATGGTATCCCGATCTCAAATCAATCTTGGAGTAATAGCTCGACCCTTGCAACTGGTCAAACAAGTCGTCAATACGTGGAAGAGGATAACGATTCTTCACAGTCACCTTGTTAAGTTCGCGATAGTCAATACACATCCTGAAGGTACCGTCTTTCTTTTTCACGAACAAGACTGGAGCTCCCCAGGGTGAAGAGCTAGGACGTATAAAACCCTTTTCCAAGAGTTCTTGTAGTTGTGTGGACAGTTCTTCGAGTTCTGATGGGGCTAGACGATATGGTGCTCGAGCTACTGGCGCTGCTCCAGGAGCTAGCTCGATTTGAAACTCAACTTGGCGATGAGGAGGAAGACCAGGTAATTCCTCAGGAAATACCTCGGGAAATTCGCGCACAATAGGGATGTCTTCAATTCTCTTCTCTTCCGTGGATGTGTCAGTAACGAGTGCTAAAATGGCAGTGTGGCCCTTTCGCAAACACTTCTGGGCCTTAAGGAAAGAGATGATGCCTTCGACAGCACCACTCTTGTCGCCACGAACCATGAGGGGTTCTTTATCAGAACGAGGAATGCGGATGATTTTCTCCTTGCAAACAATCTCCGCTTGATGATGAGATAGCCAATCCATCCCAATAACGACGTCAAAACTACCAAGTGTGATAGGAACAAGATCGATAGGGAAAGTCTGACCAGCTAAGACGAGGTTACAACCTTTGACTACGTGTGTGGCTTCAAGACTTTTACCGTTAGCTAGTTCTACCGTGTGTTTGGTGTTCAGGAGTGTTGGGGTGCGCTTAAGAATTTGGCTAACTTTTACGGACACATAACTGGTATCGGCACCTGAATCGAATAAAACAGTAACGAAGAAGTCGTCAAGAAGAAACTTACCCATCACAACGTTGGGATCATTCCTTGCTTCTCCCTGACCAATCACGAACACACGACCCCTTGCCCTGTTCCCATTGTTGTCTCCCCCATTTCCGCCTCCATTGTTGTTCCCATTGTGGTTCCCATTTCCTTGGTTATTGTTCTGGTTTTGGTTTAGCTGGGGGCAGTTCCTCTTGAAGTGGCCTTCAACGCCACACTGAAAGCATCCTTTATTTCCCTGCTGATGCTGTTGCTGGTGGTTCTGTGGGGCTTGTTGTTGTTGTTGGCGATTCTGATTCGCAGGACGTGGGCTCCTGCAATCTTTGGCTTCATGGCCCAGCCTGTGACATCTCTGACATCGACCTTTGTTGCACTGCCCGCTGTGATGCTTGTTGCACCGGTTGCACTTGGGGTGGTTTCCTCGGTATCCACCCTGTCCTTGATTACCAGAAGATTGCTGACCGGGACTCTGGTAGTCATCACTCTTTCGCTGTTGAGACTGAACTGAAGTTGAACCTTTACTGGAGTTCCCATCCCATTTTCGCTTGTTATCGGTAGGTGCATCAGAAGTAGCTGTGGCACTGATACGTTTGGGTAGCCTGTTTTGCTCCACCGCCTGGTCGGTGAGACGATGAGCCAACTTGATAATTTGCTGAATGGTACCCAGGTTGGCTGAAGTTACGTGACTTTGAATCGCTGGTGCAAGGCCCTTGAGGTAAAGCTCAATACGTTTGATGGGAGGGTCCACCATAGTTGGGCACAGGATGGCCAGTTCATTTGACCTCTTAGTATACGCCTCGATCTCAGATCCTGTCATCTTCAGATTGTAAAATTCCACTTCTAGCTTGTGGATGTCATCCCGACTACAGTACTCCTCTTTGATCAGCTCTTTGAAACCATTCCAGGGCGTGGCATTAGCAACTGCCAGTCCTAGTAGTTGAACCTGTGCCTTCCACCAGGTTAACGCAGCTCCTTCAAGTGTTCCGGTAGCATATTTCACCCTACGGTCTTCGGGGCATTCGCACATCTCGAAAACTGTCTCAAGCTTTTCAAACCAGTGAAGAAGGCCCACTGCTCCTTCGGTGCCACTGAAAATGGTAGGTCGACAGTCCATGAACGTCTTGAACGTGCACACAGGAGGTTGAGCATGTTGACCTGTTGCGCGAGAATAAAAGACAAGATTAAGCACGAGGGTTGGTTTGTGAAGGTAGGACCTAAGCGTCCTAAGGTGAGTTGGTATGGCTGGTTATACCTCCTGCAGGGTTGGCTGCGAGTGCCTCAGCGACTCGTTCGTTGATCAAAGCCGTTAACTGGTCTTGAGTGAGGTTGATACGTCCTCCGCGTCCGCTCATGATCTTCATAATGAAGCAACGTAAGTGAGGAAAGTGTCGCGAAAGTGCGTAAGTGTGTGGGACGACATTAGAGAGTAAGCACACAAGGTTCAAATAGCAATTATCACATTATCTAATGCACAGTGAGAACTATCTAACCGACAATATAACATAAATCATACCACTTATGGTGTCGAGTCTTGCACGTGGAGCGAAGCGTCGTTGTGGATCGTTGAGCACTGTACAGGTTATAGTCTGGTTTTAATGAAAACTTTTCCCTTATTAAAACCAAGTTCTCTATAACCAATGGCTCTGATACCAATCTGTCACACCCCCAAAATCCACACGCGGAGTATCACCGCTTGGAGGCGTGACATGACCAGGATCGAGCCACCAATCATATTGAACAACTCAATTAAGTAAATAAAACCAAACATAATACGATTGGTGACCAAAGCTAGTTAACCTTGTTTAGTTTAAACAGCGGAAGCATAAACGTGAGTTTAAAAGCATAAGTCCATAGTTTATAAGTTAAAGTTCAAACATACGTTCCATAGGTTTATAAAGTTCAATTATTAAGTATGGGATGTAACAACCCATATTCCACAACAACCTTCTCCTCGTGCAAGCTCCCAAAAGCATCTAGCGACCTGTAAGGCATGTAACAACTAGTCAACAACAAAGTTGAGTGAGTTCACGTTTGGTTGTTTAGTTTTAAGTTGTTTCTGAAAAACGTGGTTTGACTTTCGTTGGCTTATTTGCCGTGGGGGTTACCCCGTAGTTGAAAGTATGTTTAACCATTTCCCTTTTTCTTTACCCAATCCATAACCATGATCAGTGGGGGTTTTCCCCGTTTGAACTACTAGACGGAATGATATCGACTGCTACGCAAATAAGTTGTGCCCTATATCAGTGTCTATCATCACTGACAATCTGCCATAGTCCATTAGTACACGCCCGTCCGAACGGCACGGTGTGAGGTTTGTTAAACCTAATAGCGCTATTAACTAATGACCCGCTCGCCATTGGCCTCGGCGATTAAGTCGATATAAATTGAGGGACTTCATGATAGAGTTTTGTCTAGCTAGTTTTAAGGTTGTTGTCCTACCCAAGGAGGACGAACGTACGTATTCTGCACCAGGAGAATTCGTAGGTTTAATAATGGCATCCATTCTACGGAGGATGGCCGTACAAATCCTACCCAAGGAGGATATGTAGATTTAGTTTTAATTCTTTAACCCATTCCCAAACCACCGGGAATCCCATGCCTTAGAAAGTGTGAACTCACCTCGGTTTGCTCGGTTAGATTCTCAATATAGCTAACAGTCAAGGTCGGTCAATCACGTCCTAATATGATTTACCAGTTAGTCATTTAGTGGCTTTCAAATAGAACACAAGTTCCTACACGTATCTATCACACAACATGCACCACTGTAACGGTTTACGCCCATCTAAGTTTCCCGTCCATTCCCCACTCAAAATCAAACATACTATAATGCACATAACATATATAACATGTCAAATCATTCACAGATAGCATACTCGACATTTAGACGCGCAAATCACAACTTATGTTATTTCAGCATTAATATTCAAAACCGGCTGTTTTCGGGCATTTAAATAAAATAGTTAGATTATTTCAAAAATTCCCAAATTTTTATAGAATGTCATAAACATTCCATATTTTATTATGTAAAAATATCGGGGTCCGGTTCATTACTCACATTTTATAAAAATTCATATTCGGGACCGAACTCAGATTTTTGTATTTCTGACCACAGTTCACGAAACAATCTATTAAAAATTCGTCGTAAGTCCGATTTGCGAAATTCCAGTGGGGTAATTACAAATACTTCAGTTATCATCTACAGTAAAATTTTCATGGCCCGATTCATCACAAAACTCCGGTTATGACTGAAAGTACGACACCCATTTATTGCTGTCAAAATTCAGCTTAAGTAGCTGTTACAAATTAACACTTTAAAAATAGTAAACGGAGTCCAAAAATTACGATTCCGGTGCCATTAGAACCGTATTTCATAATAACATATTTTAGATTCAAAATATCAATTTTTCGTTGAGGTTAAGACCTGTTTACAGCCAACAGAAGTGGGCTGTAAAAGTTGGACAGATTCTGATTTAAAGTGTTTAACCTTCTAAATTGTGTTCGATCGATTCCGTTAACGAGTTTAGTGACCACAACAATCATCAATC
The DNA here is from genome assembly GCA_030545235.1 of Helianthus tuberosus. Lineage (NCBI taxonomy): Eukaryota > Viridiplantae > Streptophyta > Magnoliopsida > Asterales > Asteraceae > Helianthus > Helianthus tuberosus. The sequence continues at coordinate 174,612,692 of CM060366.1, read as the reverse complement.
ATCAATATTAACTAACAAATCACCAGATAATCACAACTATGCAGGATTTATAAGATTTACACACATATCTTTTCTTTATCCATCATTAAACACTTATGTTCAAGACTTTGAGTTTTGTTCTTTAGTATTCTTAACTTTCAACCATTATATCACCTATTAACCACCATAAACAAGATCAAGATGATGATTAGAGACACTTACAACTAGCTCAAGGCTAGGGAAGAAACAAGGCGTAAAAGTGGTGGTTAAAAGAAAACGAGAGCGGTCCTTCAACTTCCGAACACACCGGGCTTCGTTGTTCACCTTCTTACACCTATGGATGCTCTTGGATTGTATGAATGATGACCAAAAATGGAGGTGGTGTGTGGTGGGGTTGGGGCCGTAGGTTAAGGAAGAAGAAGAGGGAGAGAGGTGGTGATCAAGTGTTGAAGATGAATGGTGGATGGTTACTTATAAATCTCATTCTTCTAATGTCCAAGGGGTAATGTGCTACACAAAGTACAAACATGATCTTCCTATAATCTTATCAAAATCAAAATGGGATTTAGGAAGATTAGATGATCTTGAGTGGGGCCCCTACATGGGGACGGTCACAAGGGTGGGGGGGGGGGGGGTGTCTTGTTGGGTTTCAATGCTAAATTACAAGTCTAGTTAGAAATCAAGTGCTAAGTTAGTGGTTCATGGTGTGTTATTAATTATATAGGGTGTTAGGGTGTTCGGGGACCCTAACTAGCTTAGAAAAATAAAAACAATATGTTTGACAATATTTTTGTGTTCCGGGTAAAGTCCGGTTGTTCGGTTGGGTATCGTTCCGTTAAAGTGCTTAATTAATCCGTAAAGCGTCCTACTTATATATTTTGCAACGTTTTTACTTTCTAACACTTAGGAAAATATAACGGACTATTTAGTGACCTTTCTGTACACTATTAGTATATTAACAAATACGTGTAAGCCTAACACAGATATCAGAAAGCAGTTAAGTGATTCCACACAGTCGTCAAGCACATTAATTATTATTAATAAACTGTACGGTTACATGTAAATTCGAGGGTTGTCACACACTTGCAATCATCCCATGCAGGACCTTCCAGATTAGACCTAAGTCTAAGGTTGTGATGTTTGTGAAGAGGGAGAGGAAAGTGTTCTGATTTCATTTCTTTTGTAGAAGCCATTTTTTTTAAATGAGATATCTGAGAAAGTTTTTGAAGTGAAGATTGTTTCAATGAAGAAAATATTCAAGAGTTGTTAATATTTATAGATGAAAGTGATAGTTATGCCATAAATGGTATTAACAACCCAAGATTTTCTATTTCCTTTTCTTTCTCTTCATTTAAGATGATATCTGTTGCAGTGGGTATATGGCAGTCTTCGAAGCCCCCGTTTGTGAGTAAGCATTGAATAACTAGGCGGCTACTCTCGTAGCCCCTAATCATTTTTATGCCCCTGTGTTTCTCTATTTCCTTATGAAGTGTGACGTTGCATGCATTGGGAGGATAAGAAAGATTCAATTTTCTGCAAAAAAAATTTCCTGTGACGGTTGATTTTCCTTGCTGAATTTATGTTAATGCAAGTTACTTTCCCCCTTTTTGAATTTTTTTTTTATTTTAAACAAAGAAGGAAAAAAAATCCAAAAACAGACTATCTACAGTTACGAGTTTATACAAATATGAGATATGAATAAATATGATAACTTCTTGAAATTTTTGATGATCAGTGATGATTCTGATGTTTTAACAAAGTTTCTGACGTTTTATCTGAATTTCTGATGATTCATCAGATTTTCTGATAATTCTTCAGATTTTCTGATAAATTATCAGATTCATTGATAATTTATCAGATTTTCTGATATTCCATCAGATTGATGGATTTCTTTGTCAGAAACCTATTGTACCATACTTTGATTATCATAATTTACACCTTGATGTTCTTCATTTTGGCTTTCAGGTTTTGACAATTTTTATTATCTGAAACATCCTCATCTTTTATGTTAACCATGCCAAGTTTGCTAATTAAAAAATTGTGTCTCTTTTCATCAAGAGGTTTTGTAAAGATGTCAGCAATTTTGTTTTCTGTTGGAACAAAGTACATTTCTATGTTACCTTTTTCAACATGATCCTTTATGAAGTGATATCTGACATCTATGTGCTTTGTTCTAGAGTGATGAACTGAATTCTCTGTAATTGCAATTGCATTCTTTGAATCACATAGAATGTGTATCTTTTTCAGATTTACTCCATAATCCTTCCGCTGAGTTTGCATCCACAGTACTTGTGAACAGCAACTTGCTGCTGCTACATACTCTGATTCAGCTGTTGATGTTGCAACAAAATTTTGTTTCTAACTTGCCCAACATACCAACTTTTCTCCCAATATTTGACATGCACCAGATGTGCTCTTTCTGTCAATCTTGTACCCTGCATAATATGTATCTGTATATGCAATTAGTTCAAGATTTGTATCCTTAGGATACCAGAGACCAAGTTCTGATGTAACTTTTAGATATTTAAAAACCCTTTTAACTACTTTTAGGTGTGATTCTTTAGGATTGCATTGATATCTGGCCAGAAAGCATGTAGCAAACATAATATCTGGTCTGCTTACAGTTAAGTATAACAATGATCCTATCTTCCCCCTATAGGTTTTAATATCTACACATCTTCCTTCTTTATCAGAATCAAGTTTGTTCCTGTCACACCCCGACCACGTAGAACATACAAAACGTGGCGGAAATGTCGGGGAGTGTTGTAACAGAATTAATTGTTTCAAATCCATGGCAATTGAAGTTTCATTTTATTGATTAAAAATGTTACAATGTCTTAACAAACAAGGAAATACAACATAATTAACTAGTCTTGCATCTTTTATTGTCACTAAAGCCCAAGTCTGCCTATGTGTATCTTGATCATCTTATGCAACAGTTCCTGAAAACACATGTGAAAATAGGTACGTCAGCATAAAAATGCCTGTGAGATACATAGGTTTTGTGAAAATAGGTTTCATGACTTATGTTTGAGAAAATGTTTAGTCATGAACCTTTTAATTTGCTTTGTTTTGTAAATCATTTGAAAAACAATAAGTTCAGATGATAAGTATAAATAATAGAGTAATGCATGGTTAAATGAGTAACCATGTAAAATGAGTTTGTATTAGTTAAGTTGTTTGTAAAACAATGTATTGTAAAAAGTATGTTATTTGTATAAAATGTTATATGTATCAAACTGAAATGATTCAAATAACGCTACGATATGTAATACCATACAATCACTTATATATAGGAAGTACCAGCGGCGTATCCACCATGCTTGTATCATATTACACACGCATCGTTACTTAATCACTTAATCAAACCAAACCAACAATGTAATAAGTCTATGTTTAAACCAATAGTCAAAAGTCCTTGTATAAACCATGTCAAATGTTTATAATCCAAAAGTAGTCAAGTAATGTATAACCAAAATGATATGTATGGCAAGTAAAATTTAGACTACTTAAACCATAAGTAAAAATGTACAAAACAAAGTATTGAAGTAAAACTTGGTTTAAATCAAAGTTATGTTTTGTAAGATATATGCATGCTATACTGAATATGAACATTTATGCGGTATTGTGAAAATTCATACATCCAAGCCTTGAGACAGACGGATAACTATGTAAAAGTGAGTTATCAAGAGAATATGTATTCGGATTCGGTCATTCCTTTCATCCCCTTTCCCTGGGATGTCCGGAACGGGATTTGTCAAGTCCTATGGTACCACAACCTAATACTGGTCGGCTTGATCATTGCTAATGAATGTCATCGGTTATGTAAACTACAACCAACAAGTTTGTTCACTTTTTGAAATTGTTATTTGTTTTTGAAATCATTGTATTCGTTCTTGAAATCATTGTTAGCGTTCTTGAAATAATTGTTATTGTTCTTGAAACCACATTGTAATTGTTCTTGAAACTATTGTAATTGTTCTTGAAACCACATTGTAATTGTTCTTGAAACTATTGTAATTGTTCTTGAAACCATTGATAAAACATTTAGCACATATGAGTCACCCCAAAACAGTTGAAAACAGTAAAAGAGGGGAATAATGTACTCGCTTGAGATTGCTCAGTAGTCCTTGAATAACAACCAAACAATGCTAGAGATCACGAAAATCAAACGGCACCTAATATAGTTAACTATGTTAATTAACCGGACCTAAATCGGAAGATCTGATAGAATGAGGGTTCGTAAACCAAACGAGTGTAGAGACTCGTGTCATATGGTTTAACAAAGCCTACATACTAACTGAAACTTAACCTAATTGTTTACGACCCATTACGACCCGTTTAGGTAGCTTATGCTACTTTAACGCGTCGTTCGCGTGAAACGCGTTCGGATCGCCTAACTAGTCCTATGACAAGTGTTATATGCCTAAACATGTTACATAATCAGTTATGTGACAAAAGTTTAGGTTACATATGCTTAATTACCAATTATACATGAAAAGGGTATTCTGGTAATTTACCTAAGGCATATAAACTACCTATCATACAACTACTCAAACGATGTGACCATAGGGTATAACCTCGGAAGGTTATTCCCTACCTACTATGGTCACCTAAAGTGTTTGGTCGGATCCTAATGATCGACCAAATGGGTCGGGTTCGAAGGTATAGGCGATTTATTAGATCGCCTACCCTACGACCCTAGACAACGTGGTAATCAGTAGGCATAGTCCCAAGGGACTATAACCATCGTGATTACAATCACGTTGCGAAGTTCAAACGAACTTCGCATTGACCATTACTGGTCAACGCTGAAAGTCAAACAAAGTTTGACTTTCTGACTCGAAAAGAAGTAAAATAAGGAAAAGAACGAAAGAATACTTACAAAGGGTCCCCGAATGCTAATCCCGATTCAAGAATCTCAGGTATGAAACAATGGTTTCAACTTAGAGGTTCTCAAATCAGAATTCTAGTGATTGTAGCAATGGGGGGCATGGGGTATTTATAGTAATACCCGAACCGTTAGGATCGTTTCATTGAAAACGTGCCATGAATCCAACCCGTACACTTGTTGCAAAGTTATGGTGCCTAAAATCCATCCTTATCAGCTGACTAGACAATTATGGATGTGTGGGTGTGGTTTAAACATGTGCAAACAGGCTGTTTAAACACTGAACCTGGTCTGCAGACCCCATACGCATCGTAGGGCAAAGATGGCCTGCGCATCGTATGGGTGAACTTTGGCAGATTTACACTTTTGGTCCCTGTAGTGCAATAAGGTCATTTTTGACACGTTTAAGACCCGTTAACCCCATTTCAAAGCTCTAAAATGAAGTTAAAGTATAGGGAACTTAAAACATGCTCAAAAATATCTCGGATGTCGGTTCGTTTAGCCGTACGGTTGCGATATTCGGTTAATTACGACGGAATACGCATAAGCGCGAAAAACGATCCAAATGACGAAACGAATGGATTTTTCTTATGCCGAACACTAAAATAAAATATTTTAGTGCTTACATAAATTTTTGGATGTCCGGATGTATTCAGAACGTAAGTTACGCGTAAAAATGCAAACTTGTGCACTTTTTGACGCTTTTAGTCCCTGAATGACACAAAAGTTTATTTTAGCATACCGAACACCTCAAAGCCTATTTCTAAGCTATGTAAAGGATATTTATGATATGTTTAACTTATGGTCATGTTCCGGAAGGTCTGTTACAGTTCAAATTGGCATACTTTCGCAGTTTGTCAACTTTAGTCCCTGTAAGCGATTAAACTTTGATTTCACCACACCAAACCTTCCAAAACTTATATCTAAGTTATGTAAAGGTTATTTAAGGTATGTTAAGCCTATTTCACTATTCTGGAGTGTTCGTTGAATTAAACTGGTTATATCTACTCATCAGAGCGCGTATAACCCTCCAGAAAGCGATTTAAAGCTTGAAATTGAACGAGAATTGATATGTGCAAATAATACACATATTTTTACAAATCCCAAGTATGAAATACTATATTTCATTGGTTTGGCATTTGTTTGATGGTTGGAGTGACACAGGTGTTACAGTTCCCTGTTACCATGGGGGTTTTTGAAATTGAGCAATTTTCAAGTGAGTATTTGTGCAAAATTGTTTTCACATACTTAGATTGACTCAAAAATATTCCATCAATTCTTTGTTTGACTTTTAAACCTAAGAAAAAGGTTAACTCACCCATCATGCTCATTTCAAAATGGATGGTCATCTTTTTTTGAAACTTTTTGCAGAACTTTTCATTTGTTGATTCAAATAAAATGTCATCAACATATATTTGGACTAACAAATTGTGACCCTTGTGTGTTTTAAGAAAAAGTGTTGTATCAATAGTACCTTTTGTGAAGCCAGAATTGAGTAAGAAGTTTGAAAGAGTTTCATACCATGCTCTTGGAGCTTGCTTCAAACCATACAAGGCTTTGTTTAATTTGTAAACATGGTTTTGAAATTTAGGATCAACAAAGCCTTCAGGTTGATGCACATAAACTTCTTCCTCAATCATACCATTTAGGAATGCAGATTTCACATCCATTTGATATACTTTGAAGTCTTTGGATGCAGCATATGCAAGAAAGATTCTTATTGCTTCTAATCTGGCCACTGGTGCAAAGGTTTCATCATAGTCAATACCTTCTTGTTGACAATAACCTTTGACCACTAACCTTGCCTTATTCCTGGTTATTATGCCATTTTCATCTGATTTATTTCTAAATACCCATTTTGAACCCATGACAGATTTGTCATTTGGCTTAGGCACCAAATCCCATACTTTACAATTTTCAAACTGATCAAGCTCTTCTTGCATAGCTTGAATCTAGTATGAGTCACTAAGAGCTTCTTTGACAGTCTTGGGTTCTATTTTGCTTAAGAACCCAACAAATGCACACTCATGTGCTGTTGCAGATCTTGTTCTTACACCATCTTCTGGGTTTCCAATGATGTCAGAATGAACATGTCCTTTTATCCATCTCAACTTATTGTGAAAAGTTGTTGGTTCTGATGGATTTGAAGTTTCCCCCTGAACAGTTGCCTCAGTTGTATGGGATGTATCAGAATTTTGATTGTCAGAGATATTTTCATTGTTCTGATTCAAGATTTTTGGAACATTTTCCATTTGTTCTGCAGGGTTAGTACATGAATTATCTATTGATTTGTTTGTAAGAGATTGATCATGTTCTAGGAAATCTTCTGTTATCATTTCAAAGAGATGTTCATATTTTTCTTGTTTATCAGAAAAAGTTTATTTCCTTCATATACTCATCAGAAACTTTTGTTTCTAATGAATCATCAAAATATACATATAAGCTTTCTCTGATTGTCCTTGTGTTTAGTATAAAAACTCTATATGCTTTTGAGGACATTGAATAACCAAGAAAAATACCCTTTTCTGTTTTTCTGTCAAATTTCTCAAGACTTTCAAAATCATTGAAAACAAAACATCTACAACCAAATGTGTGTAAAAATTTTACACTTGGAATTCATCCATTTATAATGTTGTAAGGTGTTTTATTGAGTCTTTTGTTAATTATGGAGCTGTTTTGGGTAAAACAAGCATTTGCTATTGCTTCTGCCCAAAAATGAGTGGGCAATTTTGCATAAGCAAGCATTGTTCTGGTTGATTCCACTAAGGTTCTGTTCCTCCTTTCTACCACTCCATTTTGTTAGGGTTATCTTGGAGCTGAAAAGTCATGAGAGATTCCTTTGCTCAAAAGGAAGCTCTCAACTTTTGAATTCTTAAACTCTGTTCCATTGTCTGTTCTGATCCTTCCGACTGTCAATTTTAACAGATTTTCAATTTTTCTAATAAAATTAATGATCAGATCAGGAGTTTCACTTTTCTTACTTAAAAACTCTACCCATGTGTATCTGGAAAAATCATCTACAATAACAAGTATATACTTCTTTCCAGAAAAGCTTTCAGTGCTTATGGGTCCATAAAGATCCATATGCAAGAGTTCCAAATTTTGTGTTATTGAAGATTCAGAAATTGTTTTGTGTGAGCTTCTTTTAGATTTGCCCATCTCACAAGCTTCACAAATTTTATCCTTCTTTGAGGATATGAAAGACAATCCTTTTACCAGACCTTTGCTTGCTAATTTGTTTAGATTTTTAAAATTTAAGTGTGCTAACCTTTTGTGCCACAACCAACTACTACCCTTGTTAATTTTTGAAAATAAACATAATTTTGGATGTTCATTTTCCTCTTTGAAATCAAAATAGTAGATTTATTGTCTTATTCTTTTTCCACTTAAATAAATCTTATTATCATCCATTCCAATTAACAGGCATTTTTCTGGTAAAAAGGTTACCTGAAAACCTTTATCACAGAATTGACCACAACTCAGCAGATTGTACTTTAAGCCTTCTACATAGGCTACTTTTTCTATGGTCAAACATCCATATTTTATGCATCCATATCCCAAAATCCTCCCTTTTATGTCACACCCTGACTTTTGCAGAAGCGTGATTTGGTGTGACTTGCTTAATATCATTGCATTCAATCATAACAACAAGTATATGATAAAAACCGATGGTGATCATCCATTAATTATGTTTAAAACGTAACAACATTGTTTGAAACATAGACATCAAATTCGAGTACAAACCATGCAACATGTTTTTTTTTGTTTTGTTTTTTTTTTTTTTTTTGAGTTCACAAAGACTTGACAAAAGACATTAATTAACAACTGGGCTTTGGGAGTTGTGCCTTATCAAGGATAAGACACACAATCCAAATCCTCAGACATAGGATGACACCTTTTATCCTCAACTTCACTCGAAACATCCAAACGCCTGCCAGATCCATACTTAATTACCTGAAATACATGTACTTTGAAAACATCAACAAAAGTTGAGCAAGTTCATGTGATTTGTATGTGTGTACGAAAAATACTTGGAACCATTTGTAAGTTTGTATGTATGTATGTATTTGTAAACTGGTATGAAGCGGTAAGGAACAGATCAATTAATATGTAGCTAATACATTAACATGTGTGAAACGGCATAGGAAGGCTTAAACCTAGCAAATTTGTACCGGGCCTCCGGCTGTAAGACATAGTCACCTCATGGGCCACCCTGGTCCACACGGGTGTGGGCTCGCTACACCCAAATAAATCTATCACTCATGTCCCTCGGTCCTAACACGAGGATTAATGGCCTTAAGAGTGCGCCTACCCATTCACATGATCTAATAGTATTTTCCTTAGCTAACCATACCATTTGTATTTGTCTGTAAACATTTAGTAACATGTACTTCACCCCCGAAGTTATAAAACTGAAAACAGTTAAAAGAAAAGGGGGACATGAACTCACAGGTTTGTGTTCTTCGAATCCGCCTGTAACTCAAAGTTTCCTCTGGTGTAAACGACTACCTACAATGTACTATGGTCTATTAGACGAGTGGGTTGTGCCTTGACTTAGTACTAATGTCTTTGAGTTACGTTTCTTTTGTGTCTTCGACATTATTCGAATTTATATAATTATTTGTTAAAATAATTACTATTTTAACTTGATACTTCCCAAGTATTTATACATGTGTCTCCTTCCCAAGGATGGGGGTATTTGTATTCGTATTCTTATACTTGTATATTTTCGCCACGTATTAGGGTAGTATTCCGGTGTGTATTTGTATGTATGTGAATACGTACTTTTATTGTATTCATTAAGTATTCTTACACTTAATTTCGTATTGATTTTTCCGGAATATTATCTTAAATAAAAGTCCACCAATATATTTCAAATATATATTGTACTAAATATTATTTAGAAAAATTATTTATAATTTTTCTTTTGGCAAAATACTTGTATTTTCTCATAAGCTTCAAAAATAATATATTTTCATGCTTATCTTTGAATATATATATATATAAACTCGTTTTTCTCCAAAAATGGTATATTTCATATTTATTCGAGAAAATATATCTTTCACCTCAAAAATATTGTATTTCCTGTTTGTGTAAGAAAATATGTATTTCTTAAAAATGGTACATCTTCTAAAGTTTCAAGAAAAATATACATTTTCATATATGCCCAACAATAATATATTTTTCTCTTGTCAAAAATATGATATATTCTTGTAGTAATTGTAAAAGTCATATTTTCATTTCCTTGAGGTCCAAAATATTATTTATCAAAATATACTTTGTGAATAGATTTTAAGGACTACTTTGTAAGTCTTATTCCATAGTTCGGTTTCACCAATATTTTGCGTATAGCTTGTGTCACACCCCGACCGCGTAAAACAACAAACCGCGGCGGAAACGTCGGGGAGTCGAGCAACAGAATTATTTTTTCACAACCATGGTAATTAAAGTTTCGTTTTATTTATAAACAAAGGGGGTTACATTGTCTTAAAACAACGGAAACAAAGAGTACATAACATAGTTAAACTATTCTAGCTTCATTTTATGTCACTAAGGCACAGGTCCGCCTAAGTGTATCTTGAACAATCCTATGCATCAGCTCCTGAAAACACATGTGAAAATAGGTGCGTCAGCATAAAAATGCGTGTGAGATACATAGGTTTATTGATTTAGGATTCATGACTTGTAATTTAAAGAAGTGTTTTATAGAAGTTAGTCATGAATCTTAGGAAAATGTTTTCTTTTATAAATCATATATAAAAAGTGATAAGAAAATCAGATGATATATAAAAGAAAGATGTATAGTTAAATAAGCAACCAAGTAAAAATGAATTTGTATAAATTAAGTTGTTTGTAAAACAATGTTTTTGAGAAGATATGTTATTTGTGTAAAATGTAATGTGTCTAAATTGAAATGGTTTAAATAACGCTACGACATGTAATATCATAAAAGCACTTATATATAGGAAGTACCAGCGGCGTATCCACCATGCTCTTATCATATTACACACGCCTCGTTATTTAAATCACTTACCCAAACAAACCATCAAAATGTAATGTTTAACCCAATGCTAAAATGTTCATTTATAATCAAATGTTATGTATGACAAGTGAAAATATCAACTTAAATCATAAGTAAAATGTACAAAACAAGGTATTTGATATAAATCATAATTTAAGTCAAAGATATGTTTTGCAAAAATCCATGCTTTACTGATACAAACACTTATGCGGTAATGTTAAACGTATACATTCAAGCCTTGAGACTGTAGGATAAACCCTACAACAAATCAAAGGTTATCAAAAATGTTTTTGGATTCAGTCATTCCTTACATCCAAACAAACCTAGGATTTCAGGAATGGGAGTTATCAAGTCCTATGGTACCACTACTTACTACTGAGCGGCGTGATCAATGTTAATGAACGTATTTCAGTTTCGTTAAACAAACCAAATGTCATACCAAATGTAAGCATGTTATGAAAATAATGTACCTAGTATGCTAAGTGAACATACAAAGTAGAAATGTAAAACAATGTGTCCATATGCTGAGTGAACATATGCAACAAAAATGCAATGTAAATCAATGTGTCTATATGCTGAGTGAACATATGCAACAAAAGTATTTATGAAAATCAATGTGCTAGCATGCTAAGTAAACATACATAGCAAAACAATATGAAATCATGTACTATATGCGTACTAATGAACATAGCAAGTATATGTTATGAAAGCACGAAACTAACAAGTAGGCACATGTGTTTCACCCCAAAACATTTGAAAACAGTAAAAGAGGGGTCTATGTACTCACTTGAGAATGCTTAGAAGTCCTTGAATAACAACCAAGCAAAGCTAGAGAGATCACAGAATCAATCGGCACCTAATATAGGTAACTACGTTAATAAACCGGACCTAAATCGGGAGATCGGATAGGATGAGGTTTCATAAACCAAATGAGTATTTGAACTCATATGATACGGTTTAACATAGCCTACATTCTAAATCGAAACCTAACCTAAGTGCTTACGACCCATTGTGACTCGTTTAGGTAGCTTACGCTACTTTAACGGGTCGTTCGCGTAAAACGCGTTCGGACCGCCTAACTAGTCCTATGACAAGTACTATATGCCTTAACAAGACTAATTATGTTGCCTAATCAGTTTAGATGTCAAAATTTAAGTTACATATGCTTAAAATGAATTTATGTGCAAAAAGAGCATTTTGGTCATTTTCCTAAGGCATATAAACTACCTATCATACAACTAACTAAACGTAGTGACCATATGGTATAACCTCGGAAGGTTATTCCCTATACAATTATGGTTACAAAATGTGTTTGGTCGGATCCTAATGATCGAGCAAACGGGTCTGGTTCGAAAGTCTAAGTGGTTGTTTAGACCGCTTATCTTACGACCCAATATAAGCACTAAACTAAAAGTGACGAGTTAAACATGTTAAAACATGTTTAACGAAGTTAGAAAACAAGTTTGATATAAAAACAAAGGGTTTTGATACCCAAGAATAGTTTGGTTGCAAAATACGCATAAACGTGTATTTTGACCGAAACTATGACTCGCCACTATGCCTAAATAACGTGGTAATCAGTAGGTATAGTCACAAAAGGACTATGACCATCGTGATTACGCTCACGTTGCAAAGTTCAAACGAACTTCGTGTTGACCATTGACTGGTCAATGCAGAAAGTCAAACACTGTTTGACTTTCGTGCTTAAAAACACATAAAAGAATGAAAGAAACTTACAAGAGGTCCAAGCAAGGAAGATTTGAACTAAAAAATTCTCAGGTATGAAGCTTCACAAGGAGAGCTTCAACTTAGAGAATAAACTTGAGAACAATTGTGAGGAAAGCAAGAATTCAAGGTGGGTATTTATAGAGTTTGGACAACCGTTAGGATCGTTTCTTGGAATACGAGCTTCGATCTTGGCCCTCCTTGTGTGCCCACTGATTTAACATTCTATGGGTGCCTAAAACCAAGCTGAAGGTTTGAAGAAACCATGTTCAAAACCATAAACCAGCTGCTGAAACAGAAAAACAAGTTTCAGATCTAGGCAGCTGTCACGCCCCGCGTAAGAGTAGGCCCTCTCTTACGCGCCCCGTGAGAGCTGACTTTGGCAGATTGTCAATTTAGGTCCCTGAATGTGTAAAACTTGCTTTTCGATGCATTTTTGACACGTTTAAGCCCTGTTAACCTTATTTCAAGGCTCTATAATGAAGTTAAAATATAGGGAACTTAAAATATGCTCAAAAATATCTCGGATGTCGGTTCGTTTCGCCGTATGATTGCGTTGTTCGGTTAATTACGACGAAACACGAACGGACGCGAAAAACGATCCAAATTACGCGACGAATGGAATTTTAGCATGCCAATCACTAAAATAAAATATTTTAATGATTATAAAAAATTTTTGGATGTCCGGATATATTCAGGACGTAACATATGCGTGAAAATGCAAACTTATGCACTTTTTGACGCTTTTAGTCCCTGATTGACCAAAAAGTTTATTTTAGCACACCGAACCCCTCAAAGCCTATTTCTAAGCTATGTAAAGGATATTTATGGTATGTTTAACTTATGGTCATGTTCCAGAATGTCCGTTACTATACGAATCGGTATAGTTTCGCAGTTTGACGAAAATAGTCCATGCGATCGAATAAACTTGATTTTGCCATACCAAGGCCTTCAAAACTTATTTCTAAGTTATGTAAAGGTTATTTAAGGTATGTTAAGCATATTTTGATGTTTCGGAGTGTTTTTCGCATTAAACTGATTACGTTTACGCATTAGTTTGTGTATAACTCTCCAAAAAGCGATAAAGAGTTTGAAAGCGAACAAAAATCAAAACATGCAAAATGTCAAACATAAATAAACAAACATTGGGGTCAAATCACATTGTTTTATTGATAATTGAACATATTAGAGTTTATACAACGATTACAAGCACAGATGTCACAGTCTCCCCTACTTGTGGAAATTTCGTCCCGAAATTTATTTAGAGGAAACTTGTGAGAATAGATGCGGATATTTCGCCTTCATTTGATCTTCACGTTCCCAAGTAAATTCTGGTCCATGTTTAGATTCCCAGCGACCTTTGACAAGTGGAATGCGCTTGTGTTTGAGCCACTTGACTTCACGTCTAATCTCGGTTGGCGTCTTTGGAGTCTCCCAATTCTTGATTGCCTCGATCTTTGTGGGATCAACATGAATTCCATTTCCATTAACCACATGACCAAGAAACTGGACTTCGCATAGCCAAAACTCACACTTCGTGAACTTAGCGTACAATTTCTCCTTTTTAAGTAGCTCTAGAATAGCTCTCAAGTGCTGTTCGTGCTCGTCCTTCGTCTTCGAGTAGATCATAATGTCATCAATAAACATGATCACAAACTTATCCAAGTACGATCTAACCTTCGTCCCTAATTAAGAATTTATGGCATTTCAAATTTAATCTATACTCACATGATTTAATAGTTAATTTCATACCGTTTAAACATTCGTAACATGTATTTTACCCCAGCCTCTAAAACTGAACCTCCCCAGCCTCTAATGCTAACTCCCCAGTCTCTCTATATTATCACCAGACGATCCATCCCTAGTCATGAAAATCATTCACATTTCGACAATACGCATTTGTTTTGTTAAAACCGGTATATTTAGTGTAATCCATTCGTAAACCATTTGAGTTTCCTCGAAATCCATTCGTAACAGGATTTAGAAATATGCGTTTTCGTTCGTTCAAAAGGAGAAGTTGTACCCTAAGTTCTCGAAGACAGCTGCGTAGGGAATAATGATGTCATCCGGGTTTAGGAGGTGTGACCCTTGCCTGGACGGGTTACACGTCTCTAAACCATAGTTTTTATTTCAAGTCTTTTGTGGTGTCGTATGAACCTGTTTTAATTGTGTCATGGTTGTACGTTGATTCATGTGTCGACTTTTAAAACAATGATGTTGTGGTAATTTTTAAAACTTAATGAATGGATGACTATCATGTGTTTTATTTTAATTTAGCATTGTTATGATTGTGCTATGGTATTAAGAAGTCACACCAAATAAACCGACATGATTGCACACATCGCCAGATCCATTAATTTCCTGAAATACATGTAGTTTGAAAAATCAACAAAAGTTGAGCGAGTTCATGTAAAAGTGAGTATATATAAACCTTTAAAGTACGTCCCAATGTATAAATCGTTAAAGTACGTCCCAATGTATAAATCGTTAAAGTACGTCCCAATGTATAAATGTCCCTGGTATGTAGCAATTAAGGAAAAAGAGATCACCAATGGGTTGCAAGGCCACTGGTATGTGTGAGAAATGATGCAGGAAAACTTAAACCTAGCAAATTTGTACCGGGCCTCGGCTGTAAGAAACAGTCACCTCTATGGGTCACCCTGACCTCACGGGTGTGGGCTCGCTACACCCAAATAGATCTATCACTCATGTCCCTCGGTCCTACGACGAGGATTAATGGCTTTAAGTGTTGTACCCACCACTCACATGATCTGAACGTCCCAACCCTCCTTAAGCTAACCATACCATGTATAAAAATGTCCTTAATAATTGTAACATGTATTTCACCCCCGAAGTTATAAAACTGAAAACAGTTAAGAGAAAAGGGGGACATGAACTCACAGAAGTGCGTATCCTGTAACGTCAACCTCAAACTCGATCTGCTGCGTGACGACCTACACGTACTAATGTCTATTAGACGAACTGGCCGTGCCTTGGCTTAGGGTTTAGTGTTTTGATTTGCGTTACGTTGGTATTATACTTGTTAAAATAATGTTAATTACTTTAACTTAACTTTTGTATTTAGGAAAATAGTTAGGCAACTATTTCGTATCCACACTTCTTAATTATTTTATAAGTGTATTTCCTTCCCAAGGATGGGGGTATTTATACATGTATACTTTGTAATTCCGAAAAATATATTTCAAGTCCCACTTAGAAAAATATATTTTAATCGCTTGTCTAAAACATCTTAATTCCAAATATATATATTTTTCCCAAAAATATTATATTTTACTTCATAAATTTTCCAAAATAATATTTTTACCAAAAACATACGTACAAGAGTATTTTTCCGAAATACTATATAAGTGACGTCCTAGCGTTTCGTATTGCGATAATACTTGCGTAACTCAAATATTTATTTTGTAAGAATTTTGGTATTATTTCCGGAGTCGTAATTTCATGGCGTTATAAGTTATATTATTTTTACCCTAAAAATAATATAACTAGTTCGCAAAATAAGCAAATAATCACACAAGAGTTTTAGTATGAAATATATATTCTAAATATATATTTATCAAATTTTATTTACGAAAATTAACCTCTGGTGTTTGGTAATTTTTATAATAAAAATCATGGCGAAGTTTATTTCGAAAATAAAGTTAAAAATATATTTGTAACACTTTCTAGAAAAATATTTTCTAAGTGTTGAAAATTTAGAAAAAATTTCGCCAGAGTTTCCTTTGTAAATGGAGGTGATGTGCTGAAAATGGGTCAACTAAAACAACTAAAATTACCCTAATTCTAGACTCTCTAAGTTTTAAATTTATAAAACTAAGACTCTCTAAACCCTAAATCACACGACCGGCAAGTGTACCGATCGATGAAGTATAGCCTAAGGAAGTCCGAGTATCGAACCCAAGAGACTCTACTGATTACGCTAATGACTCTATCTAGACTTAGACTGACACGACTTAACTAAATGTTTGTTGATTGGGGGGGTTTTCTAAAAATCCTAAGAATGCAAATAACGAAACTAGATTAGCTAAAAGACTACCACGAACTTGGACGAAGACTTTGACCAGTGATGAATGAAGACTACCTAGGCTAGACGCTAGATAAACTCAGAATGGATCTCTATTCGATGATTTTGTGGTGTGGAACCGGGATCTTAAGATGCTAAACCTATTAAGACACCACTAAGCCCCTCAAACACTCTCAAGGCGATTCTTGTGGCACTACCTAGGATGTTACGCTCACCGGTTTTCTAGATTTCTTTTCCGTCCTCTAGTTTCTTGAAAGTGCCTATATAAGACGCTCTACTTTGCCGCGCGAACGTCTAAAGCGACAATGGGTTTTAATCTTGGTTTAATAGGCTATGGAATGTTAAGGACTTATAACCAAACCTAGACCTATCAATACCCTCGAGCCTTTCCGCGACGAGTTTAGCAGCACATTTGATTTTATAAAATTACCGAATATTACTTCTAAGGTTACTTATGCAATTTTCACCCTAAAGGATTAATGACCTATTACGTGATATAGACAGTCACCTAAATCAAGAACCCTAGCTCGACCCTATTCCGTGATAAAGACCGTCACCAAGAATCGAACGAAGCAATAAACAATAAAAAAATAATCACAAGCACACATACGCACCAAGTTAAATTCCCATAGCTTTTACAGTACAAGAAAGATCCACAACCACGCCAAAAATCGAATAAAGAAACAAACTTTATTAAGCTATTGTCATAACCTAGGTAGTACGGGAAGTTTAGCCGAATATCATGTCAACAATAATAGCAACAATAAATATAAGTTCAGAATTCATCATCGAACAAATAAAAACAAACGAAAAACGAAG